>JAPSGF010000043.1:2890757-3027153 GCA_035772895.1 Perdix hodgsoniae
ACTGCAGAACAAATGAGCTAAGGCTCACAGAATAATGCATGAGAACACAAGGGTTTTTATTTTTTAATATATTAATGGAGTTGAAAAGAAAATAAATACTCCTTATTTTTCTTAGGGAACCATAAACACTACAGGGACTTTGCCCCTAGCACTGAGTGATTTACATATTTTTTATAAACGTCAGGGTTGGTTTGAAGTCATAAAAAGAAGACCAACCACTGTTAACGTGATTACTTTTTCCTCTGCTATGCCTGGGTCCAGTCTATGCCATCAGATTCTCACTTTTATGAGCAACATAAAATTCAGACACAATTTCCAGTTAAAAATGAAACTATTTCTGCTGGGTCTTCATAACAACCAACCTCTTTTCTTTTTTTCTTTAACTCAGCGGCAATTCTGATATCCAAAGTGGCAACTAATTGCCCTGACAATTAAATGGTATTGCCACAGCACAGCCTTTATGCATTTGTTCTAATAAATGTCAGAGGAAGCTCAACTGTTCAGTTCAGCAGATGCTAATTTAGGCTGAATACCACCAGCTATTCAGGGAGAGAATTTTTTGCTTTAAATAAGATTAATCTCACAAATGAAGTGTGGTTTCCTTCTCTTTATAACAAAGACCATTGGTTATTCATTAAATCTGAATTACAGGTTTAACAAACACTTGCATAAGAATCATTAATGTCATCTGTTATATAATTACTTATACAGTGAATAACACTTAATATCTCAACAGTTAAAAGTCTTCAAAATTCAGTTACTATAGTCCTTGTCATAGAGACTAGCATTACTGCTCCAAAGTGCCTCTTTCCCCTGTAGCCCAAACAGAAGAACTTGACTACTTCTTGCTTGGCTGCCATTTGTCAGTTCAAGGCTTGTAGAACTGTCAAGTAAAAATTTATATTGGACTCTTAACTCTCATTGTGGTTTCCACCTTACCACTGAAGTCAACAGCAAGCAGGGATTCCTGTTAACCTTAGGCCAATGTTTCATAAAATGCTGGTCTACTTTGCAAGCCATAGAAGCTGACTCATGTTCTGTTTTGCAAGTGACAAGAAATAATATCTCCTGCTGTTAACACTAGAAAAGCCTGCACATCCTCAATGTAAGGCCAACAGCACTTGCACTATGATTTTCTACTATAGAATTGCAAAACTTCTGTTAACTCCAGTTGCAGACTATTAATACCTAAAATGTATGTGCTTGGGGAATGGCAGTGTTCACTAACCCCAGAAGTAATGGAAAATCTTGTATTTATGTCTGCAAATAGTTTACGCTCTACATGAGCACCTCTATCTGCAAAGTGCCAATTATGAATCGTCCCAGAACCTTATAAATTAGAAACCTTCTTGAGAGAAAGTAGTAGTTGGCATAGGGCAAAGCTGTGCCAATAATTCTTTGAAGAGTTGCCGAGACAATGATTGTCATACCTGGAAATGTCCTGGACACATGAGCACTGCTGCTCAAAGCTCTGCACTGAAAATACATGGGAAGGAATGAAGAGATCCCGTGATTAAAGCATGACTATTTTGCTTCTCAGACCTGTCTTTAACAGTCCTTGGCCTCTTTCATACAAACCATAACAATACTCTATAGACTGAACCATCCTAACAGCAGACAGTTTCTAGTCCTTGGAGAATTGTAACCTGAAATTCTAATTTTGAGCCAAAGTGATCCAGCATTAATGCTTCCTTCAGCTGATGAAGGTGATGGACCCGCTGAACTTACTCTCTCAGTAGCAGAGACATCAGTGATTTCCATGTTATAGGAATTATCACACAGAAGTAGGTCAACAGCTGTGCTCAGATGTGAAGAGGTGTGTGCAAGAATAGACATAGTGAAAATAAAAAGGTCTAAAAAAATGACAAAAATGATGAGGTATATGGGAGGAAGAATGGTGACTGTGGACTTTACACGCTGTAAGGTTAAAAAGATGAAGTCTGTGAAGTTTGAAAAGGAGAAGAAAAGAAGAGATATTATAAGTCTACAAAATAATGAGTGAGCCTGAGAATCCTACACAGATCTATTTATTTCCCACTTACCCCTACATTTTGCTCTCTGTTCTACTCTTCTTTCCAGATCTTCCAAAATGTGTTCTGCTCTCCTTCCCATTTCCATTTTACATCTTATTTCTGATTCTCTCCACTTCATTTCCACCTTTCTTCTTCTTTAAATACTCTCTCATAATATAAATACCAAAATAAATACCAAATAAATAATAACAAAAGGATTGAATATCATACTAAATCTATTTCATTAAAAAAATGATATCACTATAGTTCACAAAACTAAAAAGGAATATATTTCAAATGACTACCATGAATAAATCTATGTGTATTCATTGAAAATACAGGCAGCTGTGCTGCTAGATACTTTCAGCAACTAGTTCAGGAAGTCTTAAAAATCATAACAACCTCAATTACGTTACTTGTAGTAATTTGACATAAAATTATATTTTAACCCTCAAGCATCAGCTCCTAAGATAATTTTAAAGAGGAATCAAGAAAGTTCAAAACTTCTATCCTTTCTCTGAAACAAAAAAACTTGGATGTGGAATTCATTTGACATTTTTTTGTGTATGAGAAAATTAAGATGCATATATCCAAGCTAATTTGTATATATTTTTCTGTCAATGAGGGGGAAAATGACACTTTGATGATGCAATCCATCTTACTTGAAAGCCTAAGATAAGCTAGATAAATGGAGTCTTAAAAGACCTGCTTGCCATGCTGCCAACAAAAAGTTACCAAGGCATCTATTTCACATGTACAAGTGGTCACTTCTAATTTAAGCATCCTTATGTTCCTGTGTGCAACCAGTATTTCATTTAAACATGAGTTGTGGCCTACAGCAAAGATCTACCAAGAGATTACAAAGCCTAGAGAGACAGATGAGATATATACCTTCATCTGAAAATGATGTTCTTGGATATACACCTCATCTTCATGCTTTCAGATGTTCTACTTGTGCAAGAGTAGTAAACTGCTGCCATTCTGTTCTCTCTTTCAGACAGTGTACTAGAAGTTATCAAATTATGTAGCTATTCAATAAGAAGAAATAACAACACCAAAAAAAATCAGCTTTAGGAAGTTTTTGAATTGTTATGTGAAATATTTGCAGTCAATGCAACCAACAGAGTACTTCAGAGGACTTCAGAAGAGGAGCAGAAAAGATATCAGTGAAGCAGATACTGGGTAAATGAGACTCTCTACACAGGATTTCTAATGTAAGCAGCACAAGGCTTTTAAACATGATAGATGTTTGCCAATTTTAGAATGTTGTAAAACAGCCTGAAAAGATTTTCCCTCCTAGAAATATGTGAACCAGACTTCTTGTGTTTCTAAATACAAAATGTTGCCTACAGAAACTTTCTAAGAGTACTAAGATTAAGCCCCAGCAGCTTCAAAAGAACTATTTCAGACAGAAATGTAATAATTTATGGGTCAGTTTGAGAGAAGCTTATCTCCCAGCCTTCTTGGCATCTTAGGTCACTGAAATGGGAATATTTTTTTATAGTAACTCATACAGAAGTAGTAGGATGAGTATTTTAAACTGTTTTGACACAGCATCTTGTAATGATCTGATCAACACCTAACACACAGGGAAAACAGTAACCCTGGTCCTATTTGATTTATTAATATAAATTTATACATATTTAATTATTAATTAATTAAGAATTCTTTTAGATGCAATGCCGTGCTGGAAACTCATTTCCAGCTGATCAAGTTCTCTAATTCCCAGCTCCTTGACAAAGTTATAGGTTCCCAGAACAAAGTCCTGCACCTTGATATGTACTGATATGTACTGATATTGATATGTACTAATATTGATATGTACTGATGCTTTTCATGCATTTTCTGGTAGTGCAGTTATTTAACTCTTACCACAGTATATACTATTTAGTTGTGCTTACAGTCTGAAAAGACACCTATTTCTCTAGATTGGTGGTGTGTATACTCATTTCCAGTCCTTTAGCAATGAAGTTACCTACAAATGTAAGCAGTTTTCATTAGTTGATAACATATTTAGGTAGTACTGAGTGAAAAATTAATTATTTTATTGCTCCAAACTGCTACATCCAAACCAGGAATGTTCCTCAGTTTCCAAATTCTTTTTTGCATCTATTGGCTATTCAGTCTATTAATCTAATTATTGCATGACAAATTAATTTTAGAAACTTATTAAAGACTTCGAAGAACCCTGACTATACAATATTAACAAACTTACGCCTATCAACCAATCTGATCAGACCAGTCAAAAGGTTAAACTGACAAACTTAATTTTCCATAAACTGCATTACCTTTCTTCTTTGTGAAGTCCCATATTATCCATGCTTGTGTAATTTCTGATGACCTTTTAATGCTTATAAATATTGTCATAACAGAGGAGTTGTTCCAGTCATAACACCTTACACCAGTTAATACTGTGCTTTGGGTGTAATACCTTAACAATGATGGCTGGGTTTAGCAATGATAATTATTCTAATATAATATTGCTTTTTTTTTACTTGAAAGAAGTCAGCAGTCCTTACAAGGGACGTGCACTATCTTCCTCCCACAGTGTATCTCTGACAACAAAGAGGCATGCCACCGAGAAGGGAGAGGCTGGAGAAAGATATATATGTATGTTAAATTTTACATATCTTTAACCTCCATTCAAACGTATCCATTGAAAAGTATAGGAGGGATCAACTTAAGTGATCATCTGAAATACTACAAAATTTGGTTACATTGATTGATTACTTGAAGAAGAAAGGACATTAAATTTTCCACCAAAACTAATATTTGATAAAAGCCATTCCTAAAGAAAATTGATTTTCCCTAAAAAGGTGTTGCTAGCCAGTATCTAAGGGAAGTTTTACTATGATATTGGAACAATGTTCAGAAAAGGGCATCAGAGCGATATAATTGAGAATAAGAACTGTGCCCTTGCCCACAGCCCGAAAATCAGAAATCATCATATTTGGGTTACAAATGCATCCAACATTCCTCTGGATTTTCTTCCAAAATCTCCAGTATCTTTCTTCCAAAATCTCCAATGTTTGCTATGACAAGATTGCTTAGTACTGCAGGAGAAAATAAGACATCAATTCTGTGATTCTGTGATCTCATTTACTACACCTGGTACTTCTTTAAGTTGATCCACCTTCCTGGAAAGTATAGCTTCTCCTTGATCAAGTGAGAGATTAATCTGGATCCAGGTTTTGTGTCACATAAAAAGACCACAAAATGAATCAGTTTCTGAATTCTTTTAGGCACTACTGTTCTAAAATATCAAGCTAACCCTTTCCTGCTACCTTATCCTTGGTCTCAGTGTTCTCAGTGGTATTTGATGGTACCTCTTCACTCAACAGGAATTCCTTATTAGTGTAAAACAACATTAACATTTTTTATCATTTTATTGCCATGCAAGCATGCTACACTTATCGACATCAGAACTTCTGTGCATACAAAGAAAATATGAGACTTTCAGAAAGGCATAATGGTCTTCCCTTACTTGCTGTTAACCCTGAGTTCCCACCTTGGCTTTTTAACTTCTCAGAGATCTATAATTCTTCTATTCTTCCCAACAATTGTTCTTCACCTTTCAGAGAGCCAAAAGAGGATAGATTGGTTTTGCTGTAAAGCCTCTGGTGGAAAATTTACTCAATCATGACTCTATAGTAATAATAATCAGTCCTTAATTGTGTGTTGGCTGCTCACAAATGGATGAGAAGAAACCATGTATAGAAGTCACCCTGTCTGTAGGAATATAGCATAAACATTGCTGCTTAATTATGAATGAGGCATCATTTCATGTCTAAATCCCAAAACCTGTCTTTAATTTTTTTTCTTGATCATCCTCAAGATGTTTTGGAGATATTGCACATACTGGTGCGAACAGGAATATTTCTGGCTTCCTCTATTTTTACATATTTCTGGTCTTTCTCTCCAGCAGAAGATGAATTTCCACACCTATTTATTATTATTTCTTTTCACTTTTCTTCTTCCCTTATTTGTTTGGGTTGGTTTTTTTTTTCCCTATTTCTCCTCAATCTTTCTCCCACTCCTGATTCTTTCACCATTTCCCTCTTCATATTTTCTCTTTCCTGTCCTCCCTTGCTTCCCTTTCCCCACATTCCCCTCCTTACCTTTTCTTCACCTTTTCCCATATTTATTTGCATTTTTATTTCCAGCCAGCAAAATGCAATTCCCATGGGCTTTTCAGCATCTGTTGATCACTGCTCACCTCTGCAAGCAGACTCCTCCAGCAGCCCAACCTGCCACATCTAACTCAGGGACTGCAAAGGCATTGGGAGTACATTGCCTTTCATCAAGATCCAGAGAAGGGATGGCACTGTCCTAAATGTTGAGATAGGAATGTCCTTTTGTCAAGGCAAAGAGATGGAAAAGAAAACTGGTGCCAACTTCATGTTGCCTAATTTATTATCTTCTAGTTAAAGCATCCTGTAGGGAAAGTAGCATGCCAGTGTAGTGCTCTTGAGCACTGACCCTTCTGAGCTCTTGTTAGCACTCACCATACTCAGCACTTCCTCTCACTGATTGATAGGATGATACGTGTATGTATGGCAGTGAGTAGATTTATTACAGTACATTAGCCAGACAGGCAGACAAATGCCCACAGGGGCAGAAATTCTGCAAGGAATAAATAAAAACTTCATTATTTTTCTTAAGCTTCTTTTCTTCAGGCTACATTGAGGAATACTGGAGGAACAGAAGAGTGGAGGGAGACCAGAAGAGAAAGGGAGTGGCAAGAACTGGAAGGAAAGTTTATTAGCAGTGAGAAAAATGCTTAAAATCATTGTTTGGATCCAGAAGCTGAATAGTAGCTGGATCTCTGCTTACCTTTTCTTTCCCTCTGCTAAATGAGAAAGAAAGGGTCAACACATCAGATATCAAGCTATCAGAACATTCCTGATATAACAGCTATGAAATGACTACTTGGATGGTCCACCAGCTGCTGTTCAGCATTTCTCAGTTTAAAACATGAAAAACAAACTGGTATCAGCATTTATCAACAGCTGCCACCATGTGGTACCTGAAATACCATATTTACTTCCCACTTCAATATGTTTTTCAATGCTACAAACACCTACCAGGCACAGATCTACCAGGAGGCAGCATCTCCTCTCTCTTGGTGTCATGTGAAACTGCCTGCCCCCCCCCACAAGGTAAGGGAGCAAGAATTCCACCCCATTCTTGTTCCCTGGTTGCTGTCTGTAAATGCTGCATGGCATGGAAGAAAATTTCCAGGGCCATTATACTTTCCAAAAGGAGGATGAAATATGTTGTCAGCCCTGGATCATTAGAGAGTCAGTCCGAAGATTAACAATTCAAGGAACATGTTTTTAGGCACAGTAGGTACAAGACCTAGTTAATAGTCTAGCATCTGCTTGTCCTATATATTTTTTAGAAAATATTAACCCCAACAGCTTTATCCCTCACCTCCCTCCTGGATTTCATGTAGATGTTCTTCAAAAATGAGCTAATTATGTTACAATTAAGAATGATTTTCTGCAGATAAAACAGCATTCAGAAATAGTCTTTGTAAATGTCTTCTGGTAATATAGGTACCTCTGAGATTGCTGGTGCTTTGTCTGATGAAAAGTGTGCTCCCACTGGCAAAAATCCATTGAACCCAGGGTATTGTGAAAGTGGCATGTGGCACTGTGGATAACATGCATGGGCTTCTTCTTGAGAATACTTCTCTGTCCACTCTTGATCCCGTAGCTTTCCTCTGAGTTGAAACTGTAGTCCAGACAGTGCCTGCAGCATTGCTTTAATTCTTCCCTTTCCACAATTAGCAGAGCTGAAAAAATGACTGTAGAACACACACAGAAAATAAAAGAAGCAATTTAATTTCTTGCACAATGTACCTTTTGCAAAAGAAAAAATCCTTAAATGTAAAACCAAATTAGTGTTATGGTTATAGGGCATCTATAAGGACACACTCCCTAACACACTACAGAAAAAAAAAAAAAAAAAAAGATGAGAAGAAACCGTTGGCATTCACTTAACAATCATGTTTGGAGGTTTGTGACTGACTTTGTTATTCCAAGGGAAGCCAGATACCAGTCTCTTGGGATTAGGTACAAAGGCAAGAAAAAAGTGGACATGTATGAATCTCAAAAGTGACTGCTGGGTTAATAAAACAGTCTGTTTTCTGTTCACCCACTCTTCCTCTCAGTGTGCAAGTACATTAAAATATGTCAAAAGGAAAGCCATTTGCCGAGGAAAAATAATTCAACTAAAAGTCAAAATTTCCAGCTGATGTATTGCCTTGGTGTGTTCAAGTGCGCTAACAAAGTGACCCACACATCTCACTGGATGAAAGTTGGTATCCTCATTAAAGTAGAAACAAACACTTGAAAATAGGAACAACTGCCAGTCAAAAAAAAAAAAAAAAAAAAAAAAAAAGGAAAGGATCACAACTGATATGAGAAGCCTTCATTTTTCCACATTTTTTCCTACTTCTTCTATAGCAAATGTGATATATATTTAAGTATTATCTTGAAAAGTAATGATGGTAAAACCGATTCTATATGCAGTATCCACTCCTGTTTGCTGGAGGAATTGCACTGCTAACAACCATCCACATTATTGTTCAATGTTTAGAAGAAGAAATATTTTCACAGTCCAGTATCTAAACAGTCTCATATAACACAAGGATTGGCTCCTGCAAAGGGTAATCCTTTCAAAAATGAGTAGCTCTGGGGAAGAAAACTTCATATCAAAATTACTCATGCTAGAAAAGGTTTGTAGGATCAGCCTCCAGCCCTTTAAAATAGTAGTACATTTATACTGGTGTGTACTGTATTTGCCTTCAGGAACCACAGTAAGATTTGAGCACTATCACTAATTCACTGCAGTGTGAGCAATTTTGCAATATGAACAACATGAGACATGTGATCTCCTGTTCATTGGCCCACACCCTCGGAGATAGCACTACCAAATTAAACAGAAGTCAAAATGAGGGAAATGGCACATAATGATGTGAGCTGACTTTTCTAAATAAATAAGTAAATAAATAAATAAAATAAGAATAAAAGAGTGAAGAGATTTTGCAAAATGTCTACTGTCCATAGCAGAGTAATTACAATGAATTATCTGAAGAACAGAATCACAGAATGGGTAAGGTAGGAAAGAACATCTGTGGATAAAGACTACAGAGCATTCCCAGAGAGCCTGTTCCAGTATTTCTCCATCCCTACAATAAATAGGTTTTTTTTTCTCTTATGTTTAAGTGGAATTTCCCCCACTGCGTGTTCAGTGTTCATTAACTCCTGACCTGTCCTTGGGCACCAGAAGAGCCTGGATCCATCTTTGCTACTTCAGGTATCTTTATCAGGTATTTATACACATGGAGAAGAACTCTTTGATCCTTTCCTTCTTCAGTCTGAACAACCCCAGCTCTCTCAGCCTCACCATGTTCCAAGTTCTTCAGCAGTTCTTCTTTGCTGTCTTAAGCTGG
The DNA here is from genome assembly GCA_035772895.1 of Perdix hodgsoniae. Classification (NCBI taxonomy): domain Eukaryota; kingdom Metazoa; phylum Chordata; class Aves; order Galliformes; family Phasianidae; genus Perdix; species Perdix hodgsoniae. Next base: position 2,900,229 of record JAPSGF010000043.1, read on the forward strand.
ATGTCTTCCGGTATATACCTGTCCCTCTTACACTGCAGGCCCCAGAACTGAATTCAGTGCTCCACCTGTGGGCTTCCCAGTGCTGAGCAGCAAAAAATCACACCCTCAACCTGCAGGCAATGCAGTACTGCTCCTGGTAGTATTGACCTTTCTCAATGCCAGGGCATGTTGCTGGCTCATTGTCCACCAAAGACCCCCAGAGCTTTCTCTGCAAAGTACAACTATCTGTTATAATGACCACTCATCCAAATTCTTTGTTTTCTGCAAACTTGCAGAGATCATCTGAGTCATTAATGAAGATTTTAAACAATATTGGATTCAGTGTGGATTCCTAAGAGACACCAGTTGTTACTGACTTCCAGGTGGACTTTTGACAAGGATCACAACACTTGGAGCCCAGCATTTCATGCAGTTTGGAATACACCTGTTTATCTACTATCTAGTCTATTGTTCATCAGTTTTTCTATGAGGATGCTATAGGACAAAGCTTCAAAGACCTTATTACAGTAAAGCTAAGTGGCATCCACTGTTCTCTCTCACTAATCTTGTCAATTCACTATAGAAGGCTATTATGTGGGTCTGGCATCATTCTGCATTTTCTTTAGTCTTAATTTTGCTGTGCATCTACATGTAGAAACTCTTCACGCTGTTGTTCACGTCCATCTCCATATTCAATGCCAAAAGGATCTTATGATCTTAGTCAATTTTCAGAGTATATTAGTAAGATTTTTTAAAATTTGCATTCTTATTTCTGATGCTTAGAATTCTTTTTCCTATTAAGGAGAATGGGAAAACCCTGTTCAGGCAATTTGTCAATACATATCCAAGAACACAGGAAAAAAAAAATTAAAGCATTACATAGAACACTTCTGGTAGTAACAGCAGCAGTAGTGGGAAAAAAAAAGAAAACCTGACAAATTTTTCCTCATGTTCAAGGCTTTCTTAATGCATTTCTTACTGCCTAATGTGCACAAATAGACGCCAATTCTAAACTTATTTCAGCAAAGCTAATCCCTGCAATTGTGCATAGAGTGAAGTACAAGAGTCCAGAATAAATGTCAGGACAAGAACTTGGTTTTATTCTTTCAGATCAGCTGAGACTGATGTAAACAGCTCACAGGAACTACAGCCTTGCTTCTCACTGCAGCCTCTCCTGATACAAGCAAAAGAGAAAGCTGATGAACAACTAGACTCAGTCATTTGTGCTGACTGAGTAATAAAGAACATAAACTTCTGAGATATTCTAACTGCTACTGTCACTTCTTAGCCTCAAAGAGTAAATTGTTAGGCCTCTTACACACTGCTCAGCACCGCAGAGAGGAACCGTGACCCCCATCACAGGGAAAACATGGAGCTGTTGGAGTGGCCTCCATAGGAGGGTCATGAAGGCATTCAGGGAGCTGAAGCATCTCTCCTACGAATAAAGTTTGAAGGAGCTGGGCTTCTTCAGTCTCGGAAAGAGAAGACTTCAGGGAGAGCACATTGCAGATATCCAATATTTAAATGGTGCCTACTGAAAAGATGAGGAGGGACTCTTTATCAAAGAGTACAGTGGCAGGACAGGGAGTAATGGTTTTAAACTAAAAATGGATCGATTTAGAGAAGATTTTTTTATTATGATGATAGTGAGGCACTAGAACAGGTTTCCCAGGGATTTTATAGATGCTGCATCCCTGTAAGTGCCCAAGTGAAGATGACTCAGAGCCCAGTAATCCTGAATGAATAACTTGCTTTGCAGGCAGGTTTCATAGTCAGTACTAAAATTCATACTAAAGCTCAGAAAAAGCACAGGTCTTCCCATTTTCAAGGAAGGTCACCTTGATCTTGTATCTGAGCACAAGACTGCTCAACCATGTGGTTAGCTACTGGGCTCCCTAGCTGTTCTGCATGTGAATAGTTTCTCTTCCTTTCCTCGCTGGCCCTCTCTATGTGCATAGTCCAAACTACCCTGGTGTGGATACCTGGAAAGTTCTGAAATATGAAAACTGAGAAGATGGCTGTGATCAGTTCTTTCTGGCAACTGTAGTCCTATCCTGCATGTTTAGTTGTCACACTTGCATACTAAGAACCTAACCTTGCAGTCCTTTTGCAAGCAAAACTCCCCATTGACTGGTATGTCTTTGTTTAAAAAAAATTACTGGATATGCAGAGCAGCAGTTCTGAAAAAAGGAATTTAGCCATTTTTCTTTTAGTTTTCCTCTTCAGAAATGCCCTAAGGCAGTCATCTATTTCAGTCAATGGAAGGCTGAAAATGTTCAATCAAAAAAAAAAAAAAAGTATTTTTTAGCAATAGAAACATAAAAGACACCTAAACCCACTGATATTATTTTTGTCTACATTGAGGACCAAGTTTCTTCACAAACCATTGACCTTATTTTTAACTCTTTATTTGCCAACTGTTTGCCTGAAGCAACTTTTGACAGCTAAGGAATCTGTGATTTTATAGGAATAGATACTTGCAATCCCTTCATTATACTAGTAGGGAAAAAACATGCAGAATTTCAAGTTTATTTCCATTTATAAAAGCTTCGTTTCTCCCAGCATTCCTTTAAATTAAGAAAGTAAAAGTCAAATTCTTCTGTTTAAGAAATTACTATTTTAAAACAGAAATCCAACTTGATTTGTACCACTTGTACATATTTACACAAATAGCTCAATAAAGTTAATCCTACTTAAATTCTATGGTCATTCAAAATACAGTTCACATCTTCCTATTTTTTCTTCAGAACTGATCACAAAGTAGAGAAAAAAGCCATGCAATCTCTCTTTCATATTTTCATTTCAGTTCATAGTTTCAGGCTTTATAAAATTTCTAGTCTGACAGACAAGCTAAAGAATTGCAGTGGAAACAATAGTGAAAGCTGGGTTGAAATTAAAAGTGTGTACACTTACAAGTAACAAAATCTCAAAAGAATTTTCATGAAGGTTATATTTAAAAAAAAAAATAAAAAAGCTAAATATATATTGGTTTTGAAATATCCAGTGAGTATATACAAGGAATCTTAACTCTGATCTGTAGCAATACAGAGGGGGGAAAAAAAAGAAAAAAAAGAGAGGGAGGGAAAAAAAAAAGTATACTCTCAAGGCAGTTCAATCTCTGCTGCTCCAGAAAAGATTAAACTGATTTTTAAAAATTCAATGCCATTTATGTAACACAGAGTCTGGCATACTATTTTTATTATTATTATTATTATTTCTAGTTTAAGTAAAATATAAGATACTGGAATTCTGCAAAAAAGTTTCACATTTTACAAAAGGGCATGAGAAAATAAGTAGGATGAGTTAGAATACTAAATGATGAAGATAATGAACAAGTAGGCTTACTTGAGAATTGGAAGGTTGATTCACTAAAACAGAATTTCAGCAGTGTGTAAAAGGTTTATTGGTGCAATAAAAGACAAAAATGAGAACTGGTCAGAGAACAGCACTAAGCTATAAAGGGGAAACCCATGAGATTTAGAGTTACGTATCCAGATGCATCACATTATGACTCAGGCAAAAACCCTGCTGTAGAACATTAACACCTGAATTTCATGCCTAGAATAATCTAATGAGCATTATACACAGTTCTGAGCAGTCTATATGAGAGAGAAGAATAAAGTTGAAGTTAAACAGCAAATATTGGTAAGGAATTAAGGAGCTGACTTACAAAGAAAACTGCGAAGAATTATAAGACAAATATAGGGCTTTTATAATGTGATGTATGTGAAAAGGAATAATACCATGGAATAAACAATTATTACAAGAAAATAAGTTATCCTGGTAAGTATGGTGATATTAAGAATATTAAGTAGAAAACCACATAAATTCTGCATAGACAATATGAAGCAACGGGGATATAATGTCCCAGAGAATGTGGTATAATCCCCATCGTTTCTTTCGTTTAAACTGAGAGTTGGCAAAACATTAGTGAAGTTATTGTACAGTAGGTCATGAACCTCTATTGGCAGGGGATGGACAAAATGACCTAGCAGGTCTTTTCCCTCTCAAACTTCTTTGATTCTAAAAGGCACTAAGTCAGATGCTTCCATCATTTGTCTACAAGATCCGCAGAGCTCAGAGCTACCACAGGGAGACCTATAAGGGTGAGAGTGAATGTAGACTTGGCTAATAAAATATTAGAAGCCCATAACAGTTAAGAAATTCTTTCTCTTTTATTGTTATAAATATATATGTATCTTCTTTTCAGTGTTCAGTGTGAATGTCTGCACAGAAAACTAAATTTTAAGACATTGAAAGGCAAAGTAAGCACAGAGGTCACTTCTGCAGAAGGATCAGTACAGTAGCAGCAAAAGAAAATGTGCAGTCCCCTGCCATCAACTTCTTGAAAATGCAGGTCTCAGAGGCATGGCAGTGCAGGACTTCATGCACAAACTTTTATTTTCTTGATTGCTGTTCACATATATACAATTTTTCAGAGAAAGATGTTCTACCAAAAGCCTCACTGCTGTCTATCTGGCTATTTCTAATCTTTCTCTAATTATTGTCAGCATTATTGAGATATTTGAGATTTATTGAAATAATTGAGAAATAATTTAGACCCGAATAAAACTACTTCATTTGAAGGCATTCAGGAAAATTCAATACCCTGGAGAAAATTAAGAAACTGTGTTTTTTGTTGTTGCTTTTATGAACACAGGTGGTGGTGAAACAGCATAATAACTACTGGTTATAAAGGTCCATAATGCCTGTGTCTGCTGTGATCATAGAGTCTGATCATCAGGCCCAGATTTTGCTGAGGACATCCTTACCTCCTCTCCATATCAGCGTGGTGTCAAAACACGCTGGGTGTCAGCCTAATAGAGTGTGAAACTGAATGTTACAGCCTGTAGTACCTCTAAGGCTATGCGTCAGGCTGACCTTGTGTAAAAGTGGCCAGGCTAAAGCACAAGTGCAAAAAGATATAGAGGAAATTCCTTTACCAAATGTGGCTTAAGAGGACTGATGTGAAGAACAAGAGAGCTCCTCGCCACTATTAATAACAGAATGACCAACAGGTAGCAAAACTTTGGGGAAAAAACATCAAAATCCTAGAGGTATCTCCATAGGTCCAGAGGTTCAGAAATAGTCTATCAAAGCTTTAAAGAAGTAACAAAATTTGCTGGTTACTGAGAGTAGTATAACTGAGTAGTCTCATGACACTGACTGAACAGTTAAAAAATGGCAGACTAAATTCAATGTCAGCAAGAATTATGTGATGTACTTAAGGGAACACATTTCTGACTTCATACATTATTTGGCAGAGAATATTATGAAACTAGCTGCTACAACTTAAAAACAGGGGTTGAAACTAAAAGGCAGTTTGCTAATATTGTACATACAACATTCATTAGCAATAAAACTAGCACGCTAAATAGTAAAAACAAACACCGAATACAAAACAATGTCATGGATTAAATTCACAGTGTATCCATACCTCAAATACTATATCACTGTGTAAAAACAACAAAGTAATAACAGAAAAGGTGCTAAAAAGGTCATGGAAGATATACTGTGAGGATCAAGTAAACAGACAAAATTCTCTATCTTGAAGAAAAAACACCTGAGATAAGGCACGACAACAGTGTGTATAACACATGCATGGAGCTAATAAGGTCTTCACCTTCTTACTTTTGATTAGTTAAGAGAAGCAGAACCATCATGTCCTTGAGGAAATGACCACAGGACAATCTCAGAACAAACATAAGCTGAAAAATCAATAATGTCTAAACTCAGGTCTTTTTGTCAGAGGATTAAGGTGTGAGGGGAAAAAAAAAACAACCACCTAGGTTTGAAAATTGGATAAATAATGGGAAAACATCAAGGTCTGTAATTGTAAAGATGTCATATGTCTGCCTCAGAAACTGGCTGAGTCACGAGTTCCTTGAAGCTGGGGTTGCCTCCTGAAGAAGTTGTAAGAGATTATTCTTTTACGCCATTGCCTCAAAGCTTGCTGATGAACAAGTTAAAGCAAGACAGAAGTATGATTGCTTTCTTGAAGGATTCTTTGACTCATTTCTAGCCTTCTGACAGCTGTTGAAGTCAGGGTACTGAGACAGAAGGATGCCTGCTGTGATCCAGTATAGCAGACTAATACATTTTATAATAAAACAGAAGAGACATGGGGAGATGAGATTGTTTCTTGTTCATCATTAATATCATTTACAATCAAGAAACTCTTTAAAACTTTACTGCATGAGAACTGTACTAGACTTATCAAAGATAGGCAGATAGATTATAGACAGATGATAGATAGATAGATAGATAGATAGATAGATAGATAGATAGATAGATAGATAGATTTGTCTTAATAGTTACTGAAAATCCTTTAGGTATACTTAGTTGCCAGAAATTTTGTCAAGCTTTAACATGACCACTAAAGAAAATAATTTGGTTTCTCTTCCAGAGTAAACTTTTTTGTCATACTTGTGGATCCTTAGTAAGCAACACAGCTTCTACATTCTCTATGCCATAAAAAGAGCACAAACTGGTAGAAAATTGGTCTTGACATAGTTTTCAAAGAAAAGAAAAATGTATTGTACAGAAGTCAGTGAAGCACAGAGAAGTTAAAAATAAAAGTTCTTCTTGTCTTGTGTCATAAATGGTTATCACCATGGTTTCAGCCACAAACAAGAATACAGGTACTCATTCCAAAGTATTGGCTAGAATAAAAACAGTTTTAGACAGTGATGATATAGGCCAAATTTGGAGCAGATAGTAGATAGGAAAAAAAGTAGATAGTAGAAAGGAAAAAAAATCCACCCACATTATTCCATATCAAAATATATTTTTCTATCAGCAGAGCAAATTAGAGCCCATCAGTGTTCATTTTTTTTTCCTTGTATTTTCTCTCTTTTTTTTGTTCTTCTTAAATGTCAGGTTTTTAGCAGCACTTGGCACAATGAGTCACCCTTATTCCTACCTTACATTAGTATATTTAAACTTCACTCTGCCCCTGGTAGGAAGGAATGGTAATGTTTCCTTCTTCATCTATTGATAGGCAGAGACAGCAAAGCTTTGGGGATGAACAGAGGGACCAAAGCCTCATATAGAGTCAATGGAAACATTGGGAGCTCTGTTTTAGTATGCCAGTCTCATGAAATCAAGTTCTGTTCATGTTAGATGAATTCTCATGAATATTCCCAGATAAAACAAGGGGTATAAATTTAATTTTCTCACTATAAAAGTAGTAAATGCCTTAGTTCTGTCTTTCCTCCCAAAGATAATAGCTTTTCTGGAAAGAAAAAAAGAAATGGGAAATAGAACAGAAAATCCCAAGATCTTGTCTTAAGGAATATTTAGCGGGATGGCAGCTTCCAGAGGTATCAGAAACCCTAGATGTAACTGATATAATTAAAGGAGCATCAGCTCTGGGGGCCATGAATTCTTGCCAGTGTCCAGAACCTCTCAGGAATTTTACTTCCCTACAGTGTTCATCCCTCAGTCCTTTATACTAATTCATTTTCTGTACTATAAAAAAAAAATGTATTTTCTACATTTTTAAAACAAAGGCCATTTAACCTCTAATTTGATGCCATAAAATCATGCTAAATCTGCAACATTCTTTTGTATGTGGGTTTTTTCCCCTATATTTTCTCCTTTTTTTTTTTATCTGCATATATGGAAATATATGTGTAAACTTTACTTGAGATTTCTGTAATCATTTCATGAATCACTTGTTGATATCTCACACAACAGCAGCACAGCTGAGAAATGCTCAGCCTTAGAGTACTCAGTGTGGAAAGGAAGACAGTGCATGCCCAAACAGTATATTAAAATGCTCATTAATACTGTCAATTTTGTTAATGAAATCATTAGGGAATCTGAATATGATCTTTAAGAATCTCTTTAAGCATGTTGTTGTTGTAAGTTATTACACTGAATATTGACATTGAATGTGTGGTTTGATTTTAAAAGTTTCTTACTGGCTTGAGAGGGATCTGTTTATACACTGAGGTTTAGGTTCCTAACACAAGGAGCCAAACCCAGAAGATCTGATTCAATGGCCAGTCTCCTGCGTGAGGGCTGCCAGGGAGCACAATGAACCCACTCCACTGTGCAGTTCAGCCTTCAGGAGATGAGGAGCTTATCTTACAAGGTAGTCAATCTTTGCTTGTATTCTGCACACATCTTCCTGATCAGAACTAGCAACATTGTCAGAAACACCGATCCTGGATCCCTCTGGCAGCTTCCCAGTCTGAGCCACTCCTCTCACAGACACCCAATGGACACCACAGCACTGAAAGCACAGTGGTGCACTAGCACAAGAACATCTGATAAAACACATGGCATGCTTCAGAGTTCTCATTTTCATCCAAAAGTTGGTGTGGGTGCCACAGCACCATGGGGGCTGGCTGTTTCTTCACCCTCACCTGGCCTCCTGCAGTCCTGGCTGTCTCCTCAATATGAGCCCTAGTGTCCTCTGCAATGCAACACAGCATTCTCCATGATCTGTGTTCAACTGACAGTCTTTTCGATGAATGGAGATTTAAACTGGGATTTCCTGGACCCTCTAAAAAAAATACAGTTCAGATCAGGTAAGTTTGACAGCCTCTCCTTAATGAAAATATTCTTAAAACTCTTATGAATCCATTGAGTTCAATAATTGTTTAACAAATCATGTTATTTCATGAAAAACAAAATAAAAACAGACCAAAAAAGAATGCCATAATTTGGGTTTAATTTTTTTAATAGATTTTTTCAATAAGAGTAAAAAGGTAAATGGCCAATTACATGAATTGTTCTGCCCTGGTGTCCCAAAGTGGCCTTAACTCTGATATACTGAGCGATCTTTGCATTGGAGAAAATAAAAGGTCATCATGCTCTGGACTACAGGGTAGCCTGGTGGCAGCCTACCACAATTATTGAGAGCAAAGCAGAATCCCGTCTTTCTCACATTTTTGCTGAGAAATCTATAATAAGGTGTGCAGCGGAACAGCTACTAGAAGCACAGTTACTACATATTAAACAAGATGAAGAACATAAAAATTCCTCCAGCAGACAGCCTGAACTACACAGTGTGACTACCTGCTGGCCAGTTTTAAGTTCCTGACGTTTTCCAACTTTTCAATAGCTGACTTTCCTGCTTCTGAGTTCTCCTCTATTTCCCTGTCTCCGTACCAAGGGGAGTCCTGGAAATGAAGCTGGAGCATCTCTTTGATCTTGTTTTTGTGACCTCCAGAAGGCAAAAGATCAGCTGCACAAAAATTGTACCTTAGTCTCTGCAACTATGTGATGGAGCAACTCTCAAAGGGAAACAGAGGTTTTGTTGTTACAGTTTAACAAACCTCTAAAGTTCAAGAGGTAATGTGCAATCTAAAACTATTCAAACCACTAATCTGGAGTTGTTTGTTGTTGTTGTTGTTGTTGTTGTTATTATTATTATTATTCAAATGAGAACTTTCTGATCTTATATAGCCTGCTGGGCAAATGTAAAGTACAACCTCCACATCATGACAGATTTTCAGATAGAGCCCTACAAGAGGTTTTAACATTGACTTAATGTATTTGTTCCATAATCTCACCCTCAGAACTATAGTGCTGTTTCTAAGGAAATTTTCACTTGCACGCAGAAATTAGCCTGGGACCATGTCCAAGAATGAGAGCATTTCAACACAGTTATTAATTCAGAAACAATTGCACAGCTAAAAATTTTAGACAGCCTCTGCAGTATCTGTTGCTGCCAGGTTCACTGGAGTACAGACATATTTTTGAAAAGCTTTAGAGCAGCCCAATTTCCACCTATATGTGTCAGAATAATTTGTGTACTAATATTACAACTTCAGGCACTTAGTATAGAATCAACTTTTGAAGGTGTCCTAGTCCAACAAATGTATTTATTTGTGACATCTTTCTTGCTTACCTTAGATCTCTTTTCCCTCATGGTGGGTGCTGGTATAATGAAGGAGATGCTTGGATAATCTCAGTGCCAAGTTACATTGTGCGGTGAATGCTGAACATAGTTCTGTGGTGCTCACTTCTCAGGACACTTGATCTCTCATAATTCTACTCTGATCTATGACACTGTAAAAATGATATATGCAGTTTTGCAGCTTCCTTACTAAAAAGTTACAGCATCTGCAAAAAGTGTCAAACTTTAACCTGGACAAAATCATAAATACCATTTTGTGAATACCACAAATCACTTCAGACGGAAAAAAAAACAAAAAAACAAAAAAACGATGTTTTTACCTTCTTCTAGTTACACAAGCTTCATTTTTGCCTTCTCAACTCTGAAGAGTCATGGCATGTGAATAGAGAAGTGTCTCTCTAGACAGCTGAAAAGACTGGGGGATTGTGGCTACTACACAGTTTCTCATTACTCATTTTCAAAGCTCAACCAGCGAAAAAGGGTTTACATGTAGGGCACACGTACCAGTTTTAGAATAGGACATGTGTCTGCAAATTCAAGAAAAAGAGAAGCAGAAAAATGTCTGAAGCTTTTATTTAATATAGGTTTGACAAGTTTCTTGCAGTAGATTGAAAAGGTATATAAACAAATGCCACCTCCTCACACTGGATAATGTTAATGTGGACTGTGTGTGGCCACAGTTAGCACTTCCCTTGCAACCAACCAGCAATCAGCCATGGACTGAGAATCAAGGGCATGGAGAAGAGGATCAAGCTTTCTGCCTATAGGTAATTATAACCCGTTCAATGATTACAAAGACCAGGATTTTAAATCTTAATGACAAGACTTTAATAAATGCTGCCAGTGATGCATGGTTACTATGTTTAAGCTACCAACTTGAGTATGAAATTGTCAGCATTGGGCTAATATTATCAGTTATGAGGATCTGGCACATTTTTTACATGTTTTGCTACTTCCCTTCCCTCTGGTTCTCTTTCTTCTCTCTTATTATTCTCCCAGAGTAATATTATTTCCATGCTGGACTAGCAAGGGTAACAGACTGATACTTTCTACTTGCATAGTTTCCTTCTTGTTCTTCTGGGATACAGTTTATTTTCCTGTAACTGTCACAAAATGGAAGCTTGGCCTCCTAAATTACTGGAACTTATGACAGAGTAGAAGGCCATTTACCTTCATGAACCATGGCCCTTTCAAGCTCTGTTCTGCCCTTGCCTCATTGCACTTTGGCTGTCTATTAGGTTGCTTCTATTAGATTTTTGAAAGATTTTTCTCCTCTTTCACCTTTCAGTCTTTGAGCATGAACCAGCAGGGCTGCATGGAAGGGATGCACAGAGGGCCCTGAGGACAAGCAGAATTATTCTGCAGAAAGGAGTGAATGCCAGCTGCTCTCTGCTGAGGGGAGAGAAGGTCAGTGCTACTGCCTGGATGCTCTAGAAACCTTGGGCCTAATTAAATGTTTGGTTACATACACTGTTGTATCATAAATAAATATTGAGACATCAAGAGAAGAATTTCCAGTGACTGAGGTCTTGAGATTTACTCTGTGTTACTCACAACTGTTTTTCACAAAATTCTGTAATTTAGAATGTACTACATTCACCCACCCCATGGAATCTATCAGCAATGGATTCTTTATGGAAACGTATCTTAGAAATGATCTCTACCATCTCTATGCAAAACAATTCCTAAGACTGTTGCACATACAACTATCCAAAGTAAGGTTTATGGATAAATTACTTAAATATATGCTTTCTGGATATTGCAGCCATTATTACCAATGCTAATACAACACAAGCTGTTATAAAGCAGCACTGGTTGGGTTAGGAAGCAAGAAACCCCACTAACATAGTCTGTTACAATAGAAGAATCTAACCAGTTCATCTGGAGCTTATTTTGGGTACATCACTTAACATTACTTCTCCTGCTAAAACTGCCTTGCAATCTTCAGGGTTTACAATGAAACAATCTTATCTTTTATCCAAAAAAATAACAGCAGTGGGAAAGTTTCCCAATTCCCTGTGGAACCACTCATATTTCTTAATATAAGGATGAACTTAACATTTCCTACATAGCACCAAGATTGTCCGGTATCTGTCACTTACATTCATAAACAGCTTTTGTAAGTCCTCACAAAATCCTAATGTACACATGGCATAGTAACACGTCTTATTTAACACAGTGCTTGGTAATGTACATAGACGTACACATCTGCTTGTTAAGCACTCTTCAGTAGTAAAATGGAAATGTTTGCTTTCACTAAGTTAAAAGTTTATGGAGCAATACAATTTGAGGGGCATACATCTCCCAGCACTATTTTGCTGTCGGCAGATATTTGCTTTAGCACCAAAAGATGTACAGAGTGAAGTCTTCATAGAAGTAATTTAAAAAAAAATGCTTAGGTAAGCATATCTTATGTCACTTGCCAAATGAAAGTGTATCAAATTTTTAAGACAAAGAAAATGGGTTGTAGTTTGATAAAGTTTCAATTAAGGAGATAAAATGTTTGCATGAAAATTGATGGAAAATACTGACAGCAATGCAAATACTAAATGAGTAAAAAAACATGTTAGTTATACTCACGTAAAATGGCATGTATATAATCTCACAAAGATCTTATTTACATATCATTCTTTAAGGATATCTATTTCCATTCAATGGAGAATACTATCTGATGTTGATTACAAAATAAAATTAATAATAATAATAACAACAATAATAACAACAATAATAATAATAATGCTTTTGGATGTTGTTACTTTCTTTATTTTCCTTACCCAAAAGAGATTTGGATGGAATACTGCTATCAAACTCTGATTAGAGTAAATGCAGATATTTATTTTTCTCTTAAATTATATCCATTTACTCTGTGATCATCTATAATGGTATTTGTTTGCTTCAAAAATTACATTTTTGTGTACCAAGGACACTTTCTTGTTTTCTGTATGTCAGTACAGATCTCTTGTCAGAAAAGTTATTCACTGGATTTAATGACATTTAATTCAGAAATATTGTGTAGTGTCTTCTTTTATGATGGTTACATAAAAGTTTCCCAAGAGCTGCCCACATTTGCTACCAAAGGACCCTACAACACTTCAGCATTAAATGGAGACTCATTGATACTCTAATTATAAAAGCATACTTACTAGTAAATCTGCTCCAGGATTTCTACATCACAGCTTATCCACTGAATCAAAGATTCCTTTCTCCTATCATGTTGATTCGCAAAACTTACACTTGTCATTACTGTCTGCAAATGCAGTTTTGGATAATTGAAAGCAAAATTCGGAATTTCAGAATCTCCTTTTCCTTCCTCTCTCTTTTTTAACATTTACTTTTCAATGCTTTGCTTACAGTCCTGTAACAAATACTGCTACCATGCTGGCTAAAAACTCTATGCATAACAGCTAATTGGCTATCTAAGACACCTTCTTTCAGTGAGCAATGGTCACTGAATAGAATACAGTGGTATTCTTGGAAAGGAAAAAAAAGAAAAAGAGAGAGAGAGAAGAATAATGGGCACTGGAATGACAATACAAGAAGAGGAGAAATCTCAGATTAGCCCAAACTCCCAGGCCCTAATCACTGACAGAAAAATCTGGTAAATCAAGGAAAAAGACATCAATCCATTCAAACAGGATTAAAGGTTTAAACTGAAAACTAACAAACTTATTAGCCTTTGTGGGAAAAATATACTTTGGGATTTTTTTAGATGTGAAACAAGCAATAGAAATATCTCCAAATGTCATTTTTGTTCCCCATATGAGAAATGGAAACTATAAAAAAGAATATAAAATCAACATGAATGCTTATGTAAAATGGGAGAGTGTTCCAGGGTGCCATGATCTGGCAATTATTAATATTTAAAACTAGAAGATTAATGGCATAAGGATTTGTGTTACTAAGACATATATGTCAATGAGAGCTTGGCTTTGTTAGTAAATACGTCTGATTCTTTTGTAGCGCTGCAATATTCAGATAACAATTACATACTTCATATGGTGGACAGATACCAGCGCTTATTTACACGTGAAAAAAAAGCTGAGTGAAACCACAGTGACAGAAATTTCCTTTCTCATTACAGAAGAGAGTTACCAAATTCATTTTCTCCCTTTATTTAAGGAAAAGAAAGAGACAGATAGCATACAGAATGGCTTATATTATCCTTTCTTTTCTTAACATAGTGATTATAATTTAAAAGAATATGAAAATGAAATGAAATGATTATAATAGAATTTCTATGTCAGGAAAGGTAGTCTATCTGTACCATTCTTGTATCATTGTTGCTGACGCTTTTCCAAATTATATTTTATTATAACTCTCCTAGAAAGAAAAGGGGCATTGTTTTTTTTCACACATCTTTTTCTATATTAACTATTTGGTAACTAATTCAAATTTGAGCCAAATTATTAACTATAGCACCCGATTCATGAACTTTATCTGACATATGTTCATGTTCTTTCTTAACGTTGGAAACCTTTGAAAAATAAGTCTAAAAATTAAGATTTTGATAGCTATACTTTTCACAGGAGCCATTGTTTTTCAGCTGCTGCCAATTGTTATATATTGGCATTTTTACAATTATTAACAATCCTGAAACTATTCTGGTTTTGAGGTTTATGTTAATGATGTCCTGAACTTAGAATAATTATTTGACTTACTGTTGTCCTCTCTTTGCTAATTGTCTCTGTAAATATCCTCAAGGAACCTTTTCTCAAACACTTACATGTAGTATACATCTTATTTATTATATTTACAGTGGAATTCTTCAGTCCTTGTCAGTACATATGGGATATCACAAATGATGGCATTCTATATGCTATTGGGCTAGAGATATTTGACCTGGAATGCCATTAATTAACTTATGCATTTTAAAATCACATTTGAAGTGCTGTGAAACTAAGATTATAGTGAATTTAATTTCAAAGTCATTTTGAATGTCTTTTCAAACTGTATGTGGTAATCCTTGATTTTAGCACTGATGCTAAATGTTAATGAACAGAGCCACAGTGTACCATTTCACCTAGAGCAATGAAAACATTAAAATCTCTTTAGAAGACTGAATAAAACTTTATTTTATAAATATAATCCTTGTTGAAGCTCTACCATTTCACTGTACTTTTGAAATAAGGGCACATGGAAAATATGGAAGAGTTCCTTTGAGATAGCTAACTAAAGCTACAAAATGAGCACGGTACAGTATTTCCAAGGAACATGGTTCAAAAGTTGTACGATTACTACTAAGGTTGTTTTATTCTTTACCACATTTGGAACAGGAAGTCTGTGTTGTTCTTGAAGAATTCTGAAAAGCAATGTCACAGTCTGATGACCTCTTCTCCTCATTAAAACGTTCCCAAAGACAGCTCTCTGCATGATGTTTTGTAGCTTCAGCAGCCATGAACTAATTTGTACCTCTTATTTTGATCATGCACTGGTGAAAGAACCAAACAATATTTTTCTTTAAACACAGAGAGGTCTTTCAACAGCTCAGCATGCACTTCTACCCTCTTTTTAATCTTGGAGCACCTATTTATTTGCTCTTTTCACCACTAAATCTTCTTTGCTCCTTTCTGCCCCCCTGCAAAGCTGCTAGTTAAAATCTTCAGTGTTTTTTCTTCATAGGCTTAAACCATTAGAAGGGTATTACCATAAAAAGGGAGACAAGGACTTAGAGACCTGGTGCACCACAATTTGCATTTCTAATTTTTAATCCAATTAAACTAAAATAATATTTATTTAGCTACAACCTTTCTATAATGGTATAAATTCACTAAAGCTAATGGAAAATTTTCTTCCTGGAGGAAATTAGTTATAGGTGTTCACTGCAATAACTGATTGGTTCTGCATACTGAGTATCTCCAGATTTTGCTTATAAGTAATTAGCATTCAGCTAGTTGCTATGTTTATTTTGCATAACTTCCTTTGTGTGTGTGTGTGTGTAATTCATTATGCAAGTCATATTTTTTTCCTCTACAGTGGACTCAGTGTATGCAAATTGTTAGAAGGTACTTGTAAGGGCATTATCTTTTAATGCATAAGGCATACACCTGGTAAAACACGCTGTATGGATTGGCATATTTGCATTACAATCAAGTGTGTTTTATCGGACAGATAACTAATAAAAATTATAAAGTTACTACCAGTATTTTGTTTTGAATCAATGCATTTTTATATGTTCTGCTGTTTGCGTACAAAGTACACATTTTTATATCTAAACCCACCTAAAGCCACAGAAAACTTAGTTCTACTCCCATTGGTTTTGGTCCAAGTAATGAAGTCAGCATTTTACCCTCTCTCAGTCATGTTTAGTGAGGACAGAGGGCAGAAAGGGACTCCTTAGAGAGAACTTACTAAAACATGCCTTTTAAGGAGAGAAAGCTCAGTGTTCTAATTCATGAGCCTAGGAATAGCTGCAAGATGGGAAAGTCCTCACCCAGTAAAATGCACCCCTGTGTTCTTGTGCCTTCCATGTCGCCTATGTGTGGCAGGTACCATGCTACGCTTGAGCAAACCCTTTACTCTGGGGAATATCAACATATAAATATCAACTTGAACATTCCTATGGGCATCTAAAAAGACATCCAACACTTTTGAAGGAATTCTGTTATAAATCCCATTTCTAGTTCTCCCATCCCAGCTAACTCTGCTTTCCAAATTCTGAAGTACAATCTCTTGCCAGTGATCAACCTCTGGGAATGATGGAAAAGATTGTAATGCCGCAGAAACAGCATCTCCTGTATCTGTAGTACCCAAAGATATCTACGAATCTGCAGAAGCAGGTGGGAGAACTGAAGCTGAGGAAGTATTTCACTCATTTGTTTAGACTTATACTGTGTATTTTCCAAAGTCACTGCATGCAAACATTGTAAAAAGCTACCCAGGGAAGTGGTGGAGTCCCCTTCTTTACAGATATTTAAGAGACGTGGATGTAACACTAAGGAACACGATTTAGTGATGAGATTCTGCAGATCATGTTGACAGTTGAATTTGATCTTCAGGTACTTTTTCAATCTAAACAAGTCTATGATTATCTGGAGGAAATGTAGCCATGGACAGTCAAACATTCCTACTTGCTACTGCGTATTCTACAAAACAAAGAAATTCCTGGGCCTAGATACGGTTTTCCGCCTAGAAGATTTTTTTTGCATCTTTATTTTGATTTCTTGATCTGCAAATTGCTGATCAGTTTTCAGCCAACTTTGCATTATCCTTGGCGTAAGTCTTTCACATGCAGAGAACTTTAAATTCATAAGAAAACTTTCAACATCATGTTCCAAGAGGAACAAACCTGTAAACATCAAGCTTATTCTTCATACTCCATATAAGCAGGTTGAATAACATTTTTAATGCTGTAAACTATTTTTTAAATCTTTTATATATATCTTAGTGAAAGATCACCAATTCCTCTCTTGCTAATAAGCTCTGTTCTGTAGGTCTACATGAAAAACAATCCTTTATTCTATTTTTATGCAGTCCAGTTAATGTTTTTCTTCTGCATTCCTCAGAAGATAATTTCGTATTCTAATATGATTTCTACCTTTCTATTAGTGAACACATTTAGTTGAAAGATACGATTTATGTGCTTGATTTGGAGTGGACATACATTTTTCTGAGAAAAAAAGGTCATTGGGTTGGATCTTACGGCACTTTCTGTTGTTTGAATCTTCAAATAAAGACTGAAATAAATAATATAGCTAAAATTAAAGTGAACTTCAGTCAGAAAAAAAGGCAATTTTGTGAACACACACCCCACTGAGAGGAAAATGATCTGTATGTCATTAGACTAGTCACCCCATAACACTGACAACTCCTGTTACAGCACTTCTTCTGGAGCACAGGAAACGTGAAAAAATGAACATATGTATATGTGACTTCCTGAGATGCCATTGCTAGTCCGCACATAGTTATCTTTCCCGTAAGAAATCAAATATAATTACCACCTACAAGAAGGGCAAATGAGGATCCAGGGCAGGCACGTCCAACCCACAGTCCATGGGCTGCATGTAAGTTGCCATGCAGCCCATCCCCTGCCCCACACTATCATAGCAGTGGTGCTTTCCACCTAGCAGCCTGGCCTGGCCCCAGGTGCACACGCGCAGCTCAGCAACAGCCAGAGACCCGTGTGCAGTCAATGCTGTTTCAGCTGAAACCAGGGCATGGGGAGGGGCGCAGTGCAGTGCTAACTCAAGTAATGGTAAATAATTTTTATGCATTTTGTTATATTGGCTAAAGACAGTCCTATGAACAGCAAAAAAATATACAGCCATGCTTTCTGTGTTGATAAAGGAATTTGAGGAAAGTTTTCAAGAGTGCTGAAAATACCATTTTTTTTGTACATTTGCAACTCCATTTTCAGTCAACATGGCTATATTAACTGCACATTTTCAAACTGAATGTATGAAGTTGCAATCAGACATTAAACTCAAAAATTTGATGTCTCTTTAGTAGGCCACTACACCTATCTTATCACAGTGAAATACCCCTTGATTATCTCTCACTTCACAATCACACCTTATGTCTTTGATTTTTGGCAGTATACACATTTGTGAGCAACCACTTTCAAGCTTGAAGAACAGGAAGAGTGAAATTTCACCAAAAATCTCTAATGAACACCTTGAGAGCTCAGTGAAAATTACAGTCACTTCCATCAAACCAAACTGATGGTAAAATATCCCTATATTTTTATGCTTTTGTTACTCTCTTTTTAATGTTCTAAGAAATACACATACTAAAAAGGATATACATATACTATATACATTAAATATATTGTACATTTTATACATAACCCAAGACAATTCCTCTTCACTCAGCGCAGCCAGGCAAGACAAAATGTTAGACACCCGTGGTCCAGGGTAAAACAGTCCAGCCATCCTCACCTCGATCCCTGTGAAAGCTACGGAGCAATTCCTTCTGGAAGCCATTTACAAAGAAGTTAAGCTTAGGAACGTGACTAGGAGAAATCAGAGCAAATTTGCATAGAGAAAATGGTGTCTGACCAAGCTGATAAACTTCTCTAGTGGTATGACTGTCCCAGTGAACAAGCAGACAATAGAGAATGCCTATCTCAATGTCATTAAGGATTTCAAAACTATACGCCAAAACATCTTCAGAGACAAAATGGTGTTCAGGATAGGCAAATGCTCAATAAGGTGGGCTAAGATCTGGCTGACCTGCTGGATTCAAAGGCTGGCAGAATTTCAGCAGAAATATAAGTGACACAAATTCCAGCTGGAGGCCACTTGTTAGCGCTGTCCCCTAGGGTCAAAATTGCATCCAATTTGACTCAATATCTTCATTAATGACCTACATGAGGGGAAGAGTGTACCCTCAGCATGTTTGCAGAAGATACAGAACTGGCAGAAGTGATTGATACAACAGATGATCGTGCTGCCTTCCAGAAGAAATTTGGCATCCTGGAGAAATGGGCCAACAAGTATCTCAATGTGAACAAAGAGAAATGTCCCTAGAGAGAAACAATTGCATGTTCTAGTACAGGGTGGAGCACAAACTGGTTGAGAAGGAGCTTTGGGAAGGTCCTGCATATCCAGATGGACAACAATGAGTGAACAATGAGCCTTCACATCAAAGAAGCCTCTCCTGAGCTTCACCAGGAAAAGCATCACATCACCTGCAAGTGGAAGATGTGGCACTTCTTTATTCAGTTCTGGGCAGGTCACAGCTGCGTGTTGGGTCCAGCTCTGGACTTTGCAGTGCAAGAGGAACATGAATGTACTGAAATGAGTTCAACTAAGGACTATGAAGATGCTTAAGAGCTTGGAGAAAGTGAGCTACATAGAGAGGTTTGGAGAGCTGGTTTGTTCAGCTTAGAGAAGAGAAATCTCAGGGGGGTCTTCTCCTTGTATACCTGCTAGGAGAGTAAAGAAGATGAAGTCAAACCATTCTCAGTTGTGTCCAGGCATAGGTCAAGAGTCAGTGAGAGCAAACTGAAATGGTGGACATTCCAGTTAAATATAAAAAATAATTACTGTTCAAGTACTGTAACAAATTGCCTGCAAAGACTATGAAATCTCCACTCTTGGAAACTCATTTTCCAGTTTTTAGGTCTCTTACTTGTTTCAAGTTTTTATTTAGTTGAAAAATCACAGATGAGGGAGTTTCTAAAATCATCTATTTGTCTAGAAATAGTTACTGAATTTGAGTCAGAAACAGTCCCAGCTCTCTCTGACTGCTGCGTATTGGCTATGTTTCCATGCTGTTTCCTCTAACAGTTGGGATAAATGAATACACTTTGATTATGAAAGACAGGCCTTGAGGGAAAAGAAGTTGCCACACTGTGCATCAGAAATATAGGTGCTTCCTCTGAGCTTCCAGAAGAGTTGAAGATGCAAAGAAGTCAAATGCAAAGGAAAAAAAAAAAAAAACCAAAAAGTAGCAATATTATTATAGGGACCTAATAGAATTACCTCGTCATAAGAATGTAGCAGAGGTGAGACTTTTTTGTTTGTTTTTTAGTTGAGCATCTTTGCAACTAATAGAATCATCCAAAGGTGACCCTCTCACTCCTAACAGTGGCAGACATGCATTATATACAGATATATGCTAGAAAATTATGTCAGGATGTAGAAAGTTCAGTAGCCTTTCAGGACGTGTTGGGGACAACTTTCTTTTAAGGTGGAAGAAGATTCTGAGAAGACTACAGCTGTTTTAGAACTGGTTCTGACTAATAGGGAGGATCTGGTTGAGAAGCTGAAGGTAGAAGGTAATTTCGGTGAAAGTGATTACAAAACCATAGAGTTCACATATCTAAAGAAAGGGAGGAATGAGAGCAGCAGAATAAGGACAATAGAGTTCAAAAAAGCAGACTTCATCAAACTCGGGGAACTGGAAGGTAGGGTCTCTTGGGAAGATATTCTAAGGAAAAAAGGATTGCAAGAGAGTTTGCAGTTACTGAAAGGTACTATATTAAAGATAGAATGGCAGACAGTCATGATGCAAAGAAAATATATGAAACATAGCAAGAGACCAATATGGCTCCATCAAAAAGCTCTTTTGGAGCCAGAAAAAGATGAAAAAGCAGAAAAAAAGATAAATTTCAGTACAAAACCAGGAACAAGAATCTACAGGCATAGATGTAAGTGTTTCCATAGGAATAAAATCCAGAATAAATCAAAGTGAAAATGAGTTTCAAGTAACAAGAAGTACCAAGTGCAACAAGAGAAACATTATAGAAATTGGAAGACAACAGGGAAAAAATACATTTGTTCCTTAACAAGGAAGAAAATAGAACAGCAGGCAATAATGACTGAAATGTCAGTATCACCTTTGTTTCAACACTCATAAATTGTGATATTTGGTCAGATATTCAATGTACGCTGTACTTAACTACTGATACTTTTTGAAATGTAATTTTTACTAGTAAAATCACAAATACAGAGTAAGTATAGGTAAACATCATGAGTTGAGTTTGTAGCCACCCAAGAAAAAGAAACATATCACAGGACAGTTACCAAAAATTATTTGGACAATTATCAGAAGATATCAAAAAACAGACTGCGGAGATCTGTTAAAGGCTATGTTCATTATGCCCCTCAATGCCTTGGATGACCAACAAGATGGTATACTTGTAACATTTGCAGAGAAGTTCAAACTGGAACAAGCTTCAAATGCTCAATTTAATAGCAGTTAAATTTTAAATAATGTTAATGAATGAAAGGTGTGGCTTGAAATCAGTGTGATGTAATTCAACAAATGCTAAGTAAAGCACTCAAAAAGGAAATTTTAAATGCATGAATAAAGCAGGATAATAACTAACTATTGAACAGTACTGAAAAAAATGCTCTGGACTTTCAGTAAATCAGACACCTAATTTAAGTCAAGAATGTGACAGGATTAGAAAGGACATTCCAGCAGGTGTTTGGAGCGCCGTCATCTACAAGACACAAGAGGTGTTCAGCATAGGAGAGATATAACCTACAGTGCCTTGTACACTATTGAGCACTACCATGTATTACAAAGATAACTGCTGCTTTGGGAGATAACTCAGAGGAGAACAAGGATGTAACAGATTTAGAAAATATGGCCTGCAAGGAAATGTTAAAAGATTATTCTGTCTTAAAATAATAATAATAATAATAATAAAATAAAATAAAATAAAAAAACAGAAGTAAAAAAAATCATTTTGAGGAAATTGAGGGGTATTGTTGCCATACATGAAAGGATTTTACAGGTAGTATAACACCTGATATTCTTCATACTGTTTCAGATTTGACAAAAAGGATTAAGGTTTGCTACCAGTAAGAACTTTATAAGGTGTGTATTTCAATAGACTGTTTCAAAAACTTCACTGGGGAGTTTTAGGAATAAGTTTGACAAACAGAATAGCAGGGCTGGAAAATCCATGTGTAATTGTAGCAACTCTTGAAATCTTTTTTCAGCTTGAAGTTTTACTTAAATAACTATACGATTTTCTGATACTGATCCTTCCTCAGAAGAAGCTTTATTTTCCTATCTGCCTTATAAAATTCAGTATGCATAGTGGAAGAGTTCTGAGGAAAATTCCATAAGGAGACAATTTATCACAATCCCATAGATCCCAATACTTGTAAATTTTAGTCATATATTGAGTCTCTTTATTCGTGGATCTTGCAGCAGAACTCAGTACCTGAACACATATTTTTTCTCATGAATCTTTGAAAAATAGGTAGTCAGGACTGGTATAAACCTGGCATGTTGAATCCAATCTGTGGGAAAGAAGATTATCACTGTGCTCATCTGAAGAGGAGAAAGTACTTTATGGAACTAAGGCAGTGAATTCAACCCCTGTTTTACCACTGACTTCTTTCAAAAAACAAACAAACAAACAAACAAAAAAAAGGCCATGGCACCATTTCCTTTATCCAAAAATTTCTTGACACACTGAGAAAAATACAGTGATCCTTGCTTGAGCAGGTAAAACCATATCTCTATGGATGACCTGTTTCCTGGTTCTCTCAAGCTTCAGACTCAAAGTAACCCAGCTCTTCCTTAAGGTTGTAGTTACAGAAGCTGCTTTTCTTTGCTACTTTAAAGACCCAACCTCATTACCCTGTTTAAAACTCTGCTGTTCTTGGCCCAAAAATATAACTGTCTTTCACCAACAGAAATGTGAATCAAGATGTATCAGCGGTGCTCCACTTCCTTGCAGGTCTCCAACATTGCTTCATTTAGCCACAATCTAGCACTGTATCTTAATACACACCCTCTCATGCTTTCTAGTCTGAAGTATTGCTCAGGACAATGTGGATCTCTGTAACTTTGGCAGCTCATCCAAATACTCCTTAAGAGCACTCCATAAGGAATGATCTTGTGTATTACATGACTGCATCTTTTTATTTTATTTTATTTTTATTATATTATATTTATGTAATTCTATGACTGCATGGATTTGCTTGTAAGTAAGCTGGGAATGTAAGTAAAGTGAGATGGATGGGAAGAATTGTTCTGCCTCTAATCATAATGGCAATTCAGTAATTTTTTAATGTATTATTCTGTAAACATTATATTGATGACTGAGTAACTATTAAATCATCTGTCATATGGTATAAAGATCTCTATCAACATCAAGTAAAATAAATAGGAGAACCCCTGAAATAAAGTCTAAAATAATTGTAATTTTCTATGCATGAACCCAATTTCTGTGTTTCGTAACAAACCACCTTACTTTAGTGTGACCTTCTGGGTAAATCTAAACTTTCTGTACTGTGAGCTCCTGATCCAGATTGTTCCTTGACTTGAAGTTGTCACTAGGGGTGGCAGGACCAGAAGGGCTAACCTGCAACTGCAAGCATGCCAACACAACACCAAAGCAAACCAGAAACAGAGGAGTGAATTTTGAACTTCCTAATTCCTCCTTTGTCAATGCTGACAGAAGTTATTTTGTGTTATTTCAAAATTATCTGTCTCCTCCATCACCACCTGGCAGCTCTCTGGGCAGTTTGGTTAAGGTAACAGCTTCTAGGCAGTTTCTAAAACCTGCAGACTCCAGCACTCAACAACCTGAAGCTGTACCAGTCTTATTTAAGCTTCTGGAGAGTTCAGATTATTAATTACAGGGTTCAGAATTCAAGCTGGTGATCAATACTGTGGTGAGAGCAGGCAAAGTAACTGCTTTGCTCTCTAATATGACAGTGCTGTTCCAAAACCAAGATATTTTATAAGATCATCTAAAAGCAATTCCAAATCTGTGATTAATAAAAGTTAAATTTGAGATACCTATACTTACCACTTCTAACATCTTCCCAAAGGTCATCAGAATTATTAAATTGCATAGCAAGCATGATTTGGTAAGTATTACCCTTGCATTATTGAAGAAATGGGTTTTGAAGTGAATGTAAATAATGCATTTGGCAAATAAATACAACTATGTGTGTAATGTATATGGAAACATAAACTGCCACATCCAAAATTAAATGAAAATAATGTATCATTCAAAGGCAAGTACAAATGAATAGTGTCTCATCTACGAAAATAAAATAGTATTATCTTGTACAGAAACATGTACTTCGAGGTTTGAATAAGTGGAACTCTTGCTTAATTCTGAATCCTGGCTTTGGTTTTGCCTTAAAGGAGCAGGCAACGGTCCTGCTGCGTATTTTTATTATTTTACTTTTTGTCCACTAGATGTCCTCAGTATGTCACGCTATGCTCTGCTTTCACGGTATCTTTAATTTGCTAGGCTAGATCCTGCGTTTGAAGTGTGTGTTATTAAGATATCATGATTAATGACTTTCACTCCAGAGTTCATTTTATCTAGAAGATTAGCAAGACACAGGTCCTCAAGAAGAGCACAATAATTTAATTCTCTACTTCAGATGCAGCAGCTTTCCAATTTAGGAAGCAATTAAGACTCATGTATGCTTTCTTCTCTGAAAATATTTAAGCAATTAAAGCCCTAAAACAAACGAACATCCTTGCAGTAAAAATTCTTATATATCAAAAGGGAATCCTTAGCAATTTTCTTCCATTATTCTATACTTTCAAAGGATGTGTAGTAGCTGCACAGACTCATTCACAGTTGGCTGGGCTGACAGCAGGAGCCTTGCTTAATTTGAGCTTTAATAGAACTTTTGAACTAAAATGAGAGTAAAATCTGGAATGATCAGAAATATCTTTTTAAGCGTTTCCCTCCTCCCCAGAAGGGCCTATGTGACAAAACACAGGCAGCTGGAAACAAAGCTGTCATATTAGACTCTTAAAGCAGGTAAGCTGAGCTCAAACTAACTTGCAAAACTTTGGCTTTTCTGAAAATGCTGTAAGCTTTGCTGTGCTGCATGAAAACTTAAAGCTTCAGAGCTTGAGAGCTTTACGTTCTTAGCTTTTTAGAACGCATCCAGCTGTAAGAGCTGTTACAGTAAAAGCTGTTTTCAGAGATGCAAGAACGATTTCTAAAAGGCAGCAGTGAGTGTCCAACTGGAAACATTCTAGCAGCATGCTTCTGACTCTCAAGGCATCGGGTAAAAAATCAGTGCTGTGTAGATGAGCAGTTCCTGTCCCAGTGAGAAAAACAAAGCAAGTACTCTGAGTGACCTTTTACTCTATAGCTATCACACATCCTTGGAACAATGGTACACACCGACTGGGGTTCCACAACCTCCAGTGGTTTCATGGTAGGTCAGCGGGGCTACCGGGAATTGCTCTGACAACAAAAAGCCTAATTCAGCCAATATTTGTGAAGAAGAGATGTAAGAAACAGTGAAACAAAGCCTGATGCTCTTGTTGCCAGACATTTTCTACTTGGTTATTTCAGTTTCCAGAAGTCAAGTAAAACATTACTTCTGTGACTGTAACGCTTCGAATCATTTTACAGTGGAAAAATAGTCTTAAAAGCGAGCTAGCTAAGAAGTCTGCTTTCTCCAGTTTCGTTATGACAGAAATCTTGGAAGTTTTGTGGGGAGTTTGTTTGTTGAAGGCAAATGAAGTGCCTCATTTTCATCTTGTTCCTCTCAAAATAATTTCCTCTGTAGCCAAACTGAGCAGAAAGCAAGCAAGCAAAAGTCATGTAGGAAAAAAAAATGTCAAATATCTTCAAAACTTTCTGCTGTTTGTTTTCTCTTCTTTAACATTTAAGCAATGAAGGGATTCCCCTTCATCAGGGAAAATCTTCATCAACCCTATTGTAGCAGCTTTCTGGTACCTGTATGTATCAGCAGGAGCTGAGCATGAGCCCCATGAGAAGTTCTCAAGTGCTGCCATTTGTGGCAGATTTCACCCAGGGTTTGTTACAGCTCCCTCAGGAATCTGCCTGAATTTTCTTAGTCTTAAAACATTTCCATACCTTTCCACTTACAGACCCAGTCCCTTTGCCAGCATGTTGCACAGGGGCGATCAGGCAAAACCAAGGTGAGTTCTGGGGGGAATTTTTCAGTGTTTTGGAGGCTGCTGCATGTGTTTGGCTCAGAGCAACCCCGGTGCTAATACAAGGCTGCCATTCTGTGGTCAGAATGGGCCAGGAGAGCTTAAGCTGAGTCATCTGGGGCTGTAGCCCCTCCATGCTCATTCTCGGTGCGGGTCAGGCTCAGGTTTCTTGTTGGGTCAGTGATGGGGGCTTGGGGAGGCCACTGAGGAGATGAGGGCAGAACAACCATGCAAAGTTTGTGAGAACAGTTATTTCTGGCTCTGCTCACCCTGTCCCACCACGCAGGCCAGTTTCCTCCATTCACAGCAGTGTGCTGCCTCAGTCTTTTGCTTAGTCAGATAATTCAGAGAACACCTTAAAGCTTCTTGAAAATAAGTAGTCAAAGTAGCCATCCATTCTAAGCATAGATCAGATGATCCCTGGTTTAGTCCTTCTATAGTTCAGCTAGCTGGAGCAGTACACATCATCGCCTACTACATGAAACTGATTAGAAGCATCACCTCGTGAAAGGAATACATATTCAAGAAAAGGGAAAGCTGAACTACTTCAGTACTTCTTCACTTAGGCCTGAAGCATATTAAGCCAAACAAGCTGCAGTATGTGGGTAGGACACTAGGCCAGAAGTCACACAGTGGCAGCGCAGTTGTACTGCAGGCTTCCTGTCTCACCTTCAAGTCCCTAAAGAGCTGTCTGTCTGAGTACTCCCATCTGCAAAACAGAGATAATTCTCAACCACCCAAACTCTGTAGGAGTGGATCAGCTTCTGGTAGCCAGTATCTGTCATGTTTTACATGCTTATTTTGTCATAATAAATGACAAGCTTTCAGAATAACTTACCAAACAATTAAGGTTTCCCTGAGTTGTGTGCAGAGCTTCATTTTTACCTACTTAGTAGCCTCAAATTAATACAAAAGATACTAATACATTCAAAACTGAGAGATGAGGAAGTCTGTGATTGACTGGGCAGAATTTTTCCACAGTTGGTACGGAGTATCTGAATCAATGCAGTGCAAAATTTCTCTCACTTTTCTATGGCAGAAATAATGTTCAGAGTGCTCAGAATGTAACTTGCTCACAAGAAGAGTTTGGCAATTTATAAGAACATTTCCTCCTCGAAGTTCACGTGGTGGGCTGACTAAAGCTCTCTGGGGGTTCCCCTTCTGCAGTCTTCAAGCAGGGGAAATATCACCAAATATATCAGATCATCTGTTTTCTTCTATTCTTTCCTGTCTGCAGACTGCCTAAGGTCCTCCGAGGTTCCTCTGGAGTGGAACTCCCCTTTGATACCCCAGAGTTATGGTTGACAAGGTAAAAACCTCAGCTTTTACTTTTGCTTTATGCTGCACTCACTAATATTTCCCTCCAGATTCCTATCTTTTCTTCTTTGTTCTGTCCCCATTAGTGAAACATGCTCTTTCACCATTCCTCAAGTGTCCTTATGCCACAAAACAGGGAAAGTTTTTTGACTGTATGTCTCAGTTTCAGCAGGGATTAAATTGTTTTCCTCCGAGTGTCCGGTATGATGCTATGTTATTGGTTCTAGGAGAAAAACACCACTGATAACACAC
Source organism: Perdix hodgsoniae (assembly GCA_035772895.1). Classification (NCBI taxonomy): domain Eukaryota; kingdom Metazoa; phylum Chordata; class Aves; order Galliformes; family Phasianidae; genus Perdix; species Perdix hodgsoniae. The sequence continues at coordinate 2,927,998 of JAPSGF010000043.1, forward strand.
CAGCGTCTATAGTTGCTGCTAAGCAGTGCTGTACAGAGCAAAGGCCATTTGCAGTGAAGGGTCCAAGAAGCTGGGAGTGAACAGAATTGGGACAGCTGACTTAAAATAGCCAAAGGGCTATCCATACCATATGACATCATGCAGAAGAAATTTTGAAGGAGGCAGGAGTCCATCTCACTCTTTTCCACTGCTCAGGGGGCTGGCTGAGCATTGGTTGGGGGCTGGTGAGCAATTGCTTGTGCATTGTTATATACATTCCTATATATGTACATATATATTGTCATAATTCTTATTCATAATTCTTATCCGTTTCCTTTTCTCAGTCTTCGTAAATAGTTTTATCTCAACCCACATGTTCTACTGTCTTTTTCTCCATTTCTTTCCCTCTTCCCACTGAGAAGAGAAAAGTGAGCAAATGACACTGTGGTGCTTAGCTACCTGCCGGGTTAAACCACAACACTGTATAAGCTCAATCATTATACTCTTCTACAGATTTGATTTATTCTTCTCATCATTTTCCAGACTTCATTCATCTTGCTGAAAGTTCATGTGTGGTCTAAGCTCGCCATCTAGGCTCCTTAATGGAGAAATAGAAAAATTATTCATTTCATCTCTGTTTTCAAACTTTAGGGGATAAAATTACATTGTGTGGAGTTTTTCTACTACTTCCCTCCTCTCTCTCTCTCTTAAAGAAGTCTAGAAAACAACCTTGCACTGAACAGTAGTTTGAGGAAAATCAGATAGGATGAATTTCAGTCCCACTTACCAAAAGCTTCCTCCCAAACAGCTAGCTGTTCCATTCCTCCACTCTCTAGCATTTTTGGACATTACAGATGCTCCATGAGGAGCCTCAAGAAAGAGGAATTCTTGTGATATATAAAGCTTGCCAGGCAGCTGATCTACAGAGCCAAAAAAAAAATGGACTGGAAACATAATACAGACCTTTCTGCTGGAAAAGGTTAGTGTTGCCTGCTTCTGCAAACTGTGGGGTATTTTGAAGAAGGGGATATATTACTCCCGAGAACCTCCACCATCTCACAACTTCTCTGCACAAAAAATGAGGAAAACACTAAATTGCACTCTCAAAAAGAACATCCAAATTACTGTAATTCAAGATGCCATTTACAGACCAGTTGCCAGATATCTAACCCTGAAATGAGTTTATAGTTAACCACACAAAGACATAGATGCATACCTCCAGGGTACTGCATCAGTAACTATCAGCACGTACTTTGTGCAGGTAAATGACATGTAGTTGCTCACAGGCCTAAGAAGACCTAGCCTTTTCTTGCAGGAGACTCACAGAACATCTTACCAGACTCAGACACTGGGGGGGAGTAATTGGTCTTTCTTTACAATTTCTCATCCTTAAAAGGCATATATAATTGTGATAAAAGTGGAAAGGCAAATAAGAGTCTAAATATTTTTTGTCATGTTTTGTCCAGTACAGAAACTTACATAGAGGGTTTTTTCACAGTTTCAGCTGTAAACATGAACTATGTTTATGAAGTCTTCCAACTTCCTGAATTATTAGAGTCTTTAGTACTCTAGAGACTTCACTGCTCTAATGATTCAAAATAATATACTTTTCTGATATCTGTCATAATACATACATTTTGTATAGGATTCAGTGATATTTCCTCTGAATAATAAGAATTTAATGTACAGAACAACAGGACATTGCACATCTCCTTGAGATCTCCTTCCATGACTCTAATAAGATTTACCGAACAGCATTATGTTCTTTGCTGTTGTATTCCTCAGTGATTACTTTCTCTGTAATTTTTGGTTGCAGGCAAGGGGGAAAAAAAGAAATTTCTCTTTGATACCAGTTTCAAATCTGTCTCTCTACTCTGAAGTCTATTCAAGTCTATTCTGAAATAGACCTTATTCATAGGAGAAGGATATCTCAGTACAGACACGACATTATTAAAAGCAAATAGAAAGGAACTGATTTGTGAGGCATTGTCAAGGTACATCTAATGTGCTTACGAATCACTGACTTCAATGAAAGTGATAAAGAGAAATCTGAAGAAGTGTCTAACAGTAACTTCTTGCATTAAGAGATGGTCACGGTGGGCTCCAAGAACTGTGAACCTAAATCCCGGGGACCTCCTCAGTCTGCCGAGACTGAAATCTACAACACACAACTTTCCAAACCACAAGTTCTTCATTCCACGTGTTATAACCAGGCTACAATTGAGCCAGTCCTTGGGACAGAGAGCAAGTTTGACCCTATACCCCATGGATGGACCACCATGAGACACTGGGATCAAGGTCTTAGGACTCTACTCTGGGGTCTAGTTACACATCATAGATTAAAACATCAGTGGACAAAATGTACAAATGACTTTGGTAGCAGAGACTAGAGGCCACTGCAGCATCCAGGAAAAAAACATCTCCCTGAAACCTGGTCTTAGCCACAGCCCTTCCAATCTTTTCAAATGTGGTATTCAGCTCCTGCACTAAAGAACTTCACTAGCCTCCACAGTGTTAGAATGATTTCATAGAGTATTTTTTAATCCCTTTTTCAAGTAAATGAACACAAAGACCTAAAGATAGGTTTTAAATTACTGTCTCTATCACACACAGTTGTTGAGGACGAGAAATCTCCTGGGAGTTTGATCTGTGTTAATTAAATAAAAAAAAAAATCTCCATAAGGTCTAAAGCATGCTTAATGAATTAGCATGGAGGCCCCGTTGAGCAAAAGCCTTTTAAACTCCCGTGAAACAAATCAACTCACATTTTATTATTATCCACTTAACAAATTTAATCTGTCACTTTATATCATGTGAAACCACAGCTTTTCATAAATGCTAATTAAAACCATTAAAAATGGAAATCTTCTTCTAAGGGGCTTATGCAAAGTGTGAATACTGATGCAAAGAGATAGGTCTATTTGTCCTTATGAATGAAAGATAGTACTTCTGGTATAGCAAGCTGTACTTGAGAAAAATAGTCTTCTGGGAGTAAGCATAGATGTCTAAATAAGTTTGAAACATAGAGGTGCTCCAGCAAGCACCTCTTAAAGGAAACTGCTGTTGCCATGGGGTAATATCAGTTTTAAGGAATGTCACTGTACTCAAACCGCATGCACACACACACACACACACACACACACACACACAAAATAAACCGTATAATCCATATATATTGAAGCCAATTTAGAGATCATTTTGATCCATGAATTATTAGTGTACAAGAATACAAAACAGAACAACTGAGTCTGGTAGAACTCACAGAGCACCAGAGTGAATAATGCTCCCAGCAAGGTTTAGAATTCACATGAAGTACATCCTTTCTTTAGCAGCCACTTTTACTCTGCTGATTTTTTTCCAACCATACATTGAGGAGCCCAAGCTCCAAAGTCTGGTGATTACTAACAGATTTTCTCTAGTAGATTCTAAGCAGGATGGCAGTTTATTAGGAATTAAAAAGAAAAAGAAAAAAAAGAAAAAAAAAAAGAAAAAAAATCATAGTTTAAAAGTCTACTTGAAGATTTAAATAAGCCTTTAAATTTGTTTTTACTTTGCACTTTCTTTGGACTTCTACTGTTTTTCTTGCATGCACTGAGTCCTTTTTTATTTCTTTGCTAAAGATATCTTCAGATCAATTCATTTTCCAACACTTCAGCATACATCAAAAACAACACTGAAGCCTCCCCCTACAAAAGCACTGAAAAATACATCTGGAAGGTCCACCAGGAAATCCTTTCATCTATTCCCCAGATCTACTTTGTGATAAACGACACCCATATCATCCCTTATGGGTGTTCATACAGTAAGATTTTAAGAGCTTCACTGGTGGAAGTTCCTTCACTGACAACATGACACCTCCCAGAAGCAGTTTGTACAGGTCCTGACATAAACTCAGATGTTACTGATATCCATTTATTATTATCTGTCACACTAAATCATTTCTATTTATGTTTATATTTATTTCATATTTATATTTATTTTATATATAGAAGTACATATACATAAGTACTTAACTATAAATCTTCTATAAAATATATTTATGAACTCTATGTTTATGTTTATAACATGAAATGCTCCTGAATATTTAATTTCATTAGACAAATATATTTCATTATTAGAAATAGTATGTGCTTTTTAAATGCTGCCTACCAAGTTTTTAATATAACTACTCTATTTTACTTCAATCATTCGAAGTATGAAGGCCAGCAGACTTCCAAACATGCTATTCAGCTTCAAACTACATTTCCTGTCTGACAAGAATTTAAAATATCACATGCCAACAACATTAAATTAATAAGCTAGGTTTACCAAAAAGGGGCTTGCACCTGTTACTGGTAAATGCAATGGTATTTCATTCAATTGAGGAAATTCAAGACAGATCTGAGTCATTCTCACTCACATGATGCTCAAGTGCCTACACGCAAAAAAAATAACATACACAATTTTTTACTCCTGAGACTTCATATCTCAAATGTCTTAGATTAGTGATCTCACTTTGGTTTCAGTTTTTGTTAACATAATATTCTGAAAATGAAATTTTGCAAACGTGGGACCATATCCTCAGATCTGTTTCAAGAGACATTAAGTTGGGTCAGCCATTCCAGCAAGGGATTTTTCCTCCATCAGGGGATTCCTCACATCTTTTGAGCTAAGGTACCCATATTCCCAAAACTTCACACACTGGGAATGTAAAAAGTAAAATTGAAGGATTGCTACAGGTAAATATCTGCAATTGCAAAAAATGGGTTCCAATGAATGGGTCAACATCAAGGCAGGGAGAAATGACAAAAAGCCATCTTTGTCACCTTTCTCTGATTCCGTGTCAGAAACATGTAAGACAATTGAAGAGACAGAAAAGAATCATAGCAGTAAACCAGGTTTATTTAAGAGGGGAGAAAAATTAGTCATTTCTGACAGGTCAGTAGCTGAATTTTCTCTTATTTTCAGCAGAAAAATAAGAAATTTTTTTTTGCCTATGTAAAGGTGGCTGCAATAACTGTGGTTAGAAGGAAAAAATAGGTCAGATAGTCAAGCTGGAGATAACAGTGGGTCAATTTCAAATTCAAAATGTGGACTATGGATAAATTAAATAAACAAAGTAACTAAAATTAAATATAAATAAGTGAATAAGATAATGGGAGTACTTAATGAAGAACAAGATAGCTATTTATAAAATGGTAGAATGATCTGAGAGTGATAGACTGAGAAAAAAAGTTAGCTCATAGGTGTTGACCTTAAGCTCTCATGATAGAACAAAACTGGCATGGATTATTTAAATTGCTATCAAGAGCTCAGATGAGGATATCTAATCGGCAAATCGCCGTTTTATTTGGGTTAGAGTATCCACTGTGCTGAAAAAGCAGCATTGATTTCTACATTTCCACATCAGCCAAAGATGGAAGGGATCTCAGAAGATCATCAGACCCAATGTTTCATTGAAAAGGGAGCCTAGGTGAGATTATCATCTAGCACACTGTCCAATCACATCTTGAAAACCTCTGGAGGCACGTGCAGTGCATTCAGAACCTAGTGAATAGACTCTGAGAATTTTGAGAACGGTTCAAAGAATAAAAGTATATAAAAGTATAAAGAAAAAAAGACCCTCACGTATTGTTAAAAATCAGTATGACATGCAAGTGACAGGCTTACGACTTCATCCACATTTATATCTAGGCAAACAGTGGAAAGTGAAACAAAAATAAAATGTTAACATTAAAATCTACTATATGTAAGATAAACCTGTCTTGTGTAAACATTCATAGTTTATTGCCTAACTATTTTTACCTGTCCATCAGGCAGCAGCTTTGCATTTAATAAACACTTTTTTTTCTAGATATCAGTTCCAGATACTGTGTCTTTCACCTTTTTATCCTCCGCTTTTATTTCCTTATCATCAAGCTGCCTTAGTCACTAAGAACTTGGCATCCTATTTTTTAGCATGTGCTCAGATAAGTAGAGCAAACTGAGAAACTTTCTGTGTTAGACAGCAGAAGCTAGATGGAAAGGGTAACTAAGATCCTGTGAGTCATTTGGACATGACACAGAGACAATCTCATGGAAAAATCTACTGAGAAAAATTGTGGTTAAGATACAAGAAATTAGTCTAGAGTAAAGGGAAAAAAAAAAAAAAACAAGAAAAAAAAAAAAAACACATCATTTTAGAATTTAAATCCACGAAATTAAGAGCTTCTTATAGATCTGGCAAATACGTGTTTTTTTTTGTTTTTTTTTTAATTGGCTCTTTAGTATCCATTTTTGCCATAGCATCTTCTTGTGCCAAGTGAACAGGTAAGTACACAGTCCCCCTTCACTCTTGGGCCATGAATAGGAATTTCCTAAACACTGAGAGTAAGTTGAAAAAGAAAAAGAGGATTTGTGATACTTTTCACTCAAATCTACTTTCAATAGGAAGCTGAGCATCCAGCATTGCATACATATGTAGATATGTACGTGTATATGTACAACAAAGACACATATGTTGTCTATACGTAGTTATGCTCCAGGCACTGAAGTCTCCATCACAGACGGGGTGACACTGGACACAGAGCACACATAGTGTACACACATGCAGAATGAGCACATACAGTACAATCTCAGCACATATTGCCAAAGCCATTGCTGTCTCATCTATGGGAAGACCAATATCCCTTGGATGCAACATAGACTTATCCTTTACATAGGCTAAGCCCTTGTTCCTAAACTCCTAGACTCATTTGCAAAGAAGGAACTGGAAGAGAAGCATAGCAATATGTTGAAAGAATATAGATCCCCCCTTTTTTATATCTAAAAATACATAGTGACATTTGAAAGGAGGAAGTGTGTTCCAAATATAAATGTGGGAGATTTCAGTATCGTCATCCTGTGCTGCTAAAAACTTTGATAGAACAACTGAACAATGATTGTTCCATATATACAGAGCCATTACTTACAGGACGCTGTGCATTTTTCATCCACTCAGGGCATGATTTTGATGTCTTTATTCATGCTTAATAGAGCTTTACTTCTTGAGTAACTCCCCCTTATGTCAGTGGGAGCATTCATGTGGTACGTATAAACATATTCTAATATTAGGCATTTTATTTTTTATAGCTTTATTGCTCTTTCATAATGTAAGTAAATATAAATACACCCTCCAATTATTTTAGCTTATTTTAAATAAATCTTCTTTCAAGGGTAAGTGGACCAAAATAAGCGGTTTATTTATTAGCAAAGTAAAATAATAAAATTGTTATTTTAAATCTCATGTCTCTCATGAAAAGATAATGATCTGGGAATTGGGAAGCCAAGACCTTGCTATTAATTCTAATTATTCTAATTATTAATGGAAGAAAATGTGTTAACTGTCTTGAAAAATATAATGAAAGTGATTGCAGAAAGAAAAAATAAATGTATGAGAGTAACTCTAGTATTCTGTTATAAATTACTAAAAAATCATCTGACATTCAGTTCTATAAACACTGCAACACACAGACAGGCTTCTTGCCTCCAACAGATTCATAGAATTTGAATGCCAGTAAAACATCCAGGTGCTTTTTTTTTCTTCTTTAAAGCCAAAGAACGGATGGAGAAACCAGGACATGATTACCTCCTCAGTGTCAGAAATTTTAAAGAGCATACTGACATATTTTTCTTTCTCTCTCTTTCACCTAACTCCATTTTCCTTGGCTTGAGAATTCTCTGACTGCCTGTCAAAGAGCTTTTGTGCTGCCTTATACCCAGGACAGCTATTCTAATTAGAAACTAAACTTCCGGACTTTGTCAATGTGCCATTCCACAGTTTCTGACCAAAGTAAGCAATGAAGTCGCAACTTTATGTCCAACACCATTATATTTACATCTTGCAATTGAGAGGCGAAAAGTAAGTGTGAAAGAGTCCACATGCCCATGGAACTGTTTAGTTTACAACAGTTTCTACATTGTTTTTCAAACCCTACACAAATTTCAAAAGCGAAAACAACAAAAAAAGTATCAACCTTGCAATTAAGGCCAAGAAACTGCTTTCACCTCCACATATTGAGATTTACATGGCAGGAAATCTTTCCATCAGAAAAGCTCAGCTGCCACAACCTGGCTGTGGGATGGACCACCTTCTCCTGCTGCTCTTCCCTTTGTCCTCTCCCAGCACCTCCGGAGCTGCACAGCTGGATCACAGATGAGAAGCTGACTCACACCGGAGCATCAGCCAGCACCAGCAACTGATGAGTGCTGCACTTGCACATGGTGCTCCAACAGTGATTTTTGGCAGCGCGCATCAAAGAATATGACTCAGCCAAAAAGACAGACTTCTCTCTAAGCAACTCAGCACACACCTTGTGAACTATAACAGTACTGTAATAAAGGCAGGTTTTAACACATAACAATGAATTTCAAGGCATTTTCATAAAACAGATAACACCCTGGTTACCAATGTCACACTCCCCCTTAACACTCATATTTTGTCATCTCATTAATCTTCTGAACTATGATACGAGGCATTTTATGGCAATGAAAGGTATTTTCCTGTTTGTCCAACAAAATGACTCCCAGCCAGCTCAGACCATCTTGGGGCATCGCTATAGTATAAATGCATAAATATCTTAGTTTTCACAGTTAGCTTCAGTGAAGTTAGGTTTCTTTCTTTTTTCTTTTTCTTTTTTTTTTTTTTTTCCTAATGAGTAATATATTTTAATCAGGAACATCTGCTTTCAATCTGCTGAATAAATATTCTGAAAACATTACCTTCAGTGATGCTGCAGGCACATGATTTGCTGTGAATTTTCTGTATTGGCTTTTCAGACACAGAGCATGTTCTCCTTCAGTTCTCTATAGGATTGTGTCCCCCTTCAGACAAGGTCATGCTATATAAACCAATGTCACTTCCTCTTTTTCACAGAAAACCCATTTCCCATTTATTAAACAGAAATCTTTTGCTGTGACCAATGAAAAAGCATAAATATTTTGGCTACTGTCACTCAGAGAAATTTCAGAGCATTGTTTAAAAATTAAACAATAGGTGTTTCTACACAGTTTTAGTGAGGAGGCCCTGAAAAGTAGCAGGGTTCAACATTGCACATGATAAAAAATAAAATACACATTCAGACTAATGAGTACCAATACTACTCAACACCAAGCATTAAATGGAAAAGAGTAAAACTGATGAACGTTGTCCTTGTAAAATCAGCTACATTTAGGAAAAAAAAAATAGTGCATACAAATATTTTAACATTATCTTAAACTATGTGCATAATTTATCTCCTTGTCCATTCAAAGTGTTCCCATAAATCTGAGCACAGTTTGTGTTATATTTTACAGACCAAAATACTTTATGGAATTTTCAGTGCAATTGTGAGTATACTTAACCACAGTTGTGATGCCTGGTAACACATAGAATTTCATTGTTAATAATCCCAATGCAAAACTTATTCCCTGCTCTGAAAACAGCTTGGAGTTTTACTTTAATTTCAGATGTTGTTTAAATGCATGTTTAAATTATTTTTTGTCTGAGTTAGATGTTATTCTGACAGATTCAGCTTTAAGGAAATAAACTTTGTATGTCAAATCTCATTTCTTCATTAATATTATATTCACAGTACATGGAAATTGTATTTTTGACGGTAAAATTACTGTTTACAGAGATTTCTAAGCCATTTTTCTGAGTTCAAGTTCCCAAAGTTATTATGCATACATTTGTTTTTGGGGGGCATGTTCAATTTTTCCATACAAAATGTTTTTCCAGACAAAATTTTCAGGACCTTTTTGCTTTTGTTTAAAATTGTAAGATGTCCTTTAGCTAATTCAAGATGCGATCAACTGAATATTTCAAAAGCTCATGCAAGTATCGGGTGTAATTTGATCAGTGCTAATTTGTACCTACGAGATACATCTGGCACATGAGAAAATTTCTGGATACACTACGCAAGAGCCTGCCATGAGCAGGGAATTCGGTGCTCTGTATGACTTTAGAGTCACTACTGCATGCTCACAAGAAGTATCTGCCCAGGAAACCCTCTGCTCAAGTGCTCCTATTGTTCCCTTAAACAAGGATCAACATTTATGTTTAGACATTACTCACACTTACTGACATCTTGTGAATCCAAAGGCCATAAGTATGTAACCACAGAGATTAGCAGGTTTGTTTTCTGAATGCTTTACAATAACTAGTTTACCTACTAGTTTCCCTGCTGTTTCTGAGTTTTGCCGATAATGTGCAACAGGCCTGTATGCACACTGATGGTTTGCAAAATTTGGCAATCCAGACCAAACAGCAGCCCTTCTGCTGACCCTCCAGGCCCAGTCTGGGTACCCCAAATGTATCTGTGACCACCTGGGTTCCCTTCACCTCTGCTGAAGACGTGTTCCTATCTTAGCACTAGACATAACAAAATCTGACTGAAGGTGTGTTACCAACTCTCATGATGCCGTTTTAGTTGTTCTCCACCCACACTACCCTTCTCTGCACTCCCACAGTTTCATTATATTGCTTCACCTGAAATTCCCGGGTTAGATACCCTGCTCCCCACCCACACACAAATGCTGCTCAGTCTGCCCTTCTGCTTACAGAATCTTGTGAAGAACCTTTAAGGGAAAACATTCAGAAAAAAAACTCCCTTTCCCGTACATCATGCTTTTAGTCCAAAGTCCTCATATGATGCGAGCTATCAAGGGAAGCTGAAGAGTAGTAATAGCAAACAGCAGAAATGCAGGTCACTGTTAATAAGGCTTAATAATTTTCCTCTTTTTAGTAATTTCTATAATTTCTTTGTTCTTTCTGTCTAATCCCTCATTCAACATCAAATGAAAAATCTCCTGAGCCTGTAGAGATGAGCCTTCAGACTACATTCTGTAGTCTGGTGTTAGAGGTGCTTCCAGAGCATCCTCTAAGATCCAAAGCCTCTGACCACTCTTCTTATACCCTAGAACAATTTGATTGAATCAACAGTCAAGATGAAGTCGAAAAAAGAAACATTACTGGCATTTTAGTTATTATCTATTTCATTATAGGAAGTATTTCTATGCTTCCCTACTCTACTTAACTGGTTACTTCCTCTTTATTCAATATGACTAATTTATAAACTGATAAGAACCTAGTTCTTGTTAGAAACTCCCAGGAGGTGCTGCTGCAGCAAATGCTGGAGTTTAACTGCTGAGTCACTGTGTCATCTGATGGTACCAAAAACAACTTCTAAATTTACAGGTTTATGTCAAAATTAAATCAAGATCACAGGGTGACAGTAAAATTCCTTGTTTTGGGTTCCCATTAGCAGATAAGAACTGTAAAACCTTGGGATTAAGGAAAGCTGCTGCAGTTCCTTATAATGGAGCAGCATGTTCAGCCCAATGGAGCACCTGAGATTTCTACCCAACTCTCAGCAGGAGTGCATGTCTCTATACCCCATGAAGAGTCCTTATACTAGTCCTGTACTAGTCCTAAGCTTACAAAGAAAAAAACCTCCATTCTTCATATTCCTCAACTGACAAATCCTCTATGTAAGGAATTATCATAGGTGGTGTAACATTTTGTAAGACTGCTTTTATTAGAGCTCTATGGAGAGAAACATTAATTTATTTCAAAATCTCAAGCAAATGCATGACAATGACAGAAAATAGAAGGATGGAAATAAAACAAAATAAAGTAAAATAAAATAAATAGAATGTATTTGCCAAAGCAAGGAGATAACCAAGGTACTTTTGGCCTCTATCTCTCTCAAAATAACTGTAAGAACATAGAAACTCAGTACTGATACTGCAGGTTGGGTACTGCCACTGCTTCGTCCTCAGAAAGATATATAGAGTAATAGAATAGCACAGGCACTCACCCAGCTCATCCTACTGATTCTCTAGTCACGGAATAAAGAGATGCAGAAATATAACCTGCAACACTTAGGCATTGCCAGTAGTATGTAGCACTCCCCAATGGATATATGCTCGGCTTATGTAGATTCACTGTCACCTTTTCTCCTTTATAGATGAGAACATAATCTCAGCAATGAAATTTGTTCAATGCCTAGTATAAGTAGTTCAGTCTCATAAAGGCTTCTTATTAAAAAGGATGGCCGTGTATACTTCCCCCTATACGAGAACTCCCTTGGATGCATGCTATCCCAACACACAAGTTAAACAAGCCTAGAAAAAGAAGGAACTAAGTTATATAGGAAGAATTATTCATTGTTTATTTAGGCAATTATATCTTTGGTCATGCATTAATAAGGAAATTTTTTATGACAAAGGATAAATTATGCCACAATCAAAAAGTTATTTTTTTCTTTGTGACAAATAGCTACAACTCACTTCAGAACAGGAAGCATAATTACTCCTTTAAGGTCAAAAGGAAAGACTGTTGGAATGAGAGTTACACTGAGACATGTTGTATTATTCTGGCTTGTAATTGTATTCATTAGGTTTATCACATGACAAGCATGCTTTAAAATTCCCCAGGAAAACTGATTCATGAAATTCACACAATTGAACAGTCAAATACAAACAATCCACCTACTGCGCTTGAATGTTCAGGTAAAGACATTCAGGAAAAACACTGAAGCAGTGTCAGACAAAATAATATATTTCTAGAAACTAGAGTGAGGTCCGCTATCCTTTCATCTCTCTGGATGGTTTAAAAGCACGCCTAACATAGGCAGAATTTGGCAGCTTTGTTCTAGAGATAGCAACTAGAGCTGCTCCTCAATACCGTTGTCCTTGAGAGGCTCAGCCTGCTATCATGATGAAAAAAGTTAAAATGCTCCTCACTGAAAATAGCAGGATCCAGCCTGGAGTTCTGGGCTCAAAGAATAATGTCTTAGGAACTGGAAGAGATTTCACCACAAACCACTGCTTCGGTTCACACTGGTCCAAGCAAGCACCACCAGCTTCCATTTCTAAATCCCAGTCAGCCACTAGAGGGAACACTCACATGCTGTAATTATTAACGTAGGAAAATCAAATGTTCGCATGTTCTCATTTGCTTATATTCCTTTTAGAATTATTTTGTCAAAATTCTCACCCACACAATGCTTATGAGATGAGTACTACTGAGCCACTGCAGGAGAGAAAATAGAATACTAAAGTTTAAGTGAAAGTTACAAGTAGGAAATTACTGGTTGTCTGAAGTTCAATATTTGAAACCCAATTTCTCTATTTTCTTTCAGATTTGCAGAAAAGTCTGTGTCACAGACTGTTTGAAAGTAAATCTGAGAACTTTTCAACAAAAAATAATCTACAATAACTGCTGACTCACTGAAGAATCCATTTTTGCAGAAATGAAAAAGGTATTTAATTTCAGTCACTTCCCAATTTCAACTTCCGTGGAATCTCCAGGCAGAGGAAAAGTGTGAACTACAATAAAGGAGAAGCAGTTCTGCTCTCCTTTCCAGCTTTCTTATGCTATAGGTGAGAGACAGATCCAAGAAGCTACTGGACAATACAGTTAGTCTATTCTTCAGAAGATGTTTCAGCTTGCATGAGCAATTGCGCGTGCTGATAGAAGCAGGGTTTCTTTCCCTTACGAGGTGAATATGCTGCCTAGACGCATATGTACCATTCTTGAACCTCTTTTTCTGAAAATTGTCCAAAGTATCTGGTTTTATTGTAAGGCAACATGGGACTTTTTAATGCAACATAACAATATAACATAAAATGTTTGCCCCGTTTACATCCACTATTCCTCATATCTGTTCCAAACAACACCATGTAATTATTTTTAATTTTCTGAGAAGTATGCTTATAGAAATACAAGAATTAGGCAACTATAGGCATTCTGCCTGTAATTGATCTTTCCTTCCTTTCACTTAAGAAGCACAGTATTTGAAGTCTCAGATTGTCTGGCTTACATTTCCAGCTGGACAGATTACTGACTGAGATGCTAAAAGGTGAGAAAATCTACTGTTATTTGAGTTTTTGCTTCTAAGATGCTACACAGCATATAGCAAGATTGGTATATTCAGTATATTCAGTAGACATTGAACAAAATCCCTTCAGATATTAATAGCATGCAGAGTGTTAAATGTCTGTTATCCAGCTTGTTAACGGAGTTTTAGGAATAGCAATTTAAGGTCTTTAAAGAATTTTCATGAAATAATTTATAAAGAATATGGTAATCAAAAATACAGATAAGATACAATTAATAAAATATAGCTATGTGTTCTGAGAAATTAATGTTTAACAAGAGTATTGACATTCAAAGAACCAAATGAGACAGTTAAATAATGAAAAAAAAAAAAAAAAGGCAAGGTATTTTTGAAAATGCAATAAAAATTAAAATAAAAATTCAGTCTGGGGATGGGTGAGGATCCACAGGATCATCTATACATTAAGGAAAAGACTATTTCTAGGATTAGTTTTAAGAACCATTCATATTAAGTTTGTGGGAGAAAAATACTTCACAAACCCATGAGGTGGCAGCAAATTCCTTCTTAGCAGCAGTTGAGAATTGGTGCTCAGTTGCACAAAGGTGCAACTTTGTGCTCTTTTGCACAAAGTTGGCGTTTTCTCAGAAGCTCCAGGACTTTGTCCGTTGTCCAACTGACTCAGAAATTTTTTATGCAGCAACAGCATATTAATTTGTCTAATTAAAAAACAAACAAAAAAACATTATTCCTTATTAGGAATATCAGATGCTCTTATAAAGGCCAAATGTCATTTACACAGATACTCAGGAAGAAAAAAATATGTCTAATACAATGAAAGGACAAAATGTATCACACCATGAGCTCGCTGGTAATTTCTTTTCACTACCAATCAGCTGATGTGGCTTTTGAATGAGCAACACCAACAACATGGCTTATTCAAATGTTCAGTGTGATAAAATCCCCTTCTCATAGCTCCAAGCTCAGTAACATTAATACTCACTTTCAACAGAATGAACATACTAGCAAAAAGCCTGAAAAATATGTTATTTTTCATAATTGCATTTATTGCTAAGAAATTGTTCCATCTGTGCACTAGACAGATTCACAATCAAAAAAGAAGCAGCTATAATGTACATAAGACATAATCATTGTTTCTACAATGTTAGTGTTGCAATATATTATCTGTGGTGATGACAAGTCTGTAATAGTCTGATCTACAAGTCCTATCCTTTTAAATGTGCCTGATGCTGGAAACGAGTTATTGCAGACTTGGGTTTCTCCAGGTACGCGCAATCTTTCTGCACCGAAAACATGTCCAGCCAAAGTAGGTAGTACTGTACTTCCATCAAAGGCATCAATGCACACTGATCATGCAGAAATCCCAGACAAGGCTATTCTGCATGTGCATCTCTGGCACATGTACATTTAATCCAGTGTTTTGCAAAAGATTTGATTCACCAAATCTATATTTCACAGAGTTCTATAAATCCAGAACGTACCGTGCCTGTTGAATCTATAGAAAACTTGCTTATGGGACCCAAGGTACAAAAAGCCATACCTAAACAAAAAAAAAAAAAAAAAAAAAAAAAAAAAGTTACAGTTAAGCACAGATAGTGGTCATTTTAAACGTGTTCATAGCATACACATGTCTAAGTACATTACTGGAGTCTGTATATAGCAGCTCATGCTTACTCTCTCAGCTAATTTCATAAATCATAGAATCATAGAAATCTTAGGTTGAAAGGGATCTTAAAGATCATCTATTTCCAATCCCATGCCATAGACAGGGCTACCACCCACTACACAAAGCTGCCCAGGGCACCCTCCTAACCTGGTCATGAATGTCTCCAGGGATGGGGCATTCACAACCTCTCTGGACCACCTGTTCTAGCACCTCACTACTCTCTGAGTATTAAATTACTTCTTAACATCTAACCTAAATCTCTTCTAGTTTAAAGCCATTCCCCTTTGTCCTATTTCTGTAAGACTGTGAAAAAAGTTTGTCCCCCTCTTCCTTGTAAGCTCCTTTCAAGTACTGGAAGGCTGCAGTGAAGTTTCACAGAGTCTTCTCCAAGATAAACAAGCCCAACTCCCTCAGTCTTTCTTCATAGGAGAGGTGCTCTTGCCCTTTGATCATCTTCTTGTCACTCCTCTGGACTCGCTCTAACAGCTCCACATCCCTCCTGTACTGCCGGCCCCCTGCTTGGACACAGTATTACAGATGCAGCCTCAAGAGGGCAGAGCAGAGGGAGACAATCACCACCCCTCACCCTGCAGGCCAGTCCACTTTCGATGCAGCGCAGGACACTGTTTGTCTTCTGGGCTGCAAACACACACTGCTGGCTCATGTCCAGCTTTTCATCCATCAAGACCCTCAAATCCTTCTCTGCAGGGCTGCTCTCCATGAGTTTTTCTGCTAGTCTGTACTCATATCTGGGATTGCTTCAACCCAAATAAAACACCTTGCACTTGGCCTTGTTAAAACTCGTTTGCTTTTCACGCGCCCACTTTTTGAGTTTGTCCACGTTGGTCTGGATGGCATCCCTCTCCTCTACTGTGCAGATCACTCAGCTTGGTGATATCAGCAAACTTGCAGAGGATACACCCAACCCCACTGTCTGTGTCACTGATAAAAATGTTGAAGAACACCAGTTCCAAGGCAGACCCCTGAGTGACACCTCTTGTGAGCAGCCTCCACCTGGGCACAGAGTTGTCGACAACAACCCTCGGTTTTCAAACACAGATGATTTTTATTGTCTTTATCTCGGCCCAAAATTTTGCAAATCAAGCTATGCCAAAACTTTGCAGCTTGTGAAACATAGCAAGAAGGAAGATGCACATTTTGGAGTTATTGGCCCATCGTCAAGTTGAGGAAATGAGCAACTTCAGAAAATCTGCAATGGGAAGGCAGCTGCCTTTGGATTCTGAACTGGATCCGAACTATACTACACTGTCTTATGCTCTGTGGAAGTAACAGCTACAAACATAACAAATGTTTTCCTTGCCTGTGAAGGAGGGAGGAGGGTTGAATGTGTTGCTTCCTAACTTTCTTGCAGGTGTTTCCTTTAGGCCTCTCCTAGTTCAGTTATTATACAGTTCAGAAGGCACCTTTTTCCCTATTCCT
Organism: Perdix hodgsoniae; assembly: GCA_035772895.1. Lineage (NCBI taxonomy): Eukaryota > Metazoa > Chordata > Aves > Galliformes > Phasianidae > Perdix > Perdix hodgsoniae. The sequence continues at coordinate 2,944,921 of JAPSGF010000043.1, forward strand.
GCTTCTACAATCACCAAGTGTTACATTTTGTAAGCTGAGACTAAAGATGTCAGTGGGCACTATGCTGATATAGAAATACCCCATTAAGATATTCCCCTGACCTTCAAATATTACATTCGTTTTTTTCTGCATTTCATGTATTACTGTAAGCCATCTGTTTTTATCCTTTCATGATTCCATAAAATCATGCATTACCTTGCCATGATAAATTCACCAGTATTAACGAGTGCACATTACTTTAAATCAAGAGAAGGAAAAAAAGAAAAGAAAAAAAAAAAACAAGTCTAACATCTGCTCATTAAATGAATATGATATCTTACGTGAGCTAAACTTGTCTGAAAATTGAGCTGTTTTAGTTGAGAAGATTTATCAGCAGAGCTTTCACTTGGAAGAACTGTGACCTTTAGTTTGTACTGTACTTTCTTTTTTGGACTTCGTTCAAGAGCTAAACTAACTTTACCTCTTGGGGCAAAGCAAAATGAGTAGTAAAATGTCTTCTCTGTGTAACAAAGAGTCATTCTTCAGGCAGTTGGAATACATGCCTGTTCTAACACAAGTATATTTTCGGAATGTTTAATGAAACCATAAATAATACAGTGGTCTAATTCTGAAATGTTTTATATATCCAGTATACAATATTTATGCACTGAATAAAATCTAGGCATGAGAAGACATCTTCATTCAGTATTTACTTAAGATATTTGAATCAATGGCAGAAATAAATTTTCTGATGTCATGCAGTTACTAGGATAAACAGGCTTTGAAAGAAGCCTGATGAGCCCATTGGGGTTCTGTGGTCTTAGGCCTGAAGGTACATGGCACCACCTCCTGAGGTCAGTGCCACAGAGGACTGATCATGTCCAGGGACATGGTGACTCCATCTGGTTCATAGCCTTGTGTGCGCGTACCTCTGTGAGAGGCCGAGCATTCAGTTCCCTACAAGCTTGGCACAACTCTGAAGATTGCCATCTTGGGCAATGGAAAACACAGGCCACTCATATTGCTATTTCTTACAGCAGCAATTTCCTCATACCTCTCTCTTTTCTCCCTCTGAGCTGTAATCATTTCAAGTTTGTTAACACAAGCTAAGCCCCTAGGAAAATCAAGCTTTTTAAGCAAGATGCTTCTTGGGGATTTTGTTTCTAAATAATTTTAACTGAAATGGTTGGTGTCCTTTTACAGCAGAGGTGGGAAATTTCTGCAAGTGGGAGAAGCGTGGGGTTAGGTGCAAACACCAAGCTCAAACTGAAGAGGGAGGGGAAGCTCAAAGCAACAGCGCTTGACTGAAAATGAGTCTGTGGCTTTCAAAAGGAAGGAAAAGTGAGAGATGAGGGAAGCTGAAAATTGCTGCTTTTTCAATGCCTAAATTGAGAAGCTGGGAAGATACGGAGACCAACAATCTCCAGATGTCTAACTGATGCTCATTTTTTTATTTGGTTCTCTGCTTCAAATGATAGTAACAAAACTTTGTAAAAGTCAAATGCTAGTTCAATCCCTTACTATTATAAAACGTGGTAGGGGAAAGGGTTAAGCAGGACAAAGTAGAGAAAGAGGCAAAGAAACCTAAATCGTCAGCATGAGATGGAACCTCCTCTGCGTTATGTCCTCATGTAAAAAAGAATACTACTGAGCCGGTACTGAAACTACTCAGAATGTTTTGGGGTCCTATGAGCAATGTGGCTGAACTATTTGGTTGGATTTCTATCTTCAAACAAGCTTTTAATGTTCCTTTCTTCTGCGTATCTGCAAATAATTTTGCGTTTCATGAGAAATTATTAAGATAAAGTTGAACGCCTAAAAATACCTGACACCAAACTAAACAACATTTCTTGGAACGTGATTTCATGCTTACTCCCAATTAAAGCGTTCATCTATGCAGTCGTCCTGCCACCGTTGTTTGGCTCTAATGTATAATCAGAAGGTCTTCTATGGTCAGCTATTCTGTGATTCTATGAAAAGGAGCTGAACTACACTGGCCTCAAGGCTGTAAATGCTCACCAGAGCTAGAGGTGATTGCCAAGGGTGTGATTAACTGGATATGAAAGATAAAAGAAAATCCAAAGAACATCTCCAAAGGATGAATCATGTCATCCCAAGACTGACATCTAAGTAAGCCAAATGAATCACTCACTAGAAGTACCCATTTCTTTCCATAGACTATAAAGGGAACATAGAGTGACTAGCTCTGACTCATGCATTTAACTCCTACATATCTAAATATCAAGAAAAGCTATTCCTTAAGAATGAGGGACAGCAGTATCTGTCCTCAGAGGGAGTACAAGAATTTGTAAGCTCCCCTACAATCTGCTTTCATACTTCTGTGATAATTATGATTGCACAGATTTGTACTGATCAATGATCTGTGGTAAAAAGGGGTACTACTGGCATTCCACACGTATGTATTCTTAATATCTATTTTCTTCCCGTTACCTGGGCTTTAATTCTTTATTTGCTTACTCCAGTTTGGCATTTATTCTGTTTTTTATTCTTCCTGAATTCAGGGTGCTGCTTCTTGTAGCTTCTAAGGGCACCTGTGGATAACAGCATCTGGCTGATTTTTAGACCAGTTTTTGATTAAAGATTGTCTGCTCTTTTCTCATTAGTTTCCTACTGATTAGAGAATAATCTGCTGTTCATCCTCTAAATCCATGGTGCGGGGCAAACTGGAAGTTTATGACTTTTGGAACCAACAGAATGGGAACCTCCTCTGACTTCAGTTCTGAAGGAGCTGAGTAATCAGCACAAACTCCACTGAGAAAACTCTGGAGGGTGAAAAGTGCATTTGCACCAAGTGAAAACAGTGGATGGTAATGGTTGCAGATTCCCATGGAGTTGCTGTTGTGAGAGTTATGCATCATAGTGTGGACCTGATCCAGCACCTTTTGGAGAGTCTGACGGGGATCGTGGTGCCCTCAGACTATTATTTCTCAGCAACCATCCATTCAAATCCCAAGGGAGATGTGGAGCAAAGAAAAAGTGATTGCAGATTTCAAGAGACAAAGGTGAAGGACACGGAACCCAGGGGGTATTTTCCTCAGTCCGAGAGGTCAATAGGAAAGGCTTGGTGGGAGTGAACATCCTCTGAGTTACCAGCTGGCTGCAGGGCTGGTGTCACAGATAGTACTTTTATTTTTATGACCATGTTGTAAATTCCCTTTTGCCTGGTAGGGGGTCTAGTCAGCGGAAGAAACAGGTCACAGCCAAAATTTATTAGAGTGCCTTTCATTAATTAAACTGTTTGGCGATTATTCATACAGTGCATTTCACTCACACAGTTCACTCAGATACACCTACACAATTACCATTTAGAGTAACAGTCAGAAGGCCAACCTTAGCTGCTTACTCAGAATCAGAGGATTAATGCATCAGTGGTTTCTGTGTGGGTGTTGAGAATAGTCTCTCCAACAGTCCTTTGTTTCATCAACTCTAAATGTAATTTTGCAGTATTTATCTGTCTGGAGCTGCCACCGCTTCTTGGGTGTCGTCTGAGTTACATGATCCACTGATAAGTATATGTCCTGATAAGTATAGGTTCAGGAAACTCTTCATGCTCAGAGTTTTTGTGAACTCAAAAAGATCAACGGTCTGTGGAGTTCTTAGAAGACATTCACACACTACTTCCCAGCATTCACTTCTTGTCTCTTCAGACTATTGTCTTCTGGTTATTTCCAACGATGTCTATAGAGCTCATCTTTACAGTCTCATACAGAAGTATGAGAGTATGAGTCAGGGTACTTCTGACAATACTGAATCTCTGTCTTAGGAATAAGGACTGCCAACAAGAGTTGGGGTCCAGTTGGAAAAGGTGGCCAGTTTGGTAGTGCACCTCAGTAACGTGATGATAAGAGCATGCAGTTAAGTGAGGAAACAGAGGTTAGTGTTTTTTAGTACATGGGACAGTGTATTAGGAACAAGAAAGACCACAGGAAGTATTAAATACATCAAAAGAAATCCCACTTGTACACAGCATCACAGAGCTTGGAAGCTGTTACAGTGATGTTCAGTTCTGTGGATGTGTTGGGAACAATGGATTACTTTTCATGCAAAAATATTGATACCAAAATTGTGATAGCAACCATGATAGTACTTCATCTTTAGCTACATATTAATTTCAAAACAGAATATAGATTCATGCTATACTTTACTAAAACAAGCTTTACAGTTTAAATCATAATTACATTTGAAGGCAAAATCAAAATCACTGGCATTTTATAGTGATAAACCAAATATATAAAAATCTATAAAGCAACTACGGCAGACTTCACAGTAAGAATACTTTTAGCATAATTATAGTAATTAAGACCCTGCTATTAATAACTTGCATTTCAGATTAACAAGCCACTTATGTAGTACAATATAAAGAGGCTTCTAATTACAGTGACAACACTGATTTTTTAGAACTGTTAAATAATGTGTGATAAAAGTGACTGCCAACTTGCATTAAGATGTTTTAGGAATCCTGCTTAGACTTGATGTTTGATAATCCTGTTTTGAAGACAGGATTTGAATTGCAAATTGAATTCAAAGGCAAATGTAGCAATCTTCTGCCAGGAAGAGCAGAATCTTTATTTGTAGGGCTGAGCAAACCTTTAAAAGCACAGTACTTGACAAACAAAGTCTGCAATTTGTCATTATTTGATGTAGCTGGCCACATGATTCAGAGAATGCTGACAACAATAATACTTGTTAATAATCTTAGAGGATCAAAATCTCAAGTGGTAGGCACCCACTCAACAGGAAAGATAAACTAGTTCAGAAGAAATAAACAGATATTTGTTATTTGATTTACCTAACATAATGAACTTGTGAAATATTGGAACTGAGTTTCTATTAGAACCATGTGTGGATACTCACAAAGTTACTGCTTTATTATATATAAAGTGCGAGTACTCTTGAATGTTTTTTTTTTTCAAATGTTTTGTGGGCTTAAGTAAGAGTTATTTTTCTCTTTTACACATGAGTGATGAAATAAAGAAACAGCAGACTTTTGAAAAGGGAAGTTGGTAAGATTTAAGGAACATTAGCTGAAGGTTTTACTGAAAATTTTATCTCCAATATGTTTTTTAGAGTTATATAACCACTTCAGTTTATTAAGGCCAAGATGAGTGGTTGCTGAAGTACTTGGTATTGACAAGATTCAAACTGAGCTACCAAATTGTGACAAAATATTTCAAAATATTATATGTACAAATTCACATTTACTAAACATGAAAAAGATTCAGACTTATCTTCTGCAAAAAAAAAAATAATAATAATAATAATTATTCATTGCAAACATTAGAAACATCAACCTTATAGTTTGATGCACTGCAAAAATACAATTTTACTTCAACTGATTGCAATAGGAAAGTTGGGCTGAACTTGAAAAACAGGTTTAATTAAGTATAAAATATATATATACTAAAAAGGGAGAGGGACAGATGAAGCAATTATTTTAGAGGGGACAGTTACAAAACAGTGAATAATTTGTTCAAAATATTACAATTTTGTGCATAATAAAAGTGCCAAAAATTACAAAAATGGCCTAGTTTGTATGTTCTGAACGTGGCCATACAAGCATCTATCCTACACTGAATAGAATGAATAACCATCCAGAAGCACAGGTTGGTCCTTCACAGAATAGATTTTGCACAAAAAGGGATATATCTAAAAAAAAAAAAAAAAAAAGTTATCAGAGCTGTTCTGCTCAGTACAGAGTATTTTATGTACATCCTTGGTGAGACAGAATGATTCTTTTTAGGTTAAAGGATTTTTGCATGAGAGTCATTATAAAAAGACAAAATATTTGACGAGGATCTCTCATACTTCTACATTTAAATGCAGTCAGTACCCGCCACAGGAGTATCCTAGAGGAGATCACTTTATTCATTGTACTTGCTTGCTCCATATAGCCATTAACTTCTATACAAAATGCCTCTAAAGTGAGTCTCTATCTATTGATAAAATTCCCAGTTAAACAGGAAGAATTTTTTAATTCTAACAAAATATCCTCCGCAATTCATGTTTTAGGAAATTATCTGGCATTAACAATAAAACAACTTTTCATCCCCTATTGCTCCACCTTCACAAGACAATCAAACAAAAAAGAAACAATAAACAGATAAAAAAATATAACCTGGATAGGATGTGGGGAGGGGAACCGTTCATCTCAACTATGGCAAAGTTAATGTTTAACAAAGTTACAAAAAGACTCTGTACCAGGAACTTGGTATTATATTTTGTCCTTGATGGAAAAATGAGTAAAGAAAGGAAAGAAAGGAAAAAACACTTAGAAATAGATGTGTGCATGGGCACACTGACTGCTGACTTCTTTGTTACTTTTTGTATATACTCCCTTAGTAACAGATAAATACAAGATGATATCAAGTCATATTAAAATACCTTTTTGAGAAAGGAAGGCAAAACATGGAAGGAAAAGGTAAACTAAGACTTCATTCACTCCATATAAGGGAGTGGGAGGAAGATGTAAACCATATAACCAAGCAGCAAGGGGTAAAAGAAAACAGACAGGAATGAAAATGAAAATATATTAAAAGTTCTAATCTGATGAACAATATTGTTTGCACTGTTTCTTTTTATTAATGTCTTGTGGATCCTTTGTTTTTTACCAGTAAAGGAATACAGCTGATGCACATGTAAAACAGATGTCAGAAATTCTGTTGCAATTTTTCATGCCTGATGCATACAGAAAAGAAGAAATGCAACATATGGGCAATGAAGAATTGAAAACAGATTTATTTCTTGCTCTATGGTATGTACAACAGCCAGTTCCCCAGTGATACAATATGGATGAAGCAAATTCTATAGTGTCTCTGGAACAACCACCAGTCACTCATACTTTCTTCTGTCTATCCTATCGCCAGTGTTTAAAAGGGGGGGAATCAACTTTTCACTCGGGTAGATAGCAATAGGACAAGGGGGAATGGTTTTAAGCTCAAGGAGGGAAGGTTTAGAGTAGATGTTGGGGAAAATTCTTTACAGAGAGAGTGATGAGGTGTTGTCACGGGCTGCCCAACCCTGGAGGTGTTCAAGATCAGGTTGGATGGGGCCCTGGGCAGCCTGGTCTAGTACCAGATCTGGAGGTGGGTGGTCCTGCCTATGGCAGGGGGTTGGAGGTTGATGATCCTTGGGGTCCCTCTCAACACAAGACATTCTATGATTCTATTCCAAACTCCTCATCTCATTTTGATCTTTGTTTTATCATAAAGCTGCCTCATGCTGTATTTAACAGTGCTACCACTTCTGTTTCTGCAATGACTTCTCACTGAGTTATACCATGAGAACTCTGCTCCCAGTCACAGCATCCTGCCCGTCTCCTTGTACCCTCCTGCTATTTGATTTTCACACCCAATTCAGCTCGCTAAGCTGATAGTAAACTTATTAATCAAAAAGTGAATATATTTTTCCTGCTTTACTGAGTTGAAATGGCTACCCAAGACATCAATGAAGCACCAGGAGGTCATAAGACTGCACAAAGGGCAGTATGGAGGGAAAAGAGAGGAAACCAAACTGCTGCTTTAATGAGAATTGATTGTCAGATAGGATTATTTCTCCTCTAACTGCTCCTCAGCTACTGCATTATCTTTGTAAGCATAGGAGAGAAAAATTCTCCCCAAAACATTTGTTATTTGTATGTAAACTGATACACCACCTGAAGTATCTAGAGCCATAAAGCCAAACACATGGCCAAACTACTTCTAGAACAAGACCTAAGAAGGGATAAACATAGTAAGCACATTTAAGCAGCAGCAGGTTGTGACTGTACTCATGTCTTTGTACTCTTTCTCACAGGAAAACATTCCAAGTCTCCTGTAAACTTTTAAAATTACTTCTCATTTGCTGAAAATGCAGTTTGCTTTGATTCTTGATTTGCTCTTGAGACAAACTTTTTTGAGTACCATTTCTGCAGACCAGACCTCCTCAGTAATGCTTTCCATCTGAGAACTAGAACACTTCTGCACCAAAGTCTTCCAAATCAGACTTCAGAATACAAAGGCCAAGTGAATTGCATGTGATCGACTCCACAGCTGCTGCAGATAAAAATGACATATTTTCAATTTAAATGAAATGTAAGAAAGTGCTCTCTACTGATGAATTATGAATCTTAACTGGCAGTCTTATCAACTAGATTGCAGCCTAAACTTGTACTTAAACAGAGGTAGCAAGTGCTACACATATAGCAAACTTACTATCATACATCAGAAGGACTGGAGTCCTTGAGAGATCATTCTAGGACAGGCAAAAACAGAGAAGCAGAAAGCCAAAGGAGAGAGTTTACCTGCTGCAATTATAGATCATTGTACTAATTTTAAATTTTCTAACTGTATGATATACATATCATTAGAAGCTATGCATATATTCTGATGAGACAAATTTGTCAACAAGCTGCAAGTTATAGTGTAAGATCTCAAATGGGTAAGATCTCAGACAAGCACCTCTTTTCTTATTCTGAAAGAGGTTTTGATCAGTGACTGAAAAAGCAAAGGTATCTGATCTATCAAAGTGACAGCTTGGAGGTACATGACCCTAATGGCCACCTCCATCCACTTGAGAGAAAAAATTCTGCTGATGAGACAAGCCTGAAGGTTTTTGTATAGCTATAAAAGGAGTCGGGTGTGCAGAAAGGCTGATGTGCAGCATCTGTTCTCTAAGACGAGCTTGCTTTTCTGAGAGGTGGTTGGCAAGTATCATAAGAATCTGTAATTATGAACAGATACAGAAATAATTCAATTACCTATTAATGTTCCTTGGCATTTTTAGCCATAAAAGCATGATGTCATATACCATAACTACTTGCTTTCAATAGCATTACAGATCATCTCTGCAAGCTTATGTTGAAGCTATTAAATATACATTACAGCAAGAGTCACTATGTTGCTTCTATCCATCTGGTAGTTATGTTATCCCTTTTTAGACATGATATACAATCTTTATGTAAATTATTACTAATGGAAAATCTGAGAACGTGAAGAATGCTTACTGGAGCTCTACTGCATGGGAAGGAAGCCAAACAAGTACTTGTAATAACATTTTGTTAATAGAGGAGTGCAAAGAAACTGTACAGGAAATTATTTCCCCTCTTTTTTTTTTCTTTTTTCTTTCTTTTTTTTTTGATTTATTTTTTGAGAGAGAGAGAGAGAAGGAAAAAAAAGAGAAAGATCATCATTATTTCTTGCACTGCATTGAAATGAAACTAAGAATGTTCAAAGTGAAAAATGTGACAGAAACATCCTTTGCCCTTTATTGAACTAACCATCCCCGTAGTCAAAGCATTCACCATGGTTACATTCTTTTAGCGTGAGCCAAGAAGAGCAGGATCAGATATTGGTCTTCTGTAATTCATTTAAATACCTTACTTGTAAGTAAGATGGAAATCTTTTTCCTGTGTGCTCTCATTGTGATCAGAAATTCCACTCCTGCAGAAAGATTTGATTTCAGGCAATTTGCCTGTTCTTGCAAGGAATTTTTTTTTTAGCAAAAAAAATCTGCCTAATTCTAATTTTCAGGTTTTTCTATTGTATATTAAGAGACCTTTGACAATTTTTAACAACTAAAAAGGCTTAATGTAACTGACTTAGTTAGAGTCAACTGTTAGACAAACATCAAAAATTTTAGCTCTCTCTTTAGAAGGAAAACACAGCTGTCTAGATAGCTGATCTAAATCAAAGTAAAACGTTGAAGATGCTGAACAGGATTAGACTCAGTACTGACTCCTGGGGCACTCTGCTAGTTATTGGTCTCCAACTGAACTTAATTCCACTTATCACCACTCTTTGGGCCTATTTTGCAACTGGAGGTACTGGTCCATTATGATCTCAGTCAGAAAGGCACTCCAAGTTTGTAAAGTGTGATTTAAAATCATATTTATTATGGCCAACACTATAAGAAGAGAATAACATAGGCAATCTTACATTCTTTTAGATGCTGTGGGCCCCAAGCAGTGTAGCATTATAGGCCACACTGTATGTGCAGAACAGCACAGCACAGAGTGGGTCTGGGCATAGTTAGGTTAACTGTTAAGTGGATCACTAACTCCTCCATGTATGATGGAAGATCTGCCCAAGAACATTACAGCCTTCAAAGAGCACTACAGTGTTCAGACAGTTTTCAGTGACATTTGGTTTCCTCTAGTTTTCAGGCACCTCTCTCAATTGCCATGATTGATCAAAGATTATCAAGAGTAGCCCTGTAATGACATCTGCCATCTCCCTCAGCATTTGTGGGTCTCTAAATAAGTAGATTTATTTATATTCAGTTTCCTTTAGTATTCCTTGAACAGATCCCCTGACACTAATAGTATATCTACTCTGGTTTCCAGGCCCTGGGATTTCCAAAAGTCAATTTTATTAATAAAGACTGAGGCAAAGGTGAGATTCAGAATCTCAGCCTTTTGCATGTACTGTGTAACCAGGACCCCTGCCCCATTCAGGTGTGTCCATATTTTCTTTAGTCTTCCTTTTGCTACTTTTGTACTAAGTCCTTTTTGTTCAGGTTCAACTCCAGGCAGAATTTAGTTTTTGTAAATACATCTTTGCATACTTGGAGAGTGTCTCCATATTCCTCCCAGTTTATCTGTTTCTGTTTCCAACTTTTGTACACTCCCTTCTAATGTTTGACTTTTATCAATACCTCCTTTTTCCATGAATTAAATATTTATGGAAACTTTATGTACAATAATCTTTTCAAAGAACAAGAAGCATATCTCTGGCCTTAGTATTTTTCTGACACCACATTTATACTGTATTTGTAATATAATTTGCAATAGATTTTGAGCAAGCTATTGAGGTTATTTGTTTGTTTGTTTGCTTAAGTAAATTTACTAAGAGATTTATTAATGCAAGTTGTTCAGGTTGGCATGTTTGTAACTACTGATTTTTTGACTAAGATTAAAGAGCAGAAATAGATTAAAGACTTAGCTTCATTCTCTACTAATTAATTCCTGATTTTTATGCAGTAGAAGACTGAGAAGTCTAAAAGGTACGCTCTACAATGCCTAGTCTCCATGCTAAGGTGCCTACAGTACATAGAATTCATGGAGCTACGCCATAATCTGAAACAGATTCAAAGCTGTAAAGCACAATGAACACGAAAGGAACCACAGTTAGCAAGTAGCTGCCTGCGAACTTATCTGAATTACCCATACCTTCTAGAAAACGTCTGGCTGTAGCAAAGTAGGGTCTGTAACCTCCTCATTTAAACTCAGTTATTTCAAAGAATAAACTACAGCTTATTCTTTCCTCTTAGAAGAGATTTTACTTTCATTTTCTCTCCTCCCTTTCTCTTCCTGCCTTTGATACTGTCCACGAGGTGGAAGACCCAGGTTCAAATTCCTCTTTTTAAAGCTTTGATTTTTTCCAGTCAGTGCCATGATCATGAAGCTATAGCATACTGACACCACTTTGCATTGCCACTGTTTCAAGAATCACAGGGACAAACGGGGAAAACAAGAAAGAGCATGACTGTAGCCTGTCTTGAGGGTTCGGTGGATATTAAGTTCTCCTCTCTTGTAGAACTAGTTCTATAGGTTTTCTCAGTGTTTGGTTAGCTTAGGTCTTACAACTGCATACCCACTAACTTAGAGAAACACAGTACTTTTCACTAATTGAGTGAATCTGTTCTGCATCTATGTCACATTTTGCCCAACAACGTAGCCAAATCTGTTAGGCAACAATCCCAACAAATGAAATCTGCAGTTTGAAGCAGGTAGAGAACTTATAACCTTGTATTACAACTTGTCTTCAAGTTGACTATGCACTAGAGTGTCATGGTTTTATGATTTTTGGTCATCAGTATTCCACACCATAACATCATGTAATGCATTGGGGGTGGGGTTTGATATCTGCCAAATGTTCGTCCGTTGGAGAAGAACTACATTTCCCCAGGAGACTTTGCGGTCAGCAAGGGGATATAACTCCAAGCAAGGTCACCTGATCCTCCTTCTTCGCCTGCTCTTCGCTATCTGCGCTTCGCCGCCTGCGCTTCGCCATCTGCACTTCGCCGTCTGTACTTCAGTCACTCAACTGGACTGCACTTCTCACCCCAGCATTGTGGTGAGGTCTATACAATTCAAACAGACTCTCTCTCTCTCTCTCTCTCTCATTGTATTTTGCTAATACTATATTTAGTAAAATCATTTGTTCCACCTCAGATCAGTGCTGTTGTTTTCAAGTATTTTGGGGTCCCCTGCTTCCCCTTTCCCAGAGGCGCGGATCCGCAGATCCCTCCGCCCTGCTGGTCACGGAACTGGGCCGGACCAGCCCATAAAACGTTGACATAGAGCATTAAAGAGAAAGCAGGACTGAGATTATTGTTATTTTCTTGAAAAAAAGGAAAACAGCTGTTACTGTATTTTTGAGTCTTTCTTTCATGCACTATCTAAAAGATAAACCCTCTGTAACACATTAAATATAACAAACTTTAGTCTCCAGACCTCGAACAGACCAAGTATTACAGGTATCAAGTAATACAATCAATATTAATATTCAGAGAATCTCAAATCCAGGTAGGCAGATGTAAAACAATTAACGTGAAATGGAGAACTAAGAATATGCTTAGCTGGGAAGCAGACAATAGGAGAACAGTAAGATATGAAACTTTTGACTTAGAAACTCAAGTTCCATTCTAGCTTTTTTTTGTTTTCTTTTATTGGACCTACCCCAAGACATTCTACATAACAATCTCTTATTTTATTCAGATGGATACAAAAAGGCAAATGTTATACCTTTCTCAAGCTGAAATGTTTTTTGAAACCTAAATTAGTGTATTAAACCACCCTAAAGCAAGACAACTGCCGTATTTATATTACACTTAAGATTATACTTACAAAAAATCTTAAAAATACAGTGTCATTAATAATAAAGTACGACACACTGAGTAAATAGTGCAGCCAGAATTTAGCTGGAAGATACTCTGATATATTTGCTTCATGGTTTAAACAAAAGAACTGTCTATTAAATAACAGCTTTCCTAGAAACATACAGTCAGCATTGCTAAGATTTTATGATATCATCCTTCCTCTCATTCAAACACAGACTTATACATCATCTGTGCAGTTCACATATCTAATGTTTGGAGATAGACAGTTATTCAAAATGCATTCATTCTTATTGTGTCTGCAACCAAAATCATAAAACCAGGAAGACAACCAGACAGACTGTCCACTCTTCTTACTCTGTGTTCCCCAAAGTGTATATGGTAGAATTATTATGAACCTTGTCTCACTTCAATGCTGTGTGTCCCGCAACCTCAGAATCCTTTGGGGAAAAAAGCCATACAGGATCACGTTCACAGAATAGGAAGTTATCTCTGCCAGACCAATTAAAATGGTAGAAAATATAGAAAAGAGTTTGAATGTCATAATGTATTTGTTATTGAACTAGGTCTCAGAGGAAGTGTGTGCTGACTGTACTCTGCTGGTCTGGGAAAGAGAAGTCTTACATTACTGTCTGCATTTTTCATTACATATAAAAATTTATAGGCTTCATATATAAATTCTTAGAAAGAAGGGTTGTTGCAAGTTTCCTAGATTGTGGCACTAAATTACACAATTGAATTATGCACAAATCTTAACCATGGCAACTGAAAGAAGTTATTATAAACTCAGAAGAGTCATAGCTTAGTAGGAAAAAGAAAATGAAGATGAAAAATGCCATAATTAAGCTATAATTATGCTCTCATTCCAGGGAGATAAGAATTAAAAATATATATATACAATTATACAAAATTTTATTTTACTTTTTTAGCTTCCCACAGTGAAAATATGGCTCTACATTTATTCCCTTATGAAAAGTACATAATGAAGACTGTGAGATTTTCATTCATCTGCTTAGCACAAAGGTCTCGAGACTGCCTTTGTAATTATTGGCATTTTTCACTGTTACATGAGATCATTCATGAATGCATTCATTGCACAGACATGACCTCCTGTTCAGCCCTTTGATCTTTGTCTGAAGAAGTTGAGAGAATGGATGCCATTCAAAAAATATTGGTTGCAGGCTTACCAGTATTTCAGGCACTTTAACTTGCCTTTCACCCACCAAAATAGCAGGAAGGAACCATAAATACACACACACACATGCACATACAGAATGAGAGCGAGAAATGAAAAACAAAATTTCAAAGAAAATTTACACAACAGTTCCGTCCACCTCTTCTGAGGAGAAACACACTGAGCACAACAGTATCACCTGATGGCCCATGTCCTCTATTTTTTTTTTTTTTTTTTTTTTTTCAGTGTTATAGCTTAGAATCATCAAATCAGTTAGGTTGGAAAAAAACACTAAGATCATCTAGTTCAATCATCAGCCCAACACCACCATGTCCAATAAACCATGTTCCTCAGGGCCACCTCTCTGTGTTTGTTGAACACATCCAGGGACTGTGACTCCATCACCTCTCTGGGGAGCCTGTTCCAATGCAGCACCACTCTTTCAGAGATTTTCCTACTATCAAAGAATCAAAGAATCACAGAATGGCCAAGGCTGGAAGGGACCTCAAGGATCATGAATCTCCAACCCCCCTGCCATATGCAGGGTCACCAACTTGAACGTGAGCCAGCAGTGTGCCCAGGTGGCCACAAAGGCCAATGGCATCCTGGCTTGCATCAGGAACGGTGTTGCCAGAAGGAACAGGGAAGTGGTTGCCCCCCTGTACTTAGCTTTGGTGAAGCCACAGCTCGAGTACTGTGTTCAGTTTTGGGCCCCTCACTGCAAGAAAGAGAGAGGCCCTGGAGCGGGTTTAGAGAAGGGTGACAAAGCTGGTGAGGGGTCTGGAGCACAGGCCTTATGAGGAACAGCTGAAGGAGCTGGGATTGTTTAGTCTGGAGAAGAGGAGGCTCAGGGGAGACCTTATTGCTCTCTATAACTACCTGAAGGGAGGTTGTAGTGAGCTGGGGGTTGACCTCTCCTCTCGTGTAACTCTAGAACTAGAGGGAATGGCTTCGAGCTGTGCCAGGGGAGATTTAGGCTGGGCGTTAGGAAATACTACTTCTCTGAAAGAGTGGTCAGGCACTGGAATGGGCTGCCCAGGGAGGTGGTGGAGTCACTGACCATGGAGTTTTTCAAGAAAGGTTTGGATTTTGTGTTGAAGGACATGGTTTAATGAGTTCTATTGGAGATAGGTGGATGGTTGGACTGAATGATCTTGTAGGTCTTTTACAACCTTGGTGTTTCTGTGATTCTATGATTCTGTGAACCTCTCTTGGGGCAATCTAAGACCATTATCTCTCATTCTATCACTATCACTGAGGGACAAAAGACCAACCCCAACTTCACTACAACCTCTATCAGTAGTTGTAGAGAGCGATGAGGTCACCCCTAAGCCTCCTTTTCTCCAGACTTAACAATCTCAGCTCCCTCAGCCATTTCTCATAATCCCAATGCTTCAGACCCTTCACAACTTCATTGTCCTTCTTTGGACATGCACCAGGACCCCAATGTATTCCTTGTAGTGAAGGGCCCAATACTGAACACAGTATTCAAGGCGTGGCCTCACCAGAGCTGAGCATAGGGGGAAATTCACCTTCTTGGTCCTGTTGGCTGCAATATTTCTGATATAACCTTGAGATATCCTCTCATTTTTTTAGTGAATTTCCTGGTCAAAGTTTGGTTCATGTGTTCTATGGTACAAATATATGCACCGTGATACCTGTTCCAGCAGAAAAGTCAAACAGAATTTTCCTTCTACCTATTAACAGACAGCAGAGACACAGATTCATTTTCCCTTTGTTGCAGTCACCTCTCAATGAGCAATGAAACAACAAAAACTATGAAATACCGAAATAGTAAAACCTAAGGCATAGAAACAATTGGTATGCACAGAGAAGATCAGACTCTGCAGATGAGTGACCAAATGATCTACTAAATTATTCACTAAGACTACACGTTTGCTACTTTTTTCCAAAAATCAAAAGGCATTTATTTATAGAAGTAACCAATCTTGCTGACGTTAAATCACTCTGACACCTCATATTACATACACATTATACATAAAAAACATTTTACACTATCGGTCGCTTTCCATGACTGATCACACATATGGGAAGGCTGGGATCAAAGTCCAAGTTTTATATCACAAAATTCACCCGCAGCCAACAGAAGAAAAGTAAAGTTGCTCAGCTCCATGACTAAACAACAGGCACTCCTATAAAGCAGCACGATCAGATAACACACCACGAGATCAGTCCAAGCTCTCTCCAGTCGCTCCAGGTGGAATCCAATCCACGTGGGAGTATATCGCCATTTCCCGGCAGCGGTGAGAGCGCACCCGAGCAGCTCTAAACGGCGCTGCGGGCCCGTCTGGGCTGCCGGCCAGCACACGGTCCCAGCCCGGGCTCCTGGCGCAGCTCAGAGGGCTCAGCCCCGGCAGCGCGTTACGAAGGCCGGGCTGCAGCAGCAAGGTGGGACGCGGGACGCGTCTGGGAGGCACGGCGCGTGTGGGAACAGGCGAGGCCCGCTTTCGGCTCCTTTCTCCTTCTTCCATCAGTGATTCCTTCCATTCCCAGGTTCTACCCCTCCACGGGAAGCACGCCCGCTCCACCGCACGCCCTCCCGACGACCCGCGCCGCCCGCGGGCGGGGCCGCGCCGGGCCGCGCCGGGCCAGGAGGGCGGGGCTGCGATTGGCTGACAGAGCGGGGCCTGGGGGGGGGGCGCGGGCGGGGATTGGCTGCCAGGCCGCCTTTGTTCGGCTGCGGCCACGGCCGCAGGGCAGCGGAAGTTTGAGCGCCGCGGCGGAGTGCGAAGGGCGGCGCCGGCACTTTCGCCTCGGCGCAGCGCCCGCGTCGTCTCAGCCGCCTCGCACCGGCGCCGAGTCACCGGTCAGGAGCTGTCCGTCGCCCCGAGCCGCGTCCCGAGCTCTGTGTCCGGCATGGACTTGGAAAGCAAAGTGAAAAAGGTGAGGTCGGGCGCTGCCTGCTCGCTTACCTGCCGCTCGGGGCGGCTTCCAGAGCCTGGGGCGGCACTGCTCCGCTCCGTGTGTGCGGAGAGGGGAAGGGGTGAAGCGAGGCGCGAGGCTGGGGCAGCGCGCAGCCCGTGTCCCGTGGGCGTTACCGCCTCCGGCGCGAAATCGTGTGCGTTCCCCCGGTGGCCGTGCCCAGCTGCGAGGTCCCTGCGTGCGCGAAACCTGCGAGCGCTCATCCGAGCGCTACGAGCTCCCTGGGCGCTGCCGTGACGGCGCGTTACAGTCGTGCTGCCCATCAGCTCCCGAGCGGGCTTCCCGCCTGCTGGAGGAAGGTAAGCGTGCAGGCAGCGAGCGGTAAGTGACGGAAACTGGTAAGTAACCTGGTGCGGCACAGCCCTCATCCTCGCTTCTTGTGCTCTCGTGAATTGCGTGCCGCGCTTACACGGCGGCTCTGCGTGTAAGAACTGCATCAAGTAGTCTCAGAACAGGTGCTGCAGAAGTGGGAGCCTTTTGTATGAGAGCGCTTTAGAAATCCGTGGTTTACAGATGAGGGTGATTTGTGTTTCCGAGCGGTTACACTGAAGTGTAGTATCTTGTTTCAAAGTGTGCATGTGCGCACACACGCACACACATATATATATATATATATATGTATACACACTCAATAAACTTTTTCTAGTCACAAGCTAGGAGATGGCTCAGGTGCCAGAGTAGCTGTACATAACGCACGGCTGTCGGTCCCCTCAGGATTGAATCCCACTGAAGCAGATTAGCCTTGAATTACAGCTTTCTCTGAGTGGTGGCATGACAGAGCTTGTTCGCTGGGAGTTGTTGGAACTCCAGTAACGCTAATGTGGGAAATACAGAACTTCCCTGTCTAAAAGGAGAATAAGTATGTGCTACGAAGTATTGATGAGATTCTGCTGTTGTAGTTTTGGATTGGAGAAGCTTATAGCAGCTGAACATATGCTTTGAATTGTAATGTAGTTGTTGGACATCTATACATTTTGTAAGTTTGTCTCTTCTTTTACTTTTCTTTAGTTGTGTTTCACCCTTTTTTTTCATCCATTTCAAAAATTCTTGAAGGCTTTTCAGAAGCCAAACAAATGTGATAGCTGGTGCAACAACAGAAACCAAGGAAGCTGTAGGAGTTAATTTGTATTTTCTATTCTGTTAAGCTCTACATCATAGAGCATCTCTTAGCAGTATTAATAAAGAGCTTCACATTTTGCGAATTTCTTATATATATGCTCAGAAAACCTCTTTTATTTCCCCCCTCTCCCATGTTCTCCTTTCCTTATCATGCTCTTTCTCTCTTATGGTTTAGTTGAGATCCCTTTTCCAGGAGAACGGTTACAAGTCAGAGCCAGGATGAATGGGGAAGCTTTGTTATCATAATGGTATGTCCTGTAATAAATTCTTTCTTTTTTGACCCCTGTTATTTACTTAATCAGAGCTTCTTCAGATTTTGTACACTGGAAGGAATGTATGAATAATACTTCACTTCAACTATGCAGTGTCTTTAACCTAGGTCTTCTAAATCCTATTTGAAACCTATTTCCCTAAATATTCTTCCTTTCTTGGAAGGTGAGAGAATATTCTGGGAAGCATTCAGTCAAGTTTACAAAGGCCTGTGAAGTGCTCTGAGAGAAATCACTTTGTGGAGATGGTCCTATCAGACTAATTTGTCACCTGCAGTAGGTTGCTGTCCTCACCTTCTGTTTTTCTACCCTGCACCTTAGACAGAAATGTCGTCTTTAACAAAATCTGTGTACTGAATTCTTATTGTGTATTAACTTCTACCACTCATTGGGCTCTAAATAAGCACAAACTACTGAACACCTGGACCTGCCTAGTGGATTAGAAATATCAGGATTAAAGCAAGGAGGCAGGAGTTGCCACACTGTTACCAGTTAGGTTACTGCTCTGCTACTCTTCTGAACTCAAAAATCTGAGTTTAAAAGTTGGCTATTCTATAACCCCCAGGTGGAGTAGAAAAGAGGGAAATGAATTCAGTATGGAGTTTCAGACCGTCAGCAGTTTGTGTAGAACAACTTCTTTGCCCTCCTGCAGTTGTTAACTTAAAACAGGATAATAAAATTAGACTCATTTCTGCTTCTTTAAAAAAAAAAAAAAAACAAAAAACAAAAAAACCTAAGTTTCCACTGTGGCACTCCTAAGATTTCTCAAAGTGTCAGGAGGTCCAGAGTCCATTCTTCAGTTGCGAACATAGATGCTGGCATGCTGGCTCTTTGGATAACTGCGAGTAGCTTTCAAGGGGCTGTTAATGTACTGGAGAAAAACACAGGTAGATATATGAATAGTGTGTTTATATCTGGGAGTCAGGGTTTGTACCGAAAAACACGTGCAGATGGCTCGGGAAAGTCTGTTTTCAGTGTTTACATCAGTGTTTTTTTCTCTTTGAAACTTAATAATCCTAGCATAGTTCATCTCACAGGAGTTGCTTCCCCTCCTATAGAAGGTCATTATTGAAGCAATGTACCTGTCCTTCTTCAGGAAGAACTGCTGCCTCATCCCCTGCATGTTTCAGACTCATAGCAGCTAATAAATCATATTTCTGCAGTTTAGTGAGAACAAAACAGCAGCCCTGTGTACCATACATTTCTTACATGTTTTGTTGTGATGAATCTAAGGACACAATTGCTTGAGCTTGAGCTCTCTCATTGTTTTTTAACAATGCAAACAAGAAGTCCAATTCCTTACTGTTATACTCACTTCCTTTCCTCTATAAAGGTTAACTGTACTTTTTTTTGTCTTTCTTAGAAGGAGTGAGATTTACTGTTGCATTTGAGGATTTGTGAAGACAGCTTTCTTTTTATATACAGTGCTTGCACAACAGAGTTGAATCCTGAGAAATGTAACTCTAGCTTGAAAAGTACTTGGGGAACAAACAGATCACTGAATTCTTCCAAATACAATATGCCTTGTGTTCTTGAATTTTACTTTGGGGAGAATAGGAAAAATGAAGACTTAATGCTCTATTAGAGACTCTGTTAGAACAAACAGTCCGGATTTCATCCACGTCTTTCACCTCAGTGATCTTCTTAAAATGAATCAGTAGGCAGCAGACATGTTTTGTGTAGTCCTGCTGGCACCATGGTCTTACGTTCTGTTAGGGAGAATAAGTGGCTAGCATTGAGTCTGTTCTGTATAAGCTTTCACAGAATAATACTTGCTTTGTAAAAAGAACTTTGTGCTGGGAAGAGGGCAAAGGAGTTTGGGAAAAGAGGTCTCAAGTGTGGAGTGTCTGTATGATTTTTAGTGTACATGAGGCTTGGTTTGATCTGTTGTAGTGGGAAGAAAACACAAATCTGTAGACATCATTAAGTTAACAACTACTGCTCTCTGATAAGAATACTTTATTCACTGTTCACTTAGGAGCAAAGTCAACTTTCTCATCTTTTAGCATGATTTAGTCATCTTTGTTGGGCTATGCTTCCTGCTTACATCACTCATTACTGTTTGTTTTGGTGTTACTGCTGTGGAAACCCATGATAGGAGAGGTGGGGTTCTTTTTGTTTGTTTCTTTTTTCTTATGTATGGTAAAATCAAGAAAATGCAAGATTCACACGCAAGTAAGATTGATTTGACTGCAAGAAGTACAAAAACAAGTATGAAGATGTGAGAAGAACTGGTTAAGTTTCTTTAACAAATGAAGTGCTTTCTGTTGTGTTCTTAGTGGGATTTTTTTGTCCATTTTTATGCTTGTTTTGGGGTGGTTTTGTGTTGTTTTCTTTGTTTTTTGGTTTTTTTTTAGGTTTTTCTTTACCTTCAAACTTTGTGGGGAGAGGAGTGAGAATATTGTATAGATATGATTTGTTGCCTGGAATGCCTTTCACATTTATTCCTTTTCTTGTCATTTGTAGATATCAGGTTTGCAAAGAAAACAATGCTAAATTAAACTTTTTTTTTTCTTCTGTGGTGAAAGTATTCCCTGGGTATTTGACCATAAAATATAATGACATGCCTGGGTAGTAAGCCAATAAAGTAGTGTAGAAGTGCATAACTTCTGAGATTAGGTAAAACTTTCTTCAGCTGTAACTTTCTTAAACTGTAAACAGAGTATTAATCAGTGACTTGTTTTTTTGTTATGACCTTGTGCTAAAGGCACAAAGAGCTTTTTCTGCACGTGTTCCTGGAAAAAAAGGAGCATTTTCTTTCCTCTAGGTAAAATGATAACAATGGCAACTAGTGAGTCACCATCAGGAGTGAAACTTTCTTGGTAGAAGTAGCTAAAAATGCATTGCATTCCTTTCACATGAGTGAATAAGTTCTGCAAATCGGTGATTTCATCCTAGCAAATACAGAGCTTCCAAGTGGTGTGAGGTAGATGTAAAAATATACATTATGAATTATAACACATACAGCAAGATATATTTGGAATAGATACGCAAATCACGTCCATAACCATGTGCATGTTGTGTGCATACATCTGCTGCTGCCATGAAGAGTTAGTGAGGCTCTTCTAGGTTCTGGAGAGCAGGGCTATGAACACAGAGAGCATATGTGCTTGTGATTTTGGGTCTTAGATATGGTCAAAAGAATAAGATGGCATCTGTTGCACCCATTCAACATCATGTTAAATGTAACTGCTTCAGGCACTGCTCAGTGTGCATCTGGTCTGTTGTTGTCTTCCTCCCTCTTTGTGCCTTGCTTTTAGTCTGAGGCTATCTAGCTGCTGCTTGTGAATGCATTGGCTTGGGCCCAGGGAGGGAGAAGAGAGGAGGAAAAACAATAAAATCCATTTTCCTGCAAGACTAAAGATTCTAGTAAGTATGTAGACTTGCAGGTCTAAAGAACATATTAGAAGATGCAGAGCAAAAGCAGTCTTAAAGGCAAAACACACGTGTCCTGAAAATGAACATCTCAATTCTTTGATGTTTGTCTCACTTCTTTGATTATTGATAATAATATTATTGATAATCTTTGATTATTCTAACCAAAATGGCAGATCTATCTTAAGAATGTCTCTTTTAAAACAGGCTGTTGGGAGGAGCTGGACTTGATAGACTTGAAATAACTGATTAATCTTTAGGAAAGTTTGCTGGCATGTGGTCTGCAAGTTGTGTGTGTTATCAAATGAAAGGCCTTTGCTTGGTCACAGGGGCTCTTCTGGAAGAGAAGGTGTGTCTGGGATTCCTTGGGGCTTTAGCACACTTAAGTGCTCCCCATGGTACAAACCTTGGAATGCCTTTAAAGTAATCCTAATATTCCATTGCACATGCATTGTCCATGTGCATGATAACAGTAAAACTATCTGCCGTAAGTTCTTTGTGGGCAGCTTGAGAAGGCTCAACATTTCTTTTTAAACATGTTGTCATAAACCACTCAACTATAAAACTGGAAGTAAGAGGCAGTGCTTACTTCAATTCTTGTGTTGGTTTAGCTTTTCCTGGTGACCTATACACCAGGTAAGCCCAGGCCTTCCAGGAAGAACAACAGAGAAAGGACAGTAACTCTTAATTTGCCTTGGCAGCACTGGGTAATGGATGATACTGTACTGTAAATACCATGGATGGTACTCTACTATAAACCCTAGTGTAGTGTAGGGTTTTTAGAGACAGTGTTACAGTGTGTATCAACAGAAACTTTGATAGCATCATACAGGACTTTGTGGGGGAAATAAAACTCCACTTGGACTGAGGTCTTTAATACCTGTTAATCTTTTGACAGTAGACTGCAGTAGTGCCTTAAATATTTATATTCTGAGCTGTTGGATATTTAGTAAAGACATCACAATAACATAAATTCCTAGTACTTGTGTGCTGTCATAATCTGCTGTAGTTCCTTGATTTATCCTTATGTTTGTCCTGCTCAGATTATCTTTCAAATATTTTTCTTGGATGCAGGCACTTTTTGGCATCCCTCTTCCTGTGCAAATATTCTTCCTTACAAGAGCTTCTGCATCTTAATCCTCGTCAACTTTTCCCTAGATCTAAAGCATGTTTAAAGTAAAGCTACGACAGGTTTGCCATCAATTAAAATTAGGTACATTAAATAACAAGTATAGAATGGTATATGCAGTATTTCTCTTCACTAGATATCTTTCTCTGTTCTCGTGTAGCGCTCAGAGAAGACTTATGAGAGAGCCTGGATATAAATAAGTGTGTTTTTTCCCCGCTCCATTCTGGAATTAAAAGAAATAAACTTTAAAAACTGAAGAATTGCATAAAATGCTTTAATCTTTCAAATTCCAGTTTGTTTCCCAACCAGATAAATCACCTGCATGTGTAGAATTCAGTGACACAAGATCAAGTCTTAGCAATAAAGCATGCACAGCACATACAATTTCTTCTTAAAACAGTTTTGCTCTCTTTCCTTCCAATCCCCATGCTTGGCTTTGACCTTGACTTTTTCTAGAAGTTTCTAAACTACATTAGAATCTGTTAAAGACATCATCCATTATGCTGTACTTTTTTTTTTCTACTGATGTGTTTTTTGTTTTGTTCCTCACTAATATCCGAATGAGTTAATAGCCCAGTAATCTTCAGACCAGAGGAGCCCTGGTATGTTACAGTAAACTCAAGAATGGCTTTAGCAGAAGTTGTTTCTGTTCTTGGAATGTTGAAGGACACAGGAGAAAGATCTACAAAAGAACAGTGAAAATTCCTTAACCCTGTGCAGGGATCCATTCAAGTACTGCAGCAACACCGATGGCTTTCTCACTGTATAGCCACAACCTTTCAAATTCAGATATGTCTCCAGCAGTGGAATTACTTCTATCCAGCAGAGGCTAGGTATGGGTTTTGTGTCATGCTATATCTGGTAAGCTGAAAGATGAATTAGATCACCTGCCAAGTGATGCAGGAGTCCCCTCATGGGGAGAGGAAGGGTGAGGAAGCAAGCCTTTAGCTTGCTCTTCTGGTGAGACTCACAGGATGTACAAGAAACCTTGTGGGAGAAACATCAAGTTGAACTTCTCCATTTATTTATTTATTTATTTATTTTTACAGCTTCCTCTCTTCTTATCATTGCATCTCAGTGGTTCCTCTTTTAGTAGGCAAGAATTTCTGTGCAGCAGCCTTCAAAAAAAAAAAAGACAAAAAAAAACTAGCATTTGTCATGGATATGTTGACTGTTAAATAATAATAACCATAAAAAATGAAGGCTTCCAGTTTCTTGGTACTGTTTGTACCTAGCTAATTAGTGGGAGGATATAGAGAAGAGAGAATTGGACTCTAGTCATCATGCAGTTATAATACAAAACAGTAGACAGAAGATACACGGTGTGAAATTCTGATCAAACAGATTAATTCCTGTTTGTGGTCCAGCACTGTAGTAGGTCGTTGAATGTGCAAAATGGACAAGGTCTCTGCCAAATCTGATTTAGCTGCACCTGTTCTTTCTGGGTAGCTGGACAACCTCCAGAAAGCCCTTTCAGCTTTAAATCATCTATCATCATTAAAAGCAAGCTTTGAAAATTACTGCTTTGAGATTTCATTTTATTTCACTCAAGATTTCTTAGGGCTCTTTTTTTTTTCTTTCTCCTGTGATTATCAACAGCAATCTTGAGGTTTTATAGCATTACATTCTTCTACCTACCAGAACATAATTCTCCATTCATTAGTATTACTTTTTTTTGCCAGCACTGTGGCATAGTTCATCCAAAATAGGTACAAATTATTAAACAAACTTATCAGTATTTTACTACATAGAAGAAGCCATAGCTGGTGAAATGTATTTTGATTTGTGTCAGTCTGTAGGCTTAAACTGGCCAACTACCACTTCATCATGATCTGCTTGTGTGTATGATTATTCTGTAGTGTCCTGTAGCAGGAGGTATTGTTGGCCTATGCTCTTTGAAATCTATTACATATACATAAATACAAATTATGAAATTATCATTTTAAAAAGCATTAAGCATTTCCCGGAGGGTTTAACTTAATAGGATTGGGAAAGAGGATCTGTTGGACTTTAATTCTTGGTCATTTTCAATGAAGTTGATCATAAACACTTGTTCTAATCCAGGCTAAGACTAATTTATAGTAACTGCAATGTTTCTTTGACTCATCCAGGCAAGCTATCAGACATTTAAATTGGACCATTTAGATTTTTAAGACAACAATAAGCTTCTACAAGTGGCTCTTCTAAAGTTAGCCAACTTTTCATACTGGATTCCAGCATGATCTGGAGGAGGGCAAACTCCAGTAATTCTCACTTTGCTGCAACCATTTAAAATTCTTTACCCTTGAGAACTATTTAATCATGATCTCAGTCATATTTATATCATTTTCCATACTCAGGCTATTTAAATCCATATTGGCTGTGTTAGTCATACCAGATGGTTTTAGATAGCTTTTGCTGTAAAATGAAAATTAATGGCAGTAGGCACACAGAAATCTCTTTCTGGCAGAATTTCAGTTGACCTATCTGGGCCACTTCTCCCATGATTCCATTTATGGGGAAAATTGATTCTATCCTGTACTCGGATGCACGTTCCCCTTCTAGTGTGTGCTCAGCTCACTGCACTGCTGGGTCCTCCATCTCAGCACCAGTTGTGTCTGTAGAAAGGCCTGGAGAATAAACATAGGCAAGCAGCAGAGATGAAGCACGCTGCATTTTAGGTGCTTTCCTGAGTTGCAGCAGAATCAGCAACTGGAAGGCAACGTTCACTTCTGGGACTGGTGCTTCCTTACCACTGAAACAGATCCTGTTATGGTACTGAATTCAACATACACTGTTAGGTGCAGCCAGACTCAAAACGCTGTGTCTGCAAATGCTATTTTATAACCTTAGTGTTTTGGGCATGTGGTTACCTAGTTTCTCGCTCAGAACAAAGGCAGAGGCTGAGAGTGAATGTGGAATAGCATCTGATTCAGTTCTGAGTGTGCCTATTATTTTCATGCTAAAACCTATAAGATGACAAGGCCACACAAACAAGACCATCCATCTCTTTTACAGCCAACTGAAGAATGTGTATCAGAACAAGTCTGCCTTATTTTCTAATTCAGTTTAATTGCCTCAAGTTGCATAAATGTATCCTTGATGTGCTTTATTTTACTGGGGAGCGAATGTAAAATCCTACATCCCTAAAGAGATCAGTGTTGAAAGTGATGACAGTGCAAGTAGGCTGCCTGGTTGCTGTCAACTTGTTTGGGATAGGGAATGTATTTTGAGTGGAGCACTTAGGGAGGAGAATTTTTTGCTGCTCAACAAATTATATGTTTTTAGCCTGAAGGACCCTTAAATGTTAGGAGGCTTGGGAATAGTGTATTTGCTTGTGAGAACCATTATTTCTCTTGCTTGTATTTGGTTGTGTTTTGGGAATTCTTGAAATGTTAAGGCCATTTCTGGGTATACTGCGCAGTAACTCTTCATACACTAGTGATCCTAGGTTTCTGTGCCCTATAACACTGCAACAAAGTAGTCATTATTCCTATTCTTCCCTCTCCCTTTAAAAATAAAATTAAAAAAAAAAAGGAGATAAGAGCTCAAGCATAAGAAAGTATTGCTGGTTTGGAGTAGCAAATGAAGAGAATGAGTTATTTCCTTTGTGTTCTTGAGAGGCAATTGCAAGCACACTTCAAATTAAGCATTCCTCAAGGATGTTTTGTTGTTGTTGTTTTTTAAAAAAAAAAAACTGTCCTGAAAATAAAGCAGCAACAATTATATTGCTTTAGTGTCTATATTAGAGAATGTCAAAGCCAACATTTTGTTCTATACATATCCAATGCAGACCAAAAACTATATATATAGTTGATGGAAAAAACGACTATTTCATCTTTAAAGTTATCGTAGACCCATAGAATGGCTTGGATTAGAAAGGACTTTAATGATCATCCAGTTCCAACTTCTCTGCCATGGGCAGAGTTGTCAGCTGCCCAGGGCCCCATCCAACCTGGCCTCCAGGGATGGTGCATCCACAACATCTCTGAGCAGCTGTGCCAGGGCCTCACCACCCCCTGAGTAAATAATTTCTGCCTAGCATTTAACCTAAATCTTTCCTCTCTTAGTTTGAAACTGTCCCCCCTTGTCTTATCCCTGTCAGACTGCCTGAGCAGTCAGTCTCCCTACTGTCTATAAGCCCTTTCTCAATCACTGGAAGGCTTCAGTGAGGTTTCCCCGTAGCCTTTTCTTCTTTTTTCTTGTCTCCAACCCAAGTACAGCACCTTGCACTTGGATCTTATGAACCTCACTAGATTCCTGTGGGCACTTTTCTCAAGCTATGTTTGTTTTAGGTGTCTACTGATCTGCCTTCAGGTTAGCTCATCTGCTGTGTAAACTTCTTGAGCCATTAGACTTACAGATATAAGCGTGATCATCACTGGCTTGTATTTTTTTTCCTTTCGCATGAAAGAAATAAATAATTTCATGTCTCTCTTTTTGTCCTTCCACTTGCAAGCAGTAGCTGGATAGCTGCTAAAGTGCAACTTCTTCCCAAATAATAATCTGCAGGAAGGCTTGTAGTTTTCTCGTGGTTATCGTATTGCTATGCAGGCAGTGATCCTTCAAACATAAAATGATAGAAATAGAAGCTGTGGCACTTTTTCATGTGCTGTCTTGAGTAATTGGCTTGCAAGTAACACGTTCCTTCGCTTTAGATAGAAACAAGTGGAAAGATGAACTGCTTATATCCTTGCAGATTAAACTACAATTTCATTATGAAAAAGCTTGCATCACATTTAATTAATGCTTGCATTGTATTATTGTTGGCGGAACTAAGATTAGTTCTAGAACTTACAATCTTCTGTCTTGTTTTGGTTTTTGTTTTCTTTCATGGTAAATTATGTCAGACTGGAATTGAGCTGTCTCCATCATGATTACTTTCCCTCTCAAAGAGTCTGCTCACAGCCTGCTGGAAGTGTTCTTCACATGCCTGGGAGCAGTGGGTGGGAGTATGGGCATGAGTTACCCTCTGCATGGGCAGCAGCCTGTGCACTCAGCTGTGATCACAGTTGATTTAACAGTGGTGATTCCCAAAAGTTTAGAGAGCTGGAATGAGGCATCTGAAATTTAGTATATTATTTAGAGGTATAAGGTATGTTGTTTGATGTCTATTTCTCACCTCAAACTTTCAGGTGCTGCTCACTATCCACTTAAATGTGCCAATACATTGATATATTGTGTGAATATTTGGCCTCTGTTAATGCTCTGGTTTTTGTATTCTCTCGAATTACTTCTGTGTTATAAATTGACTGTGTGTCCTTTTAATTATTTCATAGTGAAGCACTGTGTATCATTTATGGTCGTTGTCCTCACTAACTGCTGTTTGTCTTTCTCCTTGGAAAGTGAGCTAGTATTAGTTCAGCTGAAACACAATTATAAAAGGTATGTTCTGGTCTCCATCACTGTCAGAGTAGTTTCAAAAATATTATGCTAATCACTTAAATATTTTCTTTATTTCTATCTGATGCTCACGCTATTGATATCAAAGTAGAGTCTGTTTATTTCTTGATCTTCTGTATTTTGTCAAATCATACACTGTAGATCACTTTGTCCTGACAGCTGGATTAAGTACCTTTTAGCTTGGACTTGAGGTTTTACAGCTTCGCACTGTGGTTTCACAGCTACAGACAGAGTTGTAAGGTCTGCTTGCCCCTTTGAAGTCTGCAGTGTGACCTGTTTGGGGAGGCATGTTACACACACAAAAACAAACAAAAAAAAACAACAACTTGGTTTTGGTTAAGGCTTTCTGCTGCTAGACCAGTCCTACCAACAGGCTTGTGCAGGCAGCGTCACTTCTCTAAATACAAAGACAGGGTAACTGGAAGCTAAAACACTGTCCTGATGTTGGCTTACTCAAATGCTTAATGTTTTGTTTTAGTTGTGGGTTGTATGTAATAAAGGAAGCAGTGAGATCATTCATGCGGCATAATTCTTGGGTCTGACAATGGTTTTCTTCTTGATTTTTAAACAGATGGGCTTGGGCCATGAACAAGGATTTGGTGCCCCCTGCTTAAAATGCAAAGATAAGTGTGAAGGATTTGAGCTTCATTTTTGGAGGTAAGTGACTCAACACACCTTGACACTTACATATAAATGTGCAAGTACTGGGCTTTTTCTTCTCTTTTTCCATTACACTATTCAGATGCTTTGAAGATCCTGTTTTCATGTTCAGGACTAGAGTTTCTCAGCAGCATTGCAACAACTAAGTAGGTAATTGCATATGAGTATACATTTTATCGGCACTGAAGTCCATGGTACTACTTGTATTGAAGCATTCACTTTAGTTTAATAAATGGTTGAAGGAGATTTGAAAACATCTCTATTTCTACTGTGAGTGGTTCATCTCAGTAATAAAATGCTTTCTCAACTTCTGATCAAATACATTAGCTTTGATCTGAGATTTTAGGTAAAATTACCTCTGTTGAAAAGAAGCTGAAACTTTGTGAACATCTGTAAGGAGGGAGCTGTGTTATACTTCAACAGAGTTAAATATTTCTTTCACTACTCCTGAACTAGTGGGGACTGATGATAGTTGCAGCAAATAGACCATTGAGGGGTCAGTGCTGTTACTTTGACAGAAACATCCTATTCCCTTCTTTGTGTTATTGAAACCTTAATAAATAGAGTGGTATTAGGTTCAGATAAGGCCTAAGAGCTATTGCATCTATCTCAGAGTACTTGAGTGCAGCTGTGACATGGTTTAGAAAATAATCAGGCAGCCCACAGCAGAAACTTATTATAAATTGATGAGGTTATAACTCAGTTATATATCTGCAATATGTAACTATGGAAGCAACTTACAAATAACCACCTGAAACAAGGAATGGTAATACGCTGGTAGATAAATCTGGTACCTAAAACCATAAGAAACAAGTAATTTATGAGAAGACTCTGGGGAGGCTCATGTACAGGTAACAGAACAGTTAATGTGTATAGGTGATTCAGTGAAACTCAACACAAATCTTGCAGGAGTAAATATATTGTTTCTGTGCTTACAGGAAAATTATGTTTCTTACTACTCGAGAGAAAGACCCTTTAGGGCCAGGTTGGTAGTGAAATTATATGTTGGGAGGAAAAAAGAAGATGAGACCAAATTATTTCTTCTTTTTGTCCTCTCTTATTCTTAGTTGCCACTGTTGAGACCTATTCCCTAACCTATTCTTTAAAAAAAAAAAAATTAAGGATAAAAAGAAATGTCTGAAGCAATACAGTCACATAAATAAGCCTATTTGCCAAGTTGGAATGCAGCTGTTTGTGGGTGTTTTATTTAAAGATTTTTTTGTGTGTGCTTTTCTTTAATACTTCTTTTACTGTGCTGCTCCTGCAGTTATGGCTCATCGTGGTAGGTTCTGAATAAACGGCTTGTCAGGACACTGTCTCCTAAAGAGAGCCTGTAGATGGCAGTGCATTAAAGAGCAAGTAAGATGATGTGAAAAGAGTGTCTGTTTAGTTTGAAGTTCTAATTTGAGAGTTGAGAAGATATGGGACAGTCCAAGCAGCAAGATGGCCAAGAAAAATACTTCCTCTAGGTATCAGACAAATGTAACATATTAAGAGATGAAATGTTGGCAATTAAAGCAATTCTAGAACAGGATGGAATATAGCTTTTTCTCCACTGGATCTGCTTCTGGACCCAGGGAGGATGTGAATATGAAGTCTGAAATTAGTTAAATTAGTTGCATGAGAAGTTCTTAAAGTAAAAAATTAGTAGTACATTTTGCAGGGTATAGACATCTCAGGAGTTTATCACTGGAACAGAAAGAGAAATGGATGGATGGATTTTGAGTGTTCACCTGTCTGAGTACTTACTGTCTTACTTTTGTTCTGCTGGCTACATCCTGACTCCCCTGTCCTCCCCTCCCTCCCCCCAGTTTTATACTTCTGCTTGATGCTATATGGTATGGATTATATCCCTTTGATCTCTTTGGGTCAGCTGTCCTGGATCCCTCCTAGCTCCTTGTGCACCCTTAGCCTCATTGCTGGCAGGGCAGCATGAGAAACTGAAAAGTCCTTGGCTCTGTGCAAAGACAGTTCAGCAACAGATGAAGCATCAATGTGTCATTTACGTTATTCTCATCCTAAATTCAGAAGACACCATACTAGCCTCTGTGAAGAAAATTGATTTTATCCCAGTCAAACCAAGGCAACTTAGCTATGTTATTCTTAATCTGAAATTCTGTTTTAAATCAATACATGCTAGTAGAAATGAATAAATAGAATATTATCTTTATAACATCAGTTATCCAAGTTGGTTCAAATTTTGTCACTAATTTTATCTTTTATGCACCTTCAAAAGATGTTCAGATTGAAAAGAATTGCTGTGGTGGGTTGAGCCCGGTCCACAGCCAGGCACCCACACAGCTGCTCCTTTGCAGTTTCCTTCACATTGGAGTTGGGGAAAGAACAGGAAAAACTGAAGTGAAAATGTCTGTGGGCCAAGGTGAAGACAGTTCAATAGGTGCAGGAAAGGTGGGGAGGAAGCAACTGATGCAAGGCAGTCACTCACCATTTCTCATGATCCCCAGACAGTGTGTGAGCAGTGGCTACTTGGGAAACCAAAAGACTGCCTTCATTTGCTACACCTGTTGTTTTTGCTAAGTATGATTCTGTATGGTATGGAATATCCCTCTGGCCAAGTGGAGTCAACTGTCCTCTCCTATCTTACTTGCAAGGGAGAGACAGAGTGTGAAATAAAGTGCAAGCACTGCTCAGCAATAGTAAGTGCTATCAACAACATTTTTAATCACGAATCCAAAACAGAGCACCATAGGGGCACTCTAAGTCGAGTTAATTCCATGCCAGCCAGACATGATGCAGCAGCTGAGACAGCAGCAGTGCTGTACTTGGGCTGTACGTTGTTTTGGTGTCAGGGTGACTCTGCCCTCTGGTGGATGGAGCTAAACTGCTTCAGTAGGCTGCGTAGTTCTCTCTTCTGCATGTGAAAACTGTGTACCTTTAAGAACTCGGTGCAATTTCTCTGTTTCTGCACAGGGGAGCATCAGTGCTGCCTTTGGCAGGTCAGACTGGAGAGTGCACCAAAAAATATCCAAATATACCAGTCTAGCAACAATGCTTTACGCAGAGCTTCTTACACTATCTTTCTCTGTACTGTTAGTGTTTGGTGAATATATCTTCCGAGGTGTCAACTTGAAGTCTTTAGGCACTTTGTGTTACAGCTCTTGGCACAACAGTTGGGCTGACTTTGCAGATACAGAATTGTTAATTTGGGCTGGTACATAAGCAGGTATAAACAAAGCTTTTTGTAAAACTTGTTCCCAAATGTAGAAATTCTTAAAGCCTCGGTGTTGTGACCTGCCTACAACCTGATGAGGTTCAACACAGCAAAGTGCAAGGTTTTGCACTTCGGCCGGAGGAATCCCAGGCATCCATACAGACTGGAAGGAGCGGTCCTTGAGAGCAGCCCTGCAGAGAAGGACCTGGGGGTCCTGATGGATGATAAGATTAACATGAGCCAGCAGTGTGCTCTCGTTGCTCAGAAAGCAAATGATATCCTGGGCTCCATTAGAAGAGGGGTGCCCAGCAGGGACAGGGAGGTGATTGTCCCCCTCTACTCCACTCTTGTGAGGCCCCATCTGGAGTACTGCGTCCAGGTCTGGAGCCCCCAGTACAAGAAAGACAGGGAGCTGTTGGAGAGGGTCCAGAGGAGGGCCACAAAGATGATCAGGGCACTGGAGCACCTCCCCTATGAGGACAGGCTGACGGAGCTGGGCTTGTTCAGCCTGGAGAAAAGAGGGCTTCAGGGCGACCTCATTGCAGGGTAGATAACTGCAGAACAAGGGGAAATGGTTTTAAGTTGAGGGAGGGAAGATTTAGGTTGGATGTCAGGGGGAAGTTCTTCACAGAGAGAGTGGTGAGGTGCTGGAACAGGCTGCCCAGAGAGGTTGTGGATGCCCCGTCCCTGGAGGTGTTCAAGGCCAGGTTGGGTGGGGCCCTGGGCAGCCTGGTCTAGTATTAAATAGGGAGGTTGGTGGCCCTGCATGTGGCAGGGGGTTGGAGATTCATGATCCTTGAGGTCCCTTCCCACCCTGGCATTCTGCGATTCTGTAATAACTTTAGCTTTTAAAATTATCTTCAGAATTACGTTTCCATCAAGATTCAGCATAAACAAGGAGCAGGGTCTTCTAAGTTCAGATGTAGTAATTCTTTCAGACTGTAAAACTTCATCTACAAAACTAAGAAGGTAAACTAGCTGCTAAAAAAAAAAAAAAATTAAAGAACAACAACCTGATAGTGATTTTATATATAAATATATATATATATAAATATTTGTTCTTTGGGAATATACTTCCCACTAGAGGGAGATGTGGAACAGAAATCAGAAACAGAAAACAGAAAGCAGAAATCAGATCTTACAAGTAGGAAGGAAGCCTCTAATGTATTATTCATGCACTGGGAAGTGATAATTGCCAAAATGTTAAAGCTTCTGGAGACAAGAACCTTAAACTTGGAATTGACCATTATGAGCAACTGGCTTTTTGGCACAGATATGACCCCTGGAAGTCAGAGGAAACTTGTTTTAACATCCTCTGATATTGAAGCTGTCAGATGAGAACTGAGGCACAGTACTAACTGTGTTTACAACTACTGCAGCTGTATTAATAGCAAGAAAACATAACAGAAGGAAGAACCAAAAGAGTTGAGTTTGTTTTTGTGTGGAGAACAAAGCCTCAAGACTTGCCAGGTGCTTGTTGAGAGTTTCTCTGGGCTTGCAAATGCTTCTTTCTGATGCTTCAAAGCCAGGATAGAAAGGGTTGTGATCTGAATTATTATTCTTGTCTGTGCACTTAAAACTAAAATAGTGGGAGAATGAGTGATGCTTTTTAGAAGGAGTCTTCTAAGTAGCAGAAGGCTGTGACATGGGAATTCATGGGCCTAAGAGGAGGGAATATGGAATCTATTTTCCTTTCTATCCACCCAAGACCTAGAGGCAAGACATAGTTCACTAAATCTGCATTGTACAGTGATACCACTTTTAATTCCACAACGCTTAAGCTTCCTCCTTACATGCCATGTTTTGGAGAAGGAAAGCTTCCCAAACTGCTAGGATTGGACTGGGGAACACTTCTGTCCTGCGCTGAAGTCCTGTTTGTGTCCACGGCTCTCAGGAACCTCTAACATAGCATTTAATAGAGATTCTGCTGAATGCCCTCAAGTTAAAGAAAAAACAGATTTTCTTTTCCTATGCTTATACTGTTCTCATCCATTGACAGAATAATTGAACAGAATGGTCTCACTGCCTGTCTTCTAGGTAGGGCCATGAGAGTTAAATGTAAGTCAATATAAAGAAGCAACCAGCTGTTCTAGCATGTGAGATCCTTGCTTTAACATTGAAACTAAGAAAAACTGTCAGTTATCAGACAGACTTGTGAAGTGTAATGAAGGGTTCGAGGTAATGTGATATAGTCACTTAAGAAAGATAGCTCTATCATAGGCAAAGGGAACACCAGAGACTGACAGATGATCAAGACTCTGATACAGCATTTTAGAGGGAGAAAGTATGACTGAATTGTAAGCAATACTTTGTGCTAAGACTTGTATATGTAAAAGATATCCAGTTGACATTTAGGGCTAAGAATTAATCAAGAAAAAGGATTATAAATTTGAACAGGAAACCTTTTTTTGCCTTTAGCAGTGTACAAATGTCTGTGTGGCAGGGATTCAGTGGAGCCTTGAGGAGCAGGGGAGATGGCAGCAGCCTTGGGGATTTTCCTGTAGCTTACTACAATAGGCTGACATCAGTTATAACTGAGTCAGGATGCTCTTCCTGGATTATTTGTTCCTGCACTTGGAGACTTATTCACAAGTTCTAATCCAGAACAATCACATTTACAAACAGCTTCTTGCAAACTGCCCATAGAACAAGGAGTCATTCATTGATTCCTTCAAAGTGCGAGGAGATAACACTAGGATAAAATGTTCACAGTCAATTTCTTGATGAGTAAGCATAAAGAGGAGCAAGTTCAGCAAGCATAAAGATAATGCTTTTTCTTCTCAATTCAAGTTTAAGCTATGGTAGTTTAATGCCAGTTTTCACAGTGGGACCCAGGAAGGACCTGAAGGTAAGTTATGTATTTTCATTTTTTTGTATGGGCTTGTTCATCTATTTATCAAGATTATACAAAATCAAGAATACTGAAACTAGTGAGTCATGCTAGTTCTTCAATGTGGGACTGAAGATAAAAGCAGTTAAGTCATGTTGCTCTCCTAATTGGGAACAGAAAGAGGATCTCAGAACTCTAATAGAAAGTAAATAATCCATATGAGCAAAACCCTTGTGGTTCTTCCAACACCTGAAAAATCCAGGGGGAAGAATTCCCCCAGAACTTGTTGGAGATAGCTCTGATCTTTGCAGGCTGTCAGTACTGTGCCACTGTAGATGAAGGCTGTGTGGAGTAGGGAAAAACAGAGAAACTGCCATGCTGCCATTGTGATCACACAGCCAGTGCAACCACGTGAATTGTTCTCAATGAGTTCTGTTTTGCAATCAGAGTAGTTCTGGGCAGCAAGACTACATTACACTTGCTGAGTGTGCAGTTTACCTGGAGGCATCTGTTCAGCCACCTGTGATGTTAGAGCACATCAGAGCACACAAGAAACAAGACTTCAACACACTGCTTATTGCTAAAGGCATAGGTGGAAAAAATGAAGAAAATGTCTGGTAAACTGTTGTTCAAGTTGCATGTGCACTATGGGGCATAGAACTCTGTTCAGCACTGATGTAATAATGTGATAATATAATAATGTAATAATGAACTAAGCCTTCAAAATTAGGATCTTCTGTAGCAGATAGCAAAATTGACCATTTTTGTTTGGAGTGGGATTTATAACTCAGTTAACTATGGCTGCTGTTTTATCAGATGACCAGGACTGCATCCATCACACACTAAAATGATCATGGAGTATACTTATAATATACTGTAAAATTTTGAGGATGGCTGTACATCAGTTCACCTCACCTTATAGGCATGTCTTCCTCTTCCTCCCTTTTCCACTACCTGCTAGGCTTTCTGTAGTTATGGCTCATTCCAAATATGCACTCATTACATGCCTTATGATAAGATACTTGTCTTGTCTTCAAGGCTTCAGACAGCAAGTTGCCAAACACTGTGTGACTTACATAGTTTCTGGTAAGCGGGGTTGAGAAGTGGTTATAGATAGCAGTCTTACATTATTCACTATGTGAAGAGTAAATAATTGGGTAAAAGTGTTGTTTGTTTTTGTCCATTTTCAAGAGGCATCAGATTGATCTGGTTGATCTTTCTTTTTATATATAAGGAGAACCATTAGTTAACATCCAATTTCACTAATTTCATTATACCGTGCTCAAATGGAAGCTCTGGGAAAGCCATTAATACATAGTGAATCAGAGCAGCTAATCCAAGGTTCTGCTTATTAAAAGTGAACTGTTTAGTTATGCTTAATGTAATAAATTGCTATCTAATGTGCCTTCATCAAAGGAATTCAAATGTATTTAATTTTAAGTGAAAGAATACTTCCATCTATCTGAGTAAGTGAAACCTTCTACCTTTTAAGGCTGCTATCTGTGAAAATTTTCTGTACACCATGTACGACAGTACCTCTGACTTTGTTCAGAGATGTCAGAAATACTTTCTCCATATAAGCAAGTCGCTCTTCTTTCACCTTCTCTTTTAAATGCTGAACTTGCACCATGTTCATTCTCTGTGTACTTATTTTTCTTACTAAGAAATGCTTGTTTCCAGTTGATAGTAACCCTGTGGTAACTGTATCTCATGCAAATGGAGAAATAGTAGTGTGTGAAATTCTGAATGTGCAAAGAGGACCTGAAAAAAAAAAATAAGGGTGCAAATAAGTAATTGCTGGGGATCATATTGATGTGCTTGAGTCATATGTGATTATCCACAATAAACCTGATAGGTAGGTGATCATGGATATAGATACGTGCAGTAATTTAACTGAAGGAATGACACAGCAGCCAACCATATTAATGCATTAATATATTCATAGAATGGTATTATACATCGATCCTAATCTCAGTGAATAAATGATGGAATAAAGAATATCCTCCAAAGATATTTGACAAATTTCAGGAGAACTTACAACTGACCTAATCAAAGGTTTCAAGCTCCTGCTGGTACTGTTACTATACATGCCACTAAGGGGAGGTGTAGGTTGCAGCTGAGACTATAATTCTTTGCTATTTCCATGAATTTCAGAAAAATATGCCGCAACTGCAAATGTGGCCAGGAAGAGCATGATGTCCTCACAAGCAATGAAGAAGACAGGAAAGTGGGGAAACTCTTTGAAGATACAAAATATACAACTCTTATTGCAAAGCTAAAAAATGATGGCATTCCCATGTATAAACGTAACGTAATGATACTGACTAATCCAGTGCCAGCCAAGAAGAACATATCCATCAACACTGTGACCTATGAGTGGGCTCCTCCTGTTCAGAATCAAACACTTGTAAGTCAGACCCTCTTTTTCTTTCATGTTCAAGGCAAGAGTTGATGAGATATAAAGCACGGTTTAATAGAACAACTAATCTGCCTCTTGTTATTCTTCTGAATGTACATAAACTTTTCTTCCTTCTCAAAACTGAATTTATGGTGGATGTTTTGAGTGAGTCTTGCCTGTGCACTCTTGCAGAAATTTATGCGTTTCTGTGGCACTTCTTGAGAACTGAGGAAATGAGATGGACTTTTTGTTTTAATAGTAGATAACTCTTAACTCTTACATCCCTGAAGTGCAGTTTCTCTAATCTGCCTTCTTCAATAAACTTTGAAAAATGGGCAGTGTGTGTGCTTAGAGTCGCATACGCACAAATGCACACAATGCGATTTACTGTCACAGTTTAAAGTTAAGGGGAACACCCAGACTTGCGTATGTCTTTTACTGTATATGGTAAGAGCAAGTTCAGTGTTGACATCTCAGAAGAGCTCTCGTTCAGTATGTTTGCAGCTCGAGTAGATGGGATGGTAGATAGCCTTCTGAGGATTTCTGCTTCGCTTTTCAACCTTTTGTTGTTAATTTACTGTACTGTAGTGTTGTGTAATCCTTGCTGGAATTGTCATTTCTGACTTGCCTCTCTAAATAACCTTTTTCAGTGAATGAATCAAACCTCGTGCAGCTAAACTGACCATTACTTAATATTCAGTTAGCATTTTCATTTTTACACTTGTCCTTGCTTTATTAAAACAAGAGCTTTTTTTCCTGAACTAGGTCTGCAGTGAGCAGTGTGGCTCAGGAAAGCTGTTCCAGCTTGTACTTCTTAAAGCTGTACTAGTGATCCATATTCTAGACAGTTTTGAAGAGGCAAGGTGCTGAGTAAAACAATTGTTGTTTACTCTGAAAAGTAATAACTCTGTGTCCTCTATATGTCATAGAGAGCTCAAAAGGGAGCCTGTCTCTTACTCTGGGAAGAAGCCAACTAATGTTTCTGCAATACTTTTTTTTTTCTGTCTACTGTGATTCAGGACATTAATGTTTATGAAAAGAACCTTGTTTTTGACAAGTTTGTCTGTCGCTAGCAACAGTAGAGATGATTTTAATCACTTGTTTGCTTAAAAGGATAGGTCTATAATAGAAATGGCATCTGATATCTAATTCTGCCTGATTTAGGCTAGGCAGTATATGCAGATGCTACCAAAGGAGAAACAGCCTGTTGCTGGCTCAGAAGGCGCTCAGTACAGGAAGAAGCAGTTGGCTAAGCAGCTGCCTGCTCACGATCAGGATCCTTCAAAATGCCATGAGCTATCCCCCAATGAAGTTAAACAGATGGAACAATTTGTGAAGAAGTACAAAAATGAAGCACTTGGTGTAGGAGATGTGAAGCTCCCTGGTGAGCTGGAAACTAAAGCTACTGACAAGAATAACGTGAACAGTGGGAACAGAAGTACCTCAACTGCCGTAGGAGCAATGGAGGACAAGTCAGCAGATCAGAAGGCATCTCAGTATGTAAGTATAAGAAAGAAAAGATAAAACAAGAAGGTAGTTTTCCATTTGAGTGTTCTCTTTGGTCATTTTAACTCATTGAATGTGTTTGGTCATTCGAAATAGTGAATATCTGGGGAGGGGATGAAAGAGGAGAAATTGGAAAACTTTGTTAATGTCTGCTCAGGACTCCTAGTTCCTGACAGCATTTAGCACACTGGTGCAAATAGCTTCCAAGGTGACTTATGTTCATAACAAAAAATAGTTAGCTTGGATTTATTCTATGTCAGGATGGCTTCTACCGAATAATGAAGAGGTGGTGTAATCTTACAGACTGACTGCTACACTTTTTCCTTCTTGAAGACTTCAGCTTTTTAATCGTGGTCAACTATTTTCTCTTTCTTAGAAAAGAATCAAAATTGTCCAGTTGTCAAATTGCATTGAAAACTAAGTAAAACTAAGAAATAATAAAGTAACAGTTCTTCCTTCTATCTCCAGTAATCTAATCCACGTAACTGTTGTTTTGAGTAGCTTTTTTCATAATTGGATTTTCTTCCCCTTTGACATCTGATTTCTACCTTGTAACAGCTCAACAAAAAGGGTTGTTCCTATTTGTTCCTGCCCATCAGTTGTGAGTCTTCATTCTCTAAATTTTCTTGTATGTAGTGATTCAGAGTCTGAAAGTATGTATTCCTGTAACTGCAGAGTAGAAATTCACTTTCTCTGAAGAAAAAGGTTTTTTTTCTAAATCTGATTTTAAAAAATAAAATCAGATCTCCACTACTAATATAAGTCTATCTGTAATAATTGTCTTTGTGAGTTTTTTGTTGTTAAAAATCTATTTTGCCACAATTAAAAGATGAGTAACAGAAAACTGGTTATTTAGCAAATACTAAGTTTTACAGTTAATAAAGAAGGACTTTGCTTTCTCTCTTAGCTGTCTAGACTAGAGATTTTGCAAGCAACTAGTGACTTTTCCCTCACAATCTGTAAATGCTTAGCCATATTTTTGTTAGTATACTGGTCTTAGTCTAGTTGTTTTGATGGAGGATCCTTATTCTTGAGTATCTGATGCTCATAGAACATAACATGAGTTTTGTCTGTTGGATTTTTTAAAGTATTGGATGGTAGTTCAAGAATGTGAATACTGCAAAATACAGTAATCCATGTAAGTAGTATTAATGCTGTCAGTATGATATGTATCATCTGGAATTGCTTGGTGTGACAATTGGTGTTCTGTGATCTGTCACATTATCTGATACAGGATGAAAATTAATACTATAGTTTTATTACGGGCAGGTGGGTTTAAATAAATGTTTATGTAATATGCAGCTGCTGTAAACATTTACTTAATCTGTAAAACCTCTTTCCAGTCCTGCTATCGCTGCAAGCTGAACATGAAAGAAGGTGACCCAGCTGTCTATGCAGAACGTGCAGGATATGACAAATTGTGGCACCCAGCTTGTTTTGTCTGTTGTACCTGCAGCGAACTTCTGGTAGACATGATCTATTTCTGGAAGAATGGCAACCTGTACTGTGGAAGACATTACTGTGATAGTGAAAAACCCCGCTGTGCTGGATGTGATGAGGTAGGAAATAGCCCGACCTTTGTTTTAATGCGCAAGTTTGTGATCCCAAAAAGTTAATATGATCATAGTGAAATATTTCAGTGCAGAGATATAACATCTGTACGTTAGTTTTAGCAGATCGAAGTTGCAAAGAACTGAAATGTATGTGGACACTTCACATTCAGGAGGTTCCATAGTTTGTTCTGGATTTGGTGGGGGTTTATGCAGTCCACAGGAGAGCAGGACGTGTGTAATACGAGTGCAAGTTGTTCTATAAAGAACTCTTCAGTTATGCGGTTGTTTCCTCAGGAAGGACGCTAGAGGGAGCACCTCACTAAATTACATCTTAAGCAATGTAGAGAGAACAGCCTGCCTGATGTCTTTGGCATCTTACTGTTTCTTAATGGAAATGGAGACTTTGGAAAATAGTGATACAAGTAAATAGTTCCATTTTTGTTGAAGTCATTTGAAGGTGTGGACTACCAGCAGTTCCTAACAAATTACAAAATATTATCAGGAAGTACTATTCAAATAGTTTACTATTAATGTTTGTGTGTTTTCCTCATAGCTAATATTCAGTAATGAATATACTCAAGCAGAAGGTCAGAACTGGCATCTGAAACACTTCTGCTGTTTCGACTGTGATTGTGTTTTGGCTGGAGAAATCTATGTCATGGTAAATGACAAGCCAGTCTGCAGACCATGCTACGTGAAGAAACATGCTGCGGTAAGATCCTCGCTGACATGTTGGTGTTGTGAAGGAAGGGAAATTGAAGAGCATGGAATTCTTACCTTTTTCCTAGGGTGGGAGGATCTGAGAAGTATAAGTTGAATATGTATGTAGGTCCAAGCTGATCGTCTTGCTTTCACCTTGAAAGAAGCTTTGAGAGCAAACAATAACTTCTGGTAACCAGAGCTCAAGATGAATTCAGTTCAAGGCTTTTTAGTAACCTTTAATTCCTTAGCACACCTTTACACCTACCAATGCACAGGAGAATATACTTATAACCATCTTTGTAATAATGCACAGGTACATATTGATAACAAGCTCATATCCTGATTTGTGCATTGGAAATCATCATGATTGTCTCAAGTTAATGTGATTTCACATGCACGTTTTCGTTATTTCCTCAGCTGCGTTTTGGTCAGAAACTACTTACAAAATGAAAGAAAAATCAAAACCTGAAAACTTATTTCATAGGCTTCTTTTGACACTTGTCAGTATTCTTCGAGAACATCTAAGAATGTGAGCTTTTGTTGGAATTGTAGAGAGGATGTTCCTTCTTCATTTAAGTGACTTCTTTGTGTTTGTCTCTTTTCTTAATAGATCTGCCAAGGCTGTCATAATGCTATAGATCCAGAGGTTCAGCGTGTAACCTACAACAACTTCAATTGGCATGCTACACAGGAGTGTTTCTTGTGTTCCTGTTGTAGCAAGTGTTTAATTGGCCAGAAGTTTATGCCAGTGGAAGGGATGGTCTTTTGCTCAGTGGAATGTAAGAAGAAGATGATGTCTTAAGGAGTGACGTGCACAAAACTAAGCATTGCTCTGTTCCAAAGGCTCTTGCATTTCTACTGTAAAACATGTAGAATTGTGGCATTTAAGGTTATGGAAAGTACTAACTAGCATTTTCCCAAAGATTTTTTTTTTTTCAACGACTGTGTTCTGTAATCTGATTCCTTAGCTGTAATGTTTTGTTCTTTGGGATTTTGTTTCTGAGTCTTACATCAAGTGTCTTCATATCCCAGAACTGTAGAAAAAAGTATGTTATGAACTCTATACACTTCAAGGGAACTCTTCACTATGAAGGATCTTTTCACTGTGTTCTTTGTAGTGGAAGAAGAAAATGTGAATGTGCTCCTTTTTTTTTTTTTCTTATACAATCAAGTAGCTTTTCCACTTTCAGTTTGACAAGTTATTTATGTCTGTTTCCCTGCTTTCATAAAGCACTTTAGACAAGATGATCAGCTTTACTGCCACATACAGATTTGTTCACTAGACCCTCAAGTGAGCAGGGAGAATGAAGTTGTTGGGTTTTTTTTAAAGCTGCATGTAGGTTTTTTTTTGCTCCTGGTTGACACATGGGTTGTTGAGAAATAGAAACTACTCTCACATCTAGTTTGTAAAATACCTGCACCACTGAAAAACTGGTTTATTTCATGTTTCTTCTTACTCCTTTTCATGTGCAGAAGTTTTCATTTCATGAATATTGAAGTTACTTTGCAAGGGTTTCTTTTGCTTCTGTCTTTTGAGAGTTTTTGGTTTGGTTTGGCTTTGTGGTTGCTTTTGTTTGTTTTGGAGAGGAGGGATGATGGTGGAGAAAAATCTAAGGGGACATCCTACCCAAATTAAAAAATACAAATCCACTACAATTTGTGGATCTGGCTTCTGCTTCTCATGAATGTTCTTTTTGCATATTGTGCCTTCTGTCAGAGGAACACGGCTCAGGGGTACTGTATGCTTTCCCAAGTAAGTCATACTGCAAAAGGTTTGTACTTAGGCTTTTGAATTATGTGTTCTTAACCAAAGTAGAAAGAAGTCTCAACTAGAAGGCTTCCAGTTTTTGAATAAAAAGTTCACCACTAAGTATTACCTTTGCTTATTAGATAAGCCAAATACGAGGATTCCTGTGGGTTTTGTTGTCTTTTCCTCCCCTTACGGATTATAGATTTACAGTGAGACTTGTTAGCTATCTCTATGCCTAAGATGGAATGGATCATCTTTAACCTCAAAAAAAAACAACAAAAAACTATGCAAGTTTTATGTTCAGCTTTAAGTTTTATGATGCTGGATGTTGTAACACTTACAAATAAACATTGGTATTGCTCACTTAAATTGTCCTCTGATTCTATTCTTGCTGACTTCCCTCTTTTAGAGGGAGATAGAGGAACAGAAATATCCCTAAACATCTCTTTAGCTTTGGCATTGTTTCTAGTAAAAACTGAGGCCTGTAACATTGTCAGGTGCTTAATGTCATACACAATATTGTTGAGGCACTCGCTGGTGAAAAAGGATGGGTCTTACTCGAACAAATACATAACTTCAAAAGTTTGTGAAGAAGTAGATTCACACCACTAAGTTTTGTTCAAAATCACTTATTCACATGAGGGTATTACTGAAAGCTACAGATCAGTTATATTTCAAGTCATAGGAAAAATACTGAATTCAGACTTGAGCTAACAACAGCTGGGTGCAGTGAAACTGAGGTGCTTTGTGATACTTCCTGTACAACAAATAAGACAGAAGCGTGAGATCTGTACTTCGCATGTTGTCTAAATGGAAGTGCAAACTTTAGGTCCATATTCTGGAAGCATGTATGGCCTTCCGCAGGGATCTTTTGGATGAACCATAAGGAATGTCTTTCAGCTCCTACCAATGGGTCTGTATTCTTGCCAAACTTGCAGTTTTACACTAAGGGAAACCAGGATGCCTCAAAAAAAGAAAGTTTCTATGTTTTCTTTTTTCCATTTTACTGTTCCTTTATCTATACCTGGACATGCTGTGACATTGCCATCCCTGAGGGGAAAATAAGGTACCATTAAATGATTAAAAAATGTTTGGCTTTTACTTGTCTTGGGTGGTTCTGTCCTCACCCACTTGTTACCATCTATTCTAGAAGATGTAGCTTACCTTTATGAATAACTTCTTGTAAAAAGATGTTGGGCAATTTCCTTTTCCCTCCCTGACCACCTTCTGTAACAGCTCTATTTCCATTTTACTGTGATTGGTAAGACTATCATTAATGCAAGCACTTCTCACTTTGAGGCCTGTTCTGTGCAATGTTGTTTATGAAATTTTTATTGCTGTGTAACCTTCGCTTAAGAGGATGAGCAGGCATTACCTCAGTACTTACTCACTCCCCCAGGACAGAGTTGTTGAGGAAACTGTTGTTGAACCAAACATTTGAACAGTAACATCTTTTGGGACTGGCTTTTTCCACGCCTCTCCTGAAGCACATGGGCCTTCTACCCTTGAATGCAGCCTTTTTCCTGAAGAAGTTAATGTGGGTGTTAACGCTATTGTGATTATAATAGTTTCTTATGTCACTTTTTAATGGTTAATAAAGGGTTTGGAGGAGGAATAGAGCTTGTTAATATAAAGCAGAATCTATGGACAGCAGTTTAAGTAGAGCCATTACTGATTGTTATAGCAAAAATATATGGTTCTGTCGAAGAATATGAATGATGCATTGGGAAGGTTCTCTTCAAGGTGTCTTTTTCAAACTGCTGAGTGACGTAAGAGACAAAGTTCTTTGTCTTGGTTGATTGACAGACACTTGGAATATTTTTGACTGACTCAAGTCAAGCAGTAGGAGGCATCAAGGAGACCATTCCATCACTAACCTAACCAAGTCCACCTGCACAGTCTCTTCAGGGAGGCAGTGGAGTGGCTGTCTGAGCATGTCTAGCTCCTGCTGCTCTTTATGAGATATAGATGTGGATGAAGAGTTTA
This sequence comes from Perdix hodgsoniae, assembly GCA_035772895.1. Lineage (NCBI taxonomy): Eukaryota > Metazoa > Chordata > Aves > Galliformes > Phasianidae > Perdix > Perdix hodgsoniae. Next base: position 2,989,682 of record JAPSGF010000043.1, read on the forward strand.
GCAAATTTAAATTTAAACCTTTTATTGAACCTCTGTATGTAGTAAAACTTGCTTATGGCTTTCCAAATGTTAGTGCTTTAATTGGAGTCTTCACAGTCTGAATGAAGAAAGTGTTAGTATAAAATAAATAAATAAATAAATAACCTAGGGTTTACCTTATTGTATATGGTTCACAGCTACAAAAAATGCGAATGATATGAAGGTCAGGTAAACCATTTTTTACTATGCAATGAGGAAAAGTCAGTGATGAGTCTATTTTGTACAGGGTGGTATCTTGGAATACAGATGCCGTTAGCTTTCATAGATTTATGGAATCGCTTGGGTCAGAAGGGACCTTAAATACTACTTAGTTCCAACATCTCTGCCAAGGACAATAGATCAGGCTGCCCAGGGCCCCCTCCATCCTGCTCTTGGGCACATCCAGGGATGGGGCTTCCTCAGCTTCTCTGGACAGCCTGTGCCAGTGCCTCACCAACCTCACAGTAATATGTCCATGCTTATAACTAAGCCTTCCCTCTTTTAGTTTAAAACTGTTCCCCTTTGTCCTACAACTATCTGCATATATAAAAAATGGGTTTATTTCCTGTTTACAAGCTTCTTTGAAGTACTGAAAGGGAGCATTTAAGTCTCTCTGAAGCATTTTTTGCAGGCTGAACAAGCCCAGCTGTCTCAACCTTTCTTTCTAGGAGTGATTGTTCAGCCTGTCGATCATCTCTGGGGACCAACAGGAAATTTGCTAGATCTTAACATCTGTTCATATGGTAAGACAGTAGAGTGCGCTATTTTATCCTTGAATTGACAGGAACTCAATCGAGTTGCTGCTGTAAGGCCCGCGTCTGTATACCCACATTATTTCGAACAGAGTTTTCTGGGTGAAACAGGGCGAGTGCGTTTACCTTTGCTGGTAGTGCTGGGCAAGTGAAGCAGTTGCTGACAGAAATGAGAAATGTGGATTCTGGGCTGTCCCCATGCTTTTTAACTCCAAATTTGGCCTCATGCTTTTTGTGGGATATTCCCCATTATTGACCTGTGGTACTCAGTGCAGCCTTCTTCACGACAGCTGTTGGAGGTCAGGCCAAATTGGAATTATTGGAATTAAACACGTATTAATCAACTTCTACAAATGAAACTAAGGCTGGTTTTGAATGTTAGCTGAAATCCTTTTGCACTACTAAAATTGTACCGCTGTGTCATTAATAGTCAGCAGCAAAGTCAGGCACAGTGAGGTTCACTGGTTTCCTTCAGAGCAATCCTGCAGATAGCTGCTTGCTAATGGTATCAGGTTGGAGACTCTACACTTATAGAGGCTGGAACCAATCAGACAATTTCACATACCGCATCTCCTACCCTACTGCTCCAAAGGGCTAAGGCCAAAAATGCCTATAGACCAATGTCTTCTGAGTTGGTCTTTACTCACTCAATTCAGTTTACTAATTCAGTATAAAGCTTAAAATGAAGTGTACTACCACAGAAATCCTAGAAGTGGGAATTATCAGCAATCCAGGCAAAAGGGAGAGAAAAAAGAAATAATTGTCAAAGTTCTGAAAATAATATGTTCGTGAGTTCAGTGTCTTTTCTCAGTTAACAAAATGAAGGATGAAAGAGCTCAGCCCTAAATCATGTGAGCTAGGAGGAGGCTTAGACTACAGACTACCACCCTCTGTTCCCTGTTTAAACCGTAAGACATCAGGTGAGTGGCTTTTACTTTGCACCCCAGGGAGCACCAAGAGTGGTATCTGCTGTGCTGTGCCACCACCAGAGCACGGTGCTGGGGCTGCGTGTTGCTGTGAGCAACCACAACAAAAAGCAACAGATTGGAGTTTTCCTCACTTCCTCTTCCCAAGACGTGAAAAAAACAACCCAAATAAGAGGAGGCATTTGCTACAGATTAAGGGTAGCATTGTTCAGATTTGGCTTCTGGCCTAGCATTGTTGTATCCAGTTTATGAGGTGCTCTCTAGTTAAGCTTCATATATTTATTAACCTTTATTTAAATAAAAAAAAAAAGTGCCGTCTCACTAAAATATTGGAAGCATTTGTTGGTTGCCCTGCACCAGCTGTTTAGGGGCATCAAGCCTCGGTCTTTGCATTTATGGTATGAGAGAGGCTGGCAGCAGCTCCATGGCATTCTGCAGTCACCCAGCAGGTGCCGACTGTGCTGCGCTGAGCTCCGGGCGATGAGGCACGGCCCTGGAAGGTGCTGAGCTGGAAAAAAAAGGAGAGAGATTCTGAGCATTTTAAGGAAGCAATCAGATGAGGAGGGGGAAAGGGAGGAGGGGGCTTTGACTCCAGGAGTCTGGGTGAGAGTAGAAAACAGCACGACTGCAAATTTGGATAGGAGGAGGATGCACAAGGGAAGTATTTTAGGACAGTTGTGATTAGAGTGGGGAAAGGGAAGAAACAGCGAGAAAAGCAGCAGGAGTTAATGCTGAATCATAAAGGTACTCTGGATTAATTCTGATGCAATAGAAAGGCTGAAAACTGAAGAATGTGAAGCAAGGAACATTGGTGATGCTGTTTAAATGCTGCAATGGAAATCAGAGACCATGCATTTAGCAAACAGCTTACAATAATTGAGGTGTGAAGTGAACAGAACAAGGCAAGAGGACAGGTGCTGAGGAAAGGTCAGACCACTCTGTGCTGCTAATGCTGACGACATGGCTGACAGAATATCTAAAGTCAAATCGGTTACAACTATATATTGATCAATAGATGTGCCCTGTTAAAATTTTAAAGAAAAAGAAAAGCAAAATGTCTGTAATGCGGTCGTGGGCTCGTGTTCCATGCTGAAGTTTGGAGTCAGGTTAATTTTATGGCACTTCCCAAAAAGCGGCTCTGAGGAACCCGCTCAGCAGCAGAGCGCAGGATGGCAACAGGAGGCATCTGAAAATTTCTGGGTGGATTTTCACACAAGTGTGCATCAATGGCTTCTTCAATTTCCCAAAAGCTAAGGGCATCCAACCATTATACCAAATGTTCACCAAGTAGTAAAAATGTACTCCAGTAAAATAATTGCAAAAGAGTTATATGCCTTTTACAAGACCAATCTCAGGGCTATCACAGAATCACAGAATGGCTTGGGAAGGATCATCAAGTTCTAAGCCCCTGCCACAGACATGGCCACCAGTCTCCATATCTAATACTAAACCAGGCTGCCCAGGGCCTCATCTAACCTGGCCTTGAACATCGCATTCACAGCCTCTCTGGGCAGCCTGTTCCAGCACCTCAGTTGCCCTTGATGTCCAATCTAAACCATCCCTTCTTGAGCTTAAAACTATTTATCCTTGTCCTATCACCCTTGAAATACTGAGCTGCTTAAGGCCTTGTCCTGTTATGATCACGGCCCCACCTGTCCCAACAATGCCTGCAGTCTAGTTCTTTAATCTTGTGGCCTGTTCTGGTTGTATCTATCCCGCATCACAAAAAGGTGCTCACCAGGTGCTATTTCTGCCTCTGACTGAGGTCATTTCTCCTTTGTGTCATCCTAATCAATCCCAAAGCTTGCAGTACAGAGTAGCAGCTGGATTCTAGGGCTCAAGAGAAGTATTTCCAGGTGCCTGAACCAAAGTAACTTAGCTTCTGAGAGTTTTGTGATTAATTAAAAATCTGTACTAATTAACAAACTGTATAATATTAACAGTTTAATCCTTATAGATTTCAGAGCATCTGGCTGGAAACATCTTTATGGCTGGTACCCATGTCTGCATCTCATTAAACAGCAGAGAATCCATATGGGAGAGACTTCGATCTGAGGTTTCCCTGCTGTTCAGCACATCAGCTCTGACTTAAGCATTTCCCACGGTGGGAGAATTCATTATGTCTTATTTGTCCATGTGGATTTTCTCTGGTCTTTCAGAGGCTGAGGCTCAGCGTTAGCAGACAAATCTTGTTTTACAAGTTTCAGAAAACTTCTAGGAACTTAATAAGCATTGGAGCCCTCCCCCTGTGCCCAATTTTGCTGAGGTTACAGGAGGAAGACACACCCCTGTGTCCCTGTCTCTCTCACGGACACACTTTCTCACATGAAAGAAGCACCCACACATACGTCTGTCTGTCTGAGGAGCCTTTCTGAAAGGCTCTTAGCAAGTTGGTGAAGTTTGCACCCATTTCAATCTGATGCTGGTAAGTTTCAGAATGGACTGAAAAAGACACATTCAGCGTTTCCTACCGGTGTGTTCGTGTGGAGTGAATCTCTGCTCAGCATTCTGATTTGTTTCTGCCTTTATCCATATTTCAAATTCTGGACCTAGAAGTGAGATGTTTTGGCAGCTGAGATTCAGGTACTGAAATATTTATAGAGTCCCCAAGTACAAACCATTGAATTGTGTTGCACAGGAATTGGACTCAATGAAAGCTCCTGAGAGAGGGTTGTCTCAGTTGGACAGTGGTCTTTGTCAAAGAAAACATGAAGAAAAAAAGATAGAGTTTGAAAGTTTCAGTTTAAACAAGCTAGGAGGCAGTTTTTAACAAACAGCTTTGAAAGTGTCTTCAGGACAGAAATTAGCATTAATCAGTAAGAACAAAATCAGCAAACAGTTCCTCTGTTCTTAGGAAGCATTTTAATAACCTTCCAGAATAGGAAGCCAGAACACCGTGGGCAGAACACAAACAGCATCTCTCTCACTCCAGGAATTCAGTGCATGTTCTTCAATTAGAAAATTCTCTATATGAAATGCATTCATATGCTTTTAAGCTTTTGTTGACTTGCATCACTTCATTTTTTTTATGTGCTGAATTGTTCACTAAAATCTTTACAAATTTCCTATTTATGACAAACAAATGTGCTCCTGGCCCAATGTAACTCAGACATAATGCACTAATACAGGCTGGGATCCTTTTTATGTAATACTTTCTTCCTCTCTAAGGCATTTAGTTTAGTAGACTGCAGGCTGTGACTAGAAAGCAGAAACATTTGACATCTCATTCCATTCCTGTTCTGAATGCAATGGGACATTGCCTAAATTCCTTGGGCATGCTGTTCCTCAACTAGCATCCCCCGTGGGATGGGCATAATAGCAACATCACAGTGGCATTTTGAGACTGGGTTCTCTCTAGCTGGGGAGGTTTATTGAACTATAAATTGTTGTAACTGCAGCCATTACTGTACAAAAGCTCCTAGTGGTCTTTGCTGAAAACCTTTTCATTTTCTTCATTTTGACATTCCCATACAAAACTGCCAAGCAAACTCTGAAGTTTACATTTATGAAGGCTGTAATCATTCCATGAAGTTCAAGAAATCTGGCAGTGATCTGGAAAACTGAGGAGGTAATAAAAGGTTACCAGCAGGAATGCAGAGCTGCCTTGTATGGTAGTGGAGAGAAGAACCAGCGCATATTTTGATCTTACAGTGCAGCTCTTGTCTTTGGGGTGGGCCTTGATTGTGTAGCTCTGCCTGCATTGGGAACGCGTGGCAGTGTAAACATTCCTCTAATAACACAGAGGTTCTCTTAAACATTTGTAAATAGTTCAGCAATTTTGAGAAACGGGGTGGAGCCTGGAGATGGCTAAAGAAAGAAGCATTATTCTCATACTTGATGCACTCGCTGTCCCAGACCCAGTCCTGCTCTTAATGTAAACCTTTGCCACTTTGCCTCCAGCGCAATGGCACGATGTGCGTCTGACCTGACGTGGATGGCACACACTGTTCCACAGCTGTGCCGCATGCAAGCCTTCCCCAACCCTGACACTCTGCCCTGTGGGTTTGTTTCCACCGAGAAAGGAAAGGTGCAGTATACTGGCTGTGTTGTGTTTTGGAGGAGATGCTCTTATATTAATCATGTTACTTATGGCAGAAGAAGTGGAGGGGAAAAAGAACAAAATTGTAAAATCAAACTCTGTAAATTTTTGCTGGCTTCACTTAAGTCAGAAAAGTAATTTTGCAGTATAAAATGTGAAGCCCACAGAAGATAGGAAATTCTGAACATCAGGCATGTTTACATTCTTTGGCTCATTAGTTAATTAGCTTCATTAAAATGAGTAAGGAACTTTTGGGGAAGGATAGTAACACCATGCTTACTTCCACTGATAGTTACGAAACTTTCCAGGGACGGGGCATCCACCACATCTCTGGGCAACCTGTTCCAGTGCCTCACCACCCCTACTGCATAAGACTTCCTTATATCTAATCGAAATCTCCCCTCTTCAAACTTGAAGCCATTTCCCCTTGTTCTATCACCACAGACCCTGATAAAGAGTCTGTTTCCTTCTTTTCTGTAGCTCCCTTTTAGATACTGAACGGCTGTTCTCAGGTGTCCCCAGAGCCTTCTCTTCTCCAGGCTGAACAGCCCCAGCTGTCTCAGCCTGTTCTTGTAGGAGAAATGTTCCATCCCCTGTATTATTTTTGTGACCCTTCTCTGGATGTGCTCCAACAGGTCCTTGTCTTACTTGTACTGACGACTCTGCATCTGGATGTGGTATTCCAGATGAGGCCTCAGTAGCACAGACTAAAGGGGCAAGAATAGCTCCCTTGTCATGCTGGGAGCCTAGGACATGGTTGGCTTTCTGGGCTGCAAGGGCACATTGCTGGTTCATGTCCAGTTTCCCATCTCCTATTACCCCAGTTCTTTTTCAGCAAAGCTGCACTCAATAATTTCATCCCCCAGCTTGTATTGATAGTGGATGTTGCGTTGATCCAGTTGCAAGACCTTTCTCATGGATTTGTTGAACCTTGTGAGGCTCACCTGGGCCCATTTCTCAAGCCTGTCTAGGTCTCTCTGGGTGGCATCCCATCCCTCTGGTATATCAACCGCACCCCACATCTTGATGTCATTGGCAAACTTGCTGAGGGTGCACTCAGCCCTACTGTCTATGTCACTGATGAAGATATTAAAGAGTGTTGGTCCCAGCATTGACCCCTGTGGGACACCACTCATCACCGATCTCCATCTGGACATGGAGCCATTGACCACCGCTCTCTGGACTCAATTTTGCATCCAGTTCTTCATCCATTGAACATGCACCCATCAAATCCACATCTTTCCAATTTGCAGAGAATTATGTTGTGGGGTTCTGTGTCAAAGGTCTTACTGAAGTCCTGATTGATTACATCGGTAGCTCTTCCCTTGCCCGTTGTCCATTCATACAGGACCAGAAGTCTCAAGGTGTCATTCTGGAGACGAGTTTTCTTCTTTGCATGGCTAACCACTTGTAGAACACCATTAGCTTCTCTAATTCTGCACTTTCCTTTTTTCAGATCAAGATAGAATCTTCCAGAGTCAACTAAAAACTTCAAGACAGTTTGCAGGTGGGAAGTGGTGGAAGTTCTGCTCCAGGTGTCTGTTTGCATTGACATCCCAGTTTCATCCAACTTGTGCAGGTTTTCATGACTAACATCATCTTCCCATTGCACATGGGCCTCGTTGCTCTCATCATCCCCAGCCTCACAGTTCCTGAGCTACGGCCCTTGGCTCAAGGTGCAGCTTCTTATATTTCAGAAATACTCCAATGACAACACTGCAAGTAACTTTCACTGCTTAGTTCAGCTGACCGAGCTAGAACTTCATATTAACTCCAACTATTTATTTACTTACTAAGTGACAATATTTTAAATTAAAATAAAAACCACAAAATCAATTGATCGAAAACTATCCAAAATGGTCTTCTTAAGACTGCTTGCTTCTAAGTATTTTTTTGCTATGGCAACACCATCACAACTAATAATTCAGAGACCATTTAGCAGGTGGAAGACCTCGTTGGCACAGGAAAAGGTTTTACCCACAAGTTCTTCAACTTTCAGATCAGTAAGAACATGTTCCCACTGACACAAATCTGTGGGAATGGAATAGGATGTGTAATTTAAGCCTCCCGTCTGAAAGGAGCCTGTAATACATGGTGTTACACAGGTCTTGGTCCCATCAGCTGAGGTAATAGGAAGAGGGAGCTGTGAGGGAAGGGTCCCCTAGAGAGTTCTGTAACAGAACAGGAATTAGAAGCCTTTGAGGAAGGTCACAGCCCTACCCCATTATCTACCACACATCCTTCACCTCACATCAGTAGGGACAGGACTGTCAGCCATAAAAGAAGCTACAGCCAATCTGAGTAATCCCATCCAGGAAATTGCTGTCACAGGAATGAAGTGCTCAAGAAAGATGGAGGTATACTTTTTGTTAAAATGTCATTCTTTTACACAAAACCAAAGACATAATCTCTGCTACTGTTAATACTGATCCCTAAAAAAACAACATTCAAAAGGGGCAGCACAGAAATCAGATCTGGCCAGCTGCAAACATGTATTGATGCAAATTATTCATTTCAGTGCTGAGAGTAGACTAAAACTCTCATGCCACTGCAAGAGACCACAGGGCTGGTGTACCTCCACAGGATCAGAGCTGTTTGCAGGACTCACTAACGAGACCATACTATAAACAGGTAGGTCTTCATTGACATGTCCTTTCTGGCATTTTTTCTAATAATGCCAGAACTGAAGTGGTGGAAGGATTCTGCAGATAACTGCAGTACCTCTCCTTTGCTGTTCCACTCAGAGCGGCGCAGAAGGCTGCAAGGTGTCTGTACAGGTCTGAGCTCAGCCCTCTGCATACTGGAGCAGGCTATAAAACTGATGGATCTGCAAAACAGAGGGAGGTTTTCAGAAATACCAACATCCACGTTTCATGTATCAGTAAAAGCTCTCCTAAACAAACTAACAAACAGTGCTTCTCACCAACAAATAGATCCAGGTGCTAATTTCCCTTTCCCTTTTGGCAAGAAAGTGGTAGAAGGGTAGGAATCGATCCATCCCACAACAGATTTCTTTTTTGCTGGTGCACTTGTCCTCCCTACTTGTCAGCACCTGCCACCAGAAGCAGATTTCACTTCCCACAGTGGATGGGAGAGTGAAGTGGTGGGCCTCTGCTTTAGGCGAGACTGTTCTCAGAGTGGAGCTGTTTGCAGTGGAGCTTGTCAAACTGAGCTTTCCTGGACAAGCAGAACTGCCAAATACTTAATGTGGCAACTGGAGTCAGTAATGCAAATGTAAAGTTCTGTTCTATAAAAGCTGCATATAAGTCAGTTTGTAATGCTGGCTGAAATGTTTTCTTTCCTTTGTTTGGACTAGATTTGTAATAAATCAAATAGTTTAATGAAAGTCAGAACAAAGCTTCTTACGCCAATCTCTGCTTGGCCTAAAACAACAGTAATGTAGATGAGAGAAGTATTTTACTCTTTCAGGTCATTTTGGAAACAAAGCTGGGTGGCTAATGAGTTTAAATTTATTTTTCTGGAAATTTGTCACAAATGCAACATGTTTGTTTTGGCAGAATGATAACATGCTATGTTCCCCACGTTCAAAGCCAAGGCGTAACACTGTTAAGTTGCTTCTATTTTATCTTTCTGATGTGTGCCCAAATAAAGCTCAGCATCTCAGATGCAAAATGCAACATCATTTTTGCAGGCCATGTATCGAGATTGCTGTGAAAAAGCATGCTTAAGACAGCATTAAAAGAAAAAAACAACAAAGAAAAACCACATTTTGTGCTGCTTAAATAGAAGACTTCAGTGAAAGCAGAGTTTATTACCAGTTTACAGGGAGAATTTAATGGACTCAAAAAGGTGCTCTGTGTTCTTGCAATATCATATTTTTTCCATGTGTACTTTATAGCTTGCCAGGAAACAACCACGCATTAATACTGCAATTAAATAGCAAAATGGGTAATACAGGAGATTATGGGCAGCTAGCTTGGATGTTCCCACTGGCCTTTTGAGTGTCTCTTCCCATGGACTGCAGAGGAAATTTGGACTTATAAACTCATATGTCCTCAATTGCACCTAAGGTAAATGCCTGGCAGGGGCTTGGTAGACCATTAAGAAAATGAAATCTGTTCCCACTTCTGTGTCTGTGCTCTTAACATTCCTGTCTTTGTGAGAAGGACCCTGATGAGAATCACTTTCAGCCAAATGTGAGCTCTTCTTCTACACCTTCACCTCCTTCTGCTAAAGAGAGCAGCACGGATGGTTGACAAAGAAATCTGTTCGGGTCTTCACATTTCAGAGCTGTAACAGCACATTAGAGCAACAATATCAGTGGTGATTTCAAGTGCTAAATGCCATTAAAGATTCGGTGCTTGATCCTGCAAACAGATGAGCACTCTGGCACTGCTCCAGCAAAACACTTAGAAATATTTATGGCACTTTTCCTCCATTTATGTTTGCTATTAGAAGCTTTGCTGTATTGGGTGAAAATAGACACTTGCAGGGTAAGGTTCATGTTACCTATTCTAAGTCATCTAAAAGGAAGCTGTCGGGCTGAAGCTGGTCATCAAAGCTCCACCTGGTGCTAACGAGGGGAGGTCAGCATCTATAAAGGTCGTTCCATGACACTATTTTAGCCCTTATTTCTGAATGATTGGAGCATGTTCCTCTCCTCACCCTCTCCTGATGGCAGACCTTTACCTTAGAGTGAACACCTGATTTGCAGAGAGTCAAAGTAGTTCAGGTTAGCAGTCTGTTCATTTCTGCAGAATTTATACCAATTTCATATTTATTGCACATCTTTGAGAATTACCTTTAAAATATTAAATCTTACAAGCTCAAAACATTGATATGATTTTGATACAAAGCTGAAACCTGCATATCTCTGTTATCACATGTAAATAGAATGAAAAAATAAAAATTATCTGTCTCCTTATTTATCTATTACATAGACACAACGTATAAATGCAAGGGATCAAATCACTTGCCTACCAAAATTTAACAAAGATGTGAATTCTTTTCTTCCTATCTACTACCGTATCTGCGGATTTTTGTCACACCCATGGTGATAAAAAAAAAGAAAGTAAATTTGTATCTTGTTGTCTGATGGAAAGAATTCCAGCAGGGAGAGGTGACTGCATGCTGGGAGTGGAGCTCTTATCTAGATGTGGAATCTCCATCTAAAATGGATAATTTGCTCAGCACTTCTCACGTCTGAAAGTGTTTCCATAAGCTGTTGGTCATAACTGAAGCTTGAGATTCTCAGAAAAGCAACCACCCACTACTGTGGAAAACTCCATATTTCACACTTGCCAAAAGCCTCCTTGTGTGGTCTTCAGAACTTCCGAATGGTAAAAATCAGAAAAAAAAAAACACACTGATATATCTAATTTATTTTTTTCTCTGGAAGAACACTCAGTACTGAAAGGAAGACACAGAAAGCTGTTTGCATATTAATCATAAGAAACTGATATGAGTGGATAGAATGTGGATAGAAGATGTAAAATGTCACTTGGTTCGTGGCTATATTTTAATTCCATGTAGTATTAATAAATTAAAGCATTTATCACAACCTTGAAACAACTTCTTTTTTAATGTGGTAAAATACCAGTTCAGGCAGTTTAGCAGTAAGTTCTTTCACGAACAAGTGAGTACTTCTTAACTGCCCATCAGCTGAACCGCAGTGTGTAGCGATAGGACGAATAATGGCCTAATGCTTAGAACATATGAAGTCCTGTACTAGCATGCAGAAGAATTTCTTTACAGTAAGGGTGATGGAGCCCTGGAACAGACTGTCCAGATAGTTCATGTAGACTCCCATGGAGATATACCAATCTGGATGCCTACCCGTGCAACCTATTGAAGAGGTGCTGGACACGATTAGCTCTTGGAGTTCTTCCTGCTTCTTCAATTCTGTGATTCTGTGTCATTAAACACACATCTCAGCCAGTCTCATGGAGGATTTTTTTATAAATTCATTTTCCTTTGCATTTGCAACAGAATAGGAGAGCACACCAAGCAGTCACTACCAGTAGAGGATAGCTCATGACATCTTACCGTTATGAAGGCAAAAGAAATTGGAACTGGAAACCAGAAGCACTTCTGACTATTTCACCAATGAACTGGATTTGGAGTGGTGGAGAGAAGGTAAGACTTTCCCATTTACTAAAGTTCCCCTTTGTTTTTTGCTGTTTTTGTTTTCTGTAATGTAATTATATTGCACTGTAATTATGCCCTAGGGTTTGAGCAGTAGTTTTATTAAATTGTGTGAATCCACAGGTTCATGTGATGAAGGAATAATTCACACAGGGTTAGGTACTTGCATGAGTAACACCTGCCTGACGCTCCAGGGAAGCAATCGATTTGCATCCTCCAGCGTTTTTAATCATAGATTTCTTTCTGCTGAATCAGGACTGAAAATTGAAATGCCATTCACCTGTTCTTTCCCATGTTTTCCCTAAACACAAACTTTTACTCTGTGGTAAGAGTAAGAGAATTTTTGTAATTTGGAATACTTTTCCACGAGTCATTGAAATGCACACATATTTCTTCTAAATACAGGATTATAATGTGTTTTGTTTTACTTCCAAACTACTCACATCAGCTCCAGGTCTTCCTTCAAATCACAAAGAAGTGCAGTCATGACAAATCTACTGGTCCACATTTGTTTTCATGGGATCTCCTCTGATCATTTAGATATCTGACTTGAGTTTACATGGATACTTGGCATTTATGTATTTAAAACCTTCTGATCATTTTAATTCATTCTTTAAAATGCCAACCTAAACTGAAATTTATCACTTAGAAGAAGTGATAAAATCAAAGTATACGCATCAATAAAAACCCACAGTGTGCTAGTAATTAAAGGTGGCTAATTGCCCTGCACTGTATCCTGTTTGTCAGGAACCAGAGAGGTCAGTGGATCGTCTTGTGAATGTAGGAGTCTGAGCAGGATATAGGGCTGGGCATAAATATCTGTTTGCTTTCCTAAGAAATGGATTTAAAATATTCCTAAGAGGGCTTTCAGGCTCTGCTCAGATGAATGTATTCCATCTTGAAGATGGATAATACTGATAACACACAGATGTTGTTTATTTGTAGAAACCCATTTCTTAGATTGTAGAACTATCAAGAGCATACCGAGGAGAAAAGATTTTCCACTGTGGTACAGCCAACCCTTGCTAAGGAGGCATTTGACCCATTCCATAACCAGACAGACTCGTGGATAGAAATGTGCAGAACAGTATGTTTGTAGGGCCAATGGATTCAGGGAAGTTCTTTAGAAAGTACTTGGTAGCCACAAAAGCTGCATAACATCTAAGTGATCTTCCAACAGCTGATGGATTGGATCTTAAGCTGCTACAAATAAGTCACTCACAACATTACAGCTTTGGCACAGCTGTTGTAGGTCACAAAAAAAAAAGCAAAAAACAAACAAACAAAAAAAAAACATTGAATCCAACAGCTCCAAAGACAATGTCTAAGAAAGAGTGTGTGAACCAGGAAAACAGAAGCTAGTTCACTGAAATGCATTCTCATCCTTGAATCATTTAAAAAAAAATTCAACTTACTGACCTGAGATAAATGTAAATGTGGTGTTGAGCTAGAGTTTTGTTTTGCTTGTATTTGGTAATGTTCACTGCCTTCTTACCCACAGAGTCTTCCAGTTCCACCATAACGTTGTGTAAACTTTTGCATTCACAGTGTTCTGTGTCAAGCACTGTTCAACAGGAGATAATGTGCAAAGAATAAGAGTTGTTCCTCCTACCTCTCTGAACCTAGAGGCAATAATATTGATAGCAGTGGCAGCTCACTGCAATTTTTCACTTTCTAAAGAAAGTCCCATACTTTGCTGCTGATTCATGCTGATTTTGTGGCCTCCGTGTCCGTTCCATGTGGAGCAGCGAGGGTCAGCTCCTGGATCTGCAGAATGCCTCTGTGCTGCCCTGGGCACTGCCCGCACAGCCATGTGTTGGAAGAAGGGGCAGTTTTATCATTCTGCAGTTAATGTCCACCTTCTCAACAGCAGCTTATTTCCCCCAGTCTTTATCTTGCATATGTAGTCAGAACAGTTTGTCTCAGATAGAGTCTGCTTTTTTCTTAGTACTGGTAGTCCCGCAAATCCAGAGCAAGCCCAAATAAAATTTGAGGTTGACTTTAAAACTGTGACACTAAGAGATCAGGAAAAAACAAACAAACAAACAAAAAAACAAACCTGCCTTCTTTTTTTCCTGTGTCTAGTTTTAAACTCTGATGGTTTTTCTGCACAGTTGAACGAATTGGAGTATTTTCTTATTAAGCAGTAATTGAGGCTCCTGACTATCACAAGAAAACAGGAAAAAGTGCTATACAAAGAACAACAAACATCTTGAGAATAATAATAAAATCAGGGGCTCTACTAACTTCAGTTGCTATGTCTGTACTGTGCTCATCACAACAGGCAACCATTACCAAGTACAATTGCATTGTACCATGTTGACAGCTGCTGGTCTCAGGGGCATTATGCTGCTGAGGAAAAGAAAGCAGAAGATCAAAGTACAGTTAAGTGTCTCTTAAGTAATTTTCTCCTTGGCCTATTTACGTTCATGATCATTTTACTTGCAACAGGAAAGTCATGGAACACACTATGAAATTCAATAACATTTTCTTTGGGAGTATTTCAGCTGAAGCCACACTAAAATATGCTCTCAGTGGTGTGAAGTTTTATTATCAGACTCAGATAGAGTCTGATAGAAGATAGAAGGAACATGCTCTATGTACAGTCTTGAATACATGAAAACCAACAACAGCAACAACAAAAACCTATAGAGCTGAGTATGAATTGGGACCAAATCAGAGATCCCCCTTTGGCTTCAGCAGAAATAGAACTGAACTTCTCTTAAGTTTTATTTCAAGTCCAGATCCACAGTTACCATTTTATCATTTCATCTTTCCTGTATTAGGTAAAAATAGAGAGGTGAAAGAGATCTTCGGAGATCACTACCTCATTGTCTGACAGTGAAACTATTTCTCACCAGTGGTCCTTTAACCTGACCTAATTGTTCCTAGGGTAGAAGAAAGTGCAGTATCCCTTGATCATTTGATATAATTCATTGAACAGGCATACTAAGCTAAGAGCACTTTTTGCTGGAAAACACTCTCAAACTGTTAAGAGTATCAGAATCTTTGTAGAAATAGTGCATGGGAACTTGCCTTGCTTGGGTATCATCCACTCTAAACTGATTCAGCAGTCATACATTATTTACACCTGATGGAGATTTTTCCCTATCTCAAATCTGAGGCCTTCTCCTATGCTAGAAAGTATTCATTTAAAAGAATCATAGGATACTCTGCAGCATAGCTTCTCATGTAAGTAACTCAGTGTTCTAGAGTTTTTCCAATTTCTTCTCAACTGACAACCTTATTAAAAGAACACATTCATGATCTTCGCAGTGTGGCCATACAGAAATGCAGTCAGGACAAGAAACCCTTCCTTCATGGGTGCAATGCTTTCAGCTCATATGCCACTACTACCCAGTGATTGCCTGGTGACTCGCATACAACTAGCCAGTCCCAGACCTGCTTTAAGTTGATTAAATTTAGGGAACTTTAATGAAAATTTCTTAAAATAAGATGAAAAAAAGACCCCTTTTTGACTTTGCTGTTGATGAAGTTCAGTTTAGTTTAGGATCACTAAGCACCAAGGTTTCTCAACACATCTGAAACCATACTCTAGTTAAACACTGAAGGGAAAAAGTATTTTGAAATAACTGTCTTTGAAAGCTATGCAGCAAATGCAGCTGTAGTGATGAATAATGCTTGTTGGCATTCCCTGAACATATTGCAGATCATTTACAGGTCTCAGTGAAATGCCTACGGAGTGCCAGGAGCAAGGAGTGAATTACTGCTCTTCACACTGATTAAGCCATTTTCTTTAAACAAAATGCAAAGTTAAGGTACAGCACGAACTTTCCAAACAACATTTTCTCCTTATCTGGATAAGTGCTAACTGGTTAATTGTTTCTGGAGACTTATTCTTAGCTCTTTATAACTTGTTTCAGCTCTGTCACTGGGCAATCTCTAGATGCATTTTAGGCATTTTGTCCCAATTGCTGTCCTTGAGCTGCTTTACCACAGTCCCTGCCTGCTGTCTGATTATTTTTCTATGTGATTTGTATGAGACTCTCTGAAATCCGGCAGGATGAACTCCATCCAATAGCCAGGCACGTTGCAAAACTCTCTCATTAGTTTTTGTCCAGCAGGAGCTTAGCAGGATTAGTTGAGGAACTTTATGCATGTTATGCAGCTATCCAGGTATCTGCTAGAAGGGAGTACTTTGTCCTGATGGATTCTGAAGAATATGAAATTGACTTTTACTTATATTTAAATAGTTATTTCTATTATAAAACAAAAGTATTCTCCAGACTAACTGGGATAATGTAACACACAGCTATAGCCCAAGCAGCCAGCCAACCAGAGAATGACCCTTTATCATAGTTTTGCATTGTTCTTTTAACTGCGTGATGCCAAAAAATAATAATAATAAAGAGAAAGCCTTTGTTCCCTTTCACTGGCCTAGAAGGTCACAAAACAGACAGTTCCTTCTTGATTACACTCTAAATAAATAAAAGCCTGATTCACAGAGGCAAAACAATCATCTGCCAACTGCCAAACCCTATAAAGGGTAAATCTGCTTTTACTTTGTGAGCCAGAGCGATGAGTCACTGAGGCTATGACTAATACCAGCAAGAATTAAATGTACCCACCAAAATACCCTCCCTTTGTGCTACAGTGGGGTTACCCAATAGCAGACCCTGATCCAACAGGTGCTGCTGGTCAAAGCCCTGGGACTGCTCTGGGGCAGTTGCTGGCGTGCTTTTACTGTATTTGCAGGCATAAATTCAGCATGGGGAGTTGAGTAATTTGGTTCTTCAACTGGGAAGCCAGCCACTGTTCAAATAAACACCCTCCTCTCCTCCCCATCTCCATTCAGCTGCTGCCTTCAGAACATGCCGGAAATGGGGGTTCCTCCCAGGGTCCTGGAGAAGTGTGGCTGGATGGTGACAGGAGGCTTTCGAAAAGGAAAACCTGCAGAGAAAGCCGCAGGGACCGAAATATTAATGTCTGAGTATTGGTCCTCTTTTTAGCTTTTTTAATTTGACTTAGCCTTGAAATACTCTGACAGTTGAACTCAATGATCTTTGTAAGACCCTCTATGCTATGCTATGCTATGCTATGCTATGCTATGCTATGCTATGCTATTCTATTCTATTCTGTTCTATTCTATTCTGTTCTGTTCTGTTCTGTTCTGTTCTGTAGAGAGGCTCCAAGAGGCTCTTGAAAGCTGAGTGTCACTAAATGGTTTCTTAAAATCTTGAGAACAATGTAATAAAAATACAGTACTAGAAAAATAAGGAGGCTGTTCATTCACTTCGTTTTTTCAAGTGAGTGAATTATCTCATTCGCTAAAGTCACTGAGTAAATTCCTGGTGACATTAACTAGGTAGGATTTCACCAAATGTACTCATTCCCTTACTGTCTATATTTGTACCTCATCAGAACCAGCTCTAAGATTTTGGGGGTTAAGAGTAGATCTTACCAAGCAACATCACAGCCCACTGGAAATTTTCTTCATTGTGATGAGGACCTCTGCCATTATTCAGCTAATTTTAATTCCCATAATTAATTTACCTGAATCCTGAGCCCCACATGCTCATGGTCCCCAGCTAATATACAGAAATTGCATGGAAGAAGGATGATCTAAATTGAGCATAAATGGAATAAGAAGATAATAACAGTGGCCTAAAGATAAAAGTAGTCAGTCCAGAGATAAACACCTACATCATCAGTCAGGCATGTACTTCATATTTGGGATCTTCTGTACCAAAACCTATCATGGAATTGAACAGTCTATTTTATTATTTGTTTTTAGTTACTATTATTTATTAAAAACAGAAAAGAAAATTTAACCTCGGATTCAGTCAGTTGTCCAGTCATCTAATTAGAAATGGTTTTGCTGGTGTTGTCCAAGCCAGAAAAAGAAACAAAATGATGCCATTGTCAAACACTCAATCATGATCAGGGAAGAATGTGAATTCTTGGAGACCTTTTTAAATGGCTCAAAAAGCAGAACAGCTTCAACCAGTTTCTATGGGAAATAGTTGCAATTGCTATTTAAAACTGATTGGAGAAGGTATGTCTGTATTTTATACTGCGCTGTAATCGAATGCTGTAACCTCTCGAGAGTAAGGCTAACATTGCTGAATTTAGAACATACTTAATTTTATTTTTGTGCTACATGTAATGCTTTGCATTTTTTCATTTTTTCTGAGAGAACCAAGCATTTGCTTTTTTTTTTTTTTTTTAATATTTTGCATCTGCCCCTTTTTTTAATTTCTGCAAATGAATATGTTAAGGGTAGAATTTTTTTTCATGACATTTTGTGATTCAACCTTTGAACAAAAAAGAAATTTTAGCTACACATTTCCATATATTTGCTTTAGAGCTCCCTTTCTACAGAATCCAGAAACTCCACGTTAATACTACTTTTGTTTGTTTTTAATAACTATTTTTTAATGTTCAGTCTGCAGTGAATTGGAAACAATGTTGTTAGAAAGTCAGTCTTTTTATTATAGTTGCAATCTTTCACATTCAATTGTCATCGCTTACTGACAATTGGATATATAATGAAATATAAAGAAACACACAGAGCAGCACAGTAAGATAGCTGGCTTATGCAGCAACAGAAAGATAGTGGAAGATACCAGAACCACCTGACTTCACAGTGTTGGTTTGTATATAAATACCTACTCTTTTTTTTTTTTTTCCTGCTGATTCCATCAGAAAAAAAAACAAAAATAGTGTATGTCCCCTGGAAGAGCAGGGTTATAAACTGCAGTCATTTAATACAAGCAGTTTGTGATTCATATGCCAAAGCATCTCAATTCAGCACGTCTGTCAGGAGGACAAAATATTTTGAGATGTTTTTAAAATAAATGAATGAAATGCTATTAATCAGCCATTTAATAGTTATAAAATACTCAAAAGCAAAAAGACAGATATATATAAACATGTAGAAATGGGGGAGTGAAGTCAGTGAACTGGGACTCTCAAACTCCTTGACCTTGGGCAAGAAGTTAATTTTTCTACACCTCAGTTCCCCAGTTACAATAAGTTCATAATAATTCTCCACCTTGAAGAAGTGTTGTCATTATGAACCCATAATTATTTGAGAGGCTTACATGTACAGTGTTGAATGGAGCCATAAAAATAAGCAGGCATATAAAAGTGATTCAGTGGCTGAAATAAAACTATGCTAGCATAATTCATTTCAAGTTTCATCTTCTTGGCCAAATCCTGAAAACTGGCATAGGGAATAAATCATGGGTTTACTGCTGAGGATCTGAGCTGAAAACAAATAGCTGAAATCTTCTGGTTGCCATTATGTTGTTCTTTTCTTCTAGATGTCAACGTATTAGGCTCAATTTTTCCCTGATTCTTTGGATATTTTGTAAGTTTGTTTTTTATCTTCCACAGAACTAAATGTCTAGACACATCTACGGGCTTGGGCTGCTTAAGAGAGCTTCCTAACATATCAGGATGAATGGAGCACAGCAGGTTCTCTGCAGGAGTGAGATGTGCCACTAATGGAATGAATGGAAATGACCCTGGAAGGAATAGAGAGACCCAGGGTCTGGCAGAGGGATTTGCTTGCAGAAGAAAGATGATAGACACACTGAGGAATCACACCTGGACTCAGAAAATAAGAGACAAACCATAAGAAGGAAATAAACTTGTACAGTCTTACAACTTCCCATGAGTAGGACATCCTTTTATGAAAGGAGGTGAGGAATAATGTAAAGAGTACAAGTAAATTAAAGAGAGGGGAATTAAGCAAAGGCTTTGGAAATATTTAGGCTATTATTTCTTTCACATATCATGAATTTCTAAAGAGGTGCACTGTAAGCATACACGACACAGCATGAGCTACAGCTGCATTACTACAGGATTTCTCTGATTAAAGGTCCTCAGCTCCCATCAAGAAAAAGCCTACAAAGAGAGCAAAGCTCACAGCAATGACTGAAATAAAAGAACCAGAGATTGCAGTAGATCAAGGGAAAATGAAGAGTTAGTTCTGCTTGAAAGGCCCAAAACCAAGCAGCCTAATGGTTTCCAGCCCACAAGCTGGAGAAGATTACTACAATAGTATATATATAAAAAAAACAAACAACAACAACAACAAAAGTGATTCTGTAAAATATAATAATATTTGGAACACAGACTTCTCTCTGAAGAGACATAAATTGCATCTCTTTGAGTATGAGATGGAGCAAGGCCTCTGAAACCTTTATTAACCAAGATGACCAGAGAGCAGTGTTTGCAGTAGCTCTTGCAGTGAAACTGACAACAGTGTAAAACCTACGACTAGCAATGAAATGATTGCTTGATGGTCCATGTATCTCCAAGTCAAGAGAGGCTGTAATGGTGAGGAGCTTTTATGTTCTTCAAGCTTTGTGCAGTGTTGGTATAGAGACTTATAGAACTGCCTTTGAGATGTGCTCTTTGAGAAAGGGCAAGGTGTTCAAAAGCAGTGATAGCACTGCTACTGCAGATACAACACCTAGGTTTGTGAGCAAAGTACTCTTAGTGCTGTGATTTTTTCCCACTAAGCTCTGCCTGTAGTCTGGCCTGACTTAGGAGGATAAAGTGACCGTGTGGCCTTGAAGTGCTTTCTTTTCTGTCTTGACTCTAAGTAGGGTGTCAAAAGACAAACCAGTTCTTTTGGGGCCTTTTGTCAAATGAAAATAAGACAGAAAGGAGAAAAAATGCATAATGACAAATACCAGATTATGTCTAAAGAAAATTGAATGAAACCAAGGTAAAGCCATCTTACTGAGTATAATGTAAATCATGAAATTGTGAAATTATAATGGAATTGGAAATAAAGCTGAACAAAATAGAGCTATGATATTTTAGCTGCAGGCTTCAGCATCATGAGAAAGCTACATGTTATTAAGGTGCTCTTAAAAAAAAAAAAATTACAAAGAAAACTCTATTAGGAAAGCAGGGTTTTACAAAGGTAGTAAGGATCCTAGAAATCAGCATGATACCAACCTGCAAAAAACCCCAAACCCCTAATGTATGCAACTATTATATGTGATTAACTTTTTTGTGTCATAATAGTAGCAAGATGAGAGTTGAAGTATATTTGGATTAAGAACAGAGATGTAGACATAGAAAGTTTCAGGGGAAAAAAAATTACATAGGATTCAAAGCAAAGCCAATCAAATCCTGGGCAGCATAAAAATAAGTGTATCTAGCAGGATGAAGGAGAAGATTCTCCTCTGCTCTGCCTGTGTAAGGCCCCACCTGCATTACTGCATTCAGCAATGGAGCCCCGAAAATGGTGTGGTCCTGCTAGAATGAGTCCAGAGGGGTGCCGCAAAGATGCTCAGAAGGCTGCAGCATCTCTCCTGTGAAGAAAGAATTGGGGTTATTCAGCTTTGAGAAGAAAAAGTTCCAAGGAGACTTGATAGCAGCCTTCATAAAGTGTGCAAGAGAAGAGAAAGTGCAGTTAATTAAATCCTTTGATAATATGATGACAAATCAATTACTAATACAATAAAATTGTTATTGCTGTTCTTATTGCTATTTATTATTAGGCTGATTCCAGACACTTGGTCTTTCTACTTGATATCATTTTCCCATATCTTTAATCCCTATTATCACTTCCAACTACCTGCATCTGACTAGAGATTATAATAGCAAGAGAAAAAGTTCTGCCTTAGGTATGAAGCTTTTCACTGTCTCATCAGATCTATCAGATCCTGAGCCTATTTCCTTTATTCATTCAACTCACTTGGTGTGACTGAGTGCAAATGGGGAGAAAAATCTTGGTTATTGGCTTCTGCGGGGCAAGCATTAACAGTGACTGCTGGAGAAGTGTATGCTGTGTCTATACACTAGAAATAGGCAGAATCAGAAAGGGAGACAAGCAATGAGAGTGTCACATAGAGGAAAAGACAGGAAAGTCTTCTTTCAAATTGTTCTCTGTGAAGTAAGAAACTTGGCCCTCCCTGTGCTATCCTGTCTTCAGGAAAACAAAGTTTTGCATGCAATTATTGTAACAGAAGAGTATTGTTACTGGGAAGCATTTGACTTTCCAAAGGCAATAACCCAGCAAGATACCTAAACACTCATGTGAACTTGGAAGCAATATAACTTACTGGCCTGAATAATAAAGGATGTGCGCATGGAAAATGACAAATTTATCTGCTTTACAGCATGAGGGATAAAGATTTCTGTGTTTTAGCTAGAGAAGAAGTTAATTTATTTGCTTATTCTTACCAGGAAAAGATTCACGTGAGCCTGTGATCTCTCTGCAGAGGAGAAAAACAAACCACTGTAGATGGATTTTGCATGAAATACAAAAATCTTCACCCTGTTGTGAAGAACATTCTGAGGAATGAGCCTTGTTTCACAGAAAGTTCCCCAGCTGAAAAATGGCATCATTTGTCTTCTGCCACTCTTTAAAGAACTTTGTTCTTTGTGCACTGTATTTCAGTAACTTTTAAATGGGAATAAAATCACATGCGAAAAGTCTGCAGCATGCAGCCACGTCCCCTTCTCTATATATTGTTTGATTGTTGGAGGCAATATGGACAGTGGAATCATATATTCTTCATAGAAAGGAGACCACATGGGAATCACAGCAATAGCTTTTCTCCTTCCACTTCACTCCCAAGTTATTATTTGATTTTTGTGGAAGGAAACCTCCAGTCTTTGTGTGCTTGCCCAGTTCAGTTCTACTTCAGAGCAACAGAGATGTACAACAGTCAAAAACTTGCCTTCAGTGACAAGCCGGGCTCAACTCCTTTGCCATCTGCTGTAAAACTCAGTTCCTATTCTTTTACTAGTAGCCTAATGGGCAGCCTTCACTAACCATTCCTACATCTTGACTTAGTTTAGGAGAGTGAGTCAGCAGCCCAAACAAGAGGAATGCAACTCACAGCAAAGACACAAAAATATTCTGGGATGCACTTTTAGCCAAGATTGAATGGAAACCATACAGAAAAGAAAAACTGTTCACCTAACTTCATCTTCTAACTTTACCTGACTTAACTATCCCTGCAGGAAAATCTTGACTTGTCAGCCAGTTGCACTCCTCAACCACAGTTCTCTAGAGAAGTCATAATAACTGAAAGATAGATGCTGATATTAGGAAAACCACCAGATTCCTTCGTGCACATAATAAGATTATGTGACTGTGAGAATGATATGTGCTAGTTACCATAAGAAGGAGTGAAAAAGGAAAAACAGGTCTGCTCTTTGACCAACAGAGAGCCAGCACTGGGATATGAGAGGGCCTGAGCTGTCAGAGGTGGAACTACATCAAGAGCAGTTCCCTTCAGCTCTCTGCCTGTTGATGAAACAATCAGAAGGAAACTTTCTATCAGCTTTACCTTGTCAGAAACTGGGCTGAGAGGAGGAGTCTCCACTACAAAATGCCTCAAAATTACCTGAATTCTGTGCACATGTCTCTGATGAGAGTTGTTTGGCAAATTGTGTTAGTCAGATGTGATCCTCAGTGAGAACGAGCTACTGCAGTTACACTGCTGCCACTCATCAGCACTCATTTACAGGGTACCAGTATCCCCAGGATTTTTAAACAATTACCCCAGAAGTGCTTTCTATAGAGTTATGGAAGATGTATGAGATGATGGAAATGAATCTCAAAGACCAAGTGTTAATAGGAGTATTTAGGGAGAAATGCACTCTTCCATTTCAGGCGCCATAGCACACAGTGCCATATGTGAGACTGCAATACATTTCTTCAATTATAGTGCAAATCATGGCAGAGAAAGGAAAACAAAAAAAGACAGGTAGTAACTGCAGCAACTGAATTAATAACTCCCTAATTATAGGTATCAATAAAGTCTTAAGAGCTGGAATATCCTAGCAGTTAGTGATAGAAATCCTGTGTGCTTTGGGAATTAATCAGTCTGATTTATTTACTTTTTTTTTTTTCCTTTCTCTACCACCATGGCTTTCCCTGCTTAATGCATTTGAGTTTTCCCAACATTTCTCCACTCTGTGCAGCAAGTCATCCTATCAGCACTAATGTATGTTGTTAAATGGACAAATCGCAAAAAGCCTTTTGTGAAAACAATTAAAAGAGACTGTCACATTACCTTTCATTCTTATTGAGTTGCTTTCAGTTGTCAGGGAATCACTTTTTCATAATGTTTCCTTGCCGTCTTAACTCAAGAACGCTAAGAAACAGATCTTACTTTTTCTTCTGTTTTCTTCTCACTTTCTGTCTCACTAGCCCTCCCCATCACATCAGTCTGTGTGATTTATGTATTTCTTTTTTGTATCTTTCATGTCTGTACTCTATTTACTGACTTATCTCAACCAACTTGCAATTGCACTGAAAGCTCGGCATCACTTTCCTGGGTGGTTTTCCCTGGAACTCAGTCGCAGCAGTCTTACAGTGTTCTTCCTCCACGTAAGGTCCATGGGCTGCAAACACTTTCCATTTTCTGATGCTTCACTCCTTGGCAGTCTTGACTCACAGCACTTTCTAGGCAGGAAACTTTGGACTGTGAGAAGACATTTCTCATACATCTTCTGTTTGTCCCAAGGCCACCACAAGGCTTCCTCAGTCCATCTCACAGGATTATACAGCCCTGCTGGCTGAGACTTTCAGTAAGGAAAAAGAAGCTTCTTTAGTCCTGTCCCATCCAGATTCCTCCCACAGTAAATCACAGGCATCTTTGGAAAGTCTTTGTGTCAGGGCCCAGTCCCTGACGCCAGGCCCATTTTTTCCTCTGCATAGCTTAAAGGGCTTCAAGCATCTTGCTGTGTTTCCATCAGCCTCCCAAGCTCATCATGATCAGGTTCAAGGACCTAAATACCTCCTTGTCTCTCCTGATCAGGCTTTCCCTGAGCACAGCATCATATCATCCTGACTAGGTTTTACCAACACCTGAGAGAAGCTCCCAGGTCCTATTCCCAAAAAGATCTACTGAAGCATCTCCATCACAAATCCCACTTTGAGAAATCTGGAACAGATCTGGGGAGGCCAAAGGGACTCAAACCATATTTTTAGCCAATAAACAATTTCTCTTATTATCAAAATGAATATATATATATATATAAATATAAAAATCTATGGAAGTGCAATGATTTTAAGGCTTTCCTATCAGAAAAGGTCTCTTTCTTGCATTAGCTAATTTGAGACATTCTTTAAATAGTCCTCCAGAGACTCCAGTTCCTCTTTATTACAGTCCATCTGTCTTTTATAGCTTTGCTCTCATGAAAGATTAGTAGCTGCTAAGGTCAAGGGCCATTGTGATCATTTAATCTGACCTGCATAGCACAGGCCATCAAGTGTTACCCAGTAATTCTTGCACCGAAACTCATAAATTGCAGCCGAAAGGTCATATATCTTTTAGGAAGAAATGTTTTCTTGATTTAAAGGCAAAAAATGATGAAAATTCAGCCTCAGAAATTTGTTCCATGGTCTATTTATCCTAATCTTTTATGAATCTTTACTACTGCTGATAAGAATTTTTTCAATGAATGATTTTTCAGTAAAGAATTGTGAGCACTGTTTAAGGAATGCAGTCCCTGAGATCCACTGCATCATTACTTCCTTAAAAAAAAAAAAAAAAAAAAGGAAGTATTTAACATATCTATTAAAGAATTGTTTTTCTGATTTACTTTGTGGATGTATTTTTGTCTCTGAATATCAAGATGATTTAGAAACTAGCTTCCTAACATGGGGTGTGTAAAGATAGGCAGCAGAAATACATCTTATGATAGCTTGGAGCAGAGTTTCTCAGGCTCCCAAATGCTGGAAGAACATGCAGTTTCTAACAGGCTTGTGGTCCTTCTAGCCATAAAGCCCACTTGTGTTTGTACATCCTGGCTCTAGAGAGACATTTTTTTGCTGTTGTTTTTGTAAATATTTCATACAAATAGTCAAAAACAAAAGATATTTTTGAAAACAAACTTTGATAGCATTGTTTTTGCAAATATTTTAAAATTGTTTTTAGCTTCTGCAGCAATATTAAATTTCCATGTACTAAAACCCTCCAAGAATCATAACTTCTGACTTCAATATGACTATACTCATCTACTGAAAACAGAAATTTGAACGAGGTAAGTCTCACAAACTCTCTCATATCAGTGTTATGGTTGAGGAAAGGTGGAAGTCACTCCTTCAGCACTTGCTCAGAGGCTTTATGGACAGGCAAGAGATTCCAAACACACTCTTCATTGACTGCACAAGAATCCCAGCGTGAGTGTACTTCTGATGTTGCTTGCTCCACTCAGGGGCTGAGCAGAGGCAGGGTGAGACCAGACCCAGGTGTCCATAACACAGGGTGCAACAGTAGAATGTGACACACAAGCTGTAGATCCAGGAAGGAGGGCCTCAGATTAGAAAAATAATATCTGAAACTAATCTAAACCAATGTTAAGTAATAAATCTTTACAGCTTCACGCTTTATATATTTTAGTCTTGTTTTGGTAGCAAAATATCAACAAACTGAAAATTCTTTGCTAAGTACTGTGAAAACATGATAAGTGAAGTACCACACCAAAAGCATACCCAGCTTAACAACACAGCAAGCAAGCACACTGCAAATGATGCCAGTGAGACTACAAAAGCACTCAGAATTAAGCCAGTAAATGCACTCGGGTTGCAGCCACAAACACGCTGGGCTCATTTGTCCTTTCCGTTGTGTTGGACTCTTCCACACGGTTTTGAATGTTTGAATGGGCTTTTTCCTGTGTGACATAGGCATGAGTAACGAGGAAACGATGATCGTCGTTTTTTAGACCATAAGTTCGGAGGTGATTTTTGCAGATGACAAGCAGTCACGATCAAAAGTGAACGATGAAATGTAATGCGTGACATGATGACAATTATAAGGATAGAATTCTTTCTTTCAGCAGCGGATTTTCCTTCTGCATCTGATACTCCCACTGGCTGTTATACCAAGCACGCCACTCTCACAGAGCCTATTGTTAAATTTGAATAGTAGGTATGGATTCAAGCATTTTCAAGAACTTCCTGTTTTTTGGCAGTTCAATTTTTTTCTTTTATAGAATGACTTGTGATTTTTTTGTCTTTCCAACACTTATTTTCTCAACTGTTTAATGCCCTCACTGAAAACAGTGAATGAATAGAGTTTATGTCCCATTGTGGGCCATGTGTCTGTGCTGTGGGAAACCTTGGGTGTGATTTTTTGTTTTGTTGACCTTGAATCTGTGATATTCTGCTGACAGAGCAAAAGCCTTTGGCTGAAATGTG
Source organism: Perdix hodgsoniae (assembly GCA_035772895.1). NCBI lineage: Eukaryota > Metazoa > Chordata > Aves > Galliformes > Phasianidae > Perdix > Perdix hodgsoniae. The sequence goes on from JAPSGF010000043.1 coordinate 3,016,667, forward strand.
TTTAGTGAGAATTCATTGTCCGACTGACTGACACAGAGCAATGCTCCTTCTTTTTGTCATAGTAAGAAGGCTCCTTCACCCTGGAAAATCTGCTTTGAAGCAGGGAGCCTCAGTATAGAGTCCTGCAGTTGTTTCAGTGATGATACTCGCTATGTGATGGCTCAAGCAACTTCTCTGAACATCACATCTTGTGAATGCATGGTGTTTTCAGGACAAAAGTAGTGCAGAGGAGCCCTGCCAAATAATTTTCTTCTCCAAGCCCAGCACAGTGTTTTCCAATCCAATCTGAGCTCTTGAAGTTGGGAGGAGAAGGTGCTGTTAACAAGACAAAACAGGAGTTTTGTCTGTGAAAATCGCTGATGTAGTCAATAACACTATAGTCAAAACTGATTTTTACGGAACAAAATTACCCATTTGATGTAGACATCGTACTGGATTATCACAGCTATTCATCTAATAAGCACCCCTTGTTAATCCTTGGTTGAATCAGTTTCTAATCTCCTTATCTGCAAGTACGCTCATCTTATGCCAGATAACATCCTTGTAAGAATCAACATTTCTTGGCCTTTTTTTCTGCAATACTTACATGTAAGTTTCTATAAGATATATACTTGTACTGATGAATCTTACAGCACAAAGCAGTGGGTCTGGCTTAAAGCTCACTGATGTTTCTCTGTGTTGTGACATGGATAGTTTCTATTTATGGACACATGATATCCTCATAGTAACTAATCACATGAATAAATAGTGTTTGAAAATTATTTCATTCATTTTTAGTTGGCTTTTGGCAATGTATCAGATTTGCAAGGTTGCCTGACACCAGACTGTTGAACACCTGTTCAGAGAGCAACAAGGACATGTACAACATTCAATTAGAGATCCTTGAGTGAATCACAGAAATGCTGTGAAAAACTCGGTCACAAGTTTTATAAAACGTTAATTCACCGGAATGATGACTGAAAACTTTTCAGATCTTAATAAAGCTCTCCATGAGGAGAAAATCCATGCTTCAGCTTAAGCCTCTCTGGATATCCCCTTACATTCATACACTGACCAAATGCATTTATTTCTAAGGGTCTTACATTTTGATCACATCATGGAGCACAGCAGTCTGACTGAGGAGTTTGATATCTCCCTCACATGCTTCAACCAAAAGCAGGTTGTACTATTGGCTCCAAAATGACAAAATGAAACTTTTTGTTTCAATTTCAAAAATTTTCAATTCAAAAATTCAAAACTTTGGCCTGTGTTATAGGGTCCACATGAGGTAATCTGAGGGTCCCTTCTGTCACTAAAGATTCATTATTTATTTTTATATTTTGAATATTTAAATAAATAGGTGCTCATCCAAAACATCAGGTATTAACCATCACTTACAAACAACACTGTACATTAAATAAATAAAATGTTCCACTTAAGTGCAACCTAGTGAAAATATAAACTAATGCCTCATATATTTTAATGTTATGAATAGAGTTGCTTATTTGCTTCATACCTGCAATTCTTTTGATTGGCAATATGGCAAATATGTCTGCTATAAATGCTTTTTTCTTAGCCTCTACATTTCATACTATTTTCTCTTTACTAGCAGAGCGTTGCTGTATATTTGCTGGTATCTGGGAAGTCTTCACTTCCAAAACTACATGGTTTGTACAGAAAACTGAATTATATCAGAAGTGAAATGCCAGCCTCCAGAGCAGCCCAACAACTTGACCCAGAGCTTAACAATGTCAGGCAGCATATAAAAACATAAACCAATGCTTGTTTTTTGACAGTTCAATGCTTTTTGCTGCATAACTCACATTTTTCTAATGCCAAGAACAGACAATAGAGTACACTGTGCTTTCTCGTGAGGTCCTGCTTTGGGATGATTGCTGCTTTTGCACTGGGCTCCTCAGTGTCATACTGAGTGCAGAGAGAATGAGTGTAGCGTGAATGAGTGCTCTTCAACCATGCTGAAACCTGACAGTATCACTCTCTACAAAAAGGTACATTTAAGGGATGAGGAGTACCTGATAGATCTTTGCTCTTACGTGTCCTGGCTGTTTACAGAAGAGCAAATAAGCTGGGACAGACAAGAACACATCATAGGCTGGAGGGGTGGGAACTGGGATTATTTAGTCTGGAGACTTAGACTAAATAATCTCTCAGGCTCAGGAGAGATGTTATTGCTCTCTATATCTCCCTGAAAGGAGGTTGTAGTGAGGTGGGTGTCAGCCTCTTCTCCAAGGTGACAGTGTTAGGATGAGAGGTAATGGCTTTATGTTGCACGAGGGGAGGTTCAGGTTGGATATTAGGAAATATTTCTTCTCTGAAAGAGTGGTGAGATATTGGAGCAGGCTGCCTAGGGAAGTTGTGGTCACTGTCCCTGGAGGTGTTCAAGAAACATGGGGAGGTAGCACCGAGAGACGTGGTTTACAGGACATGGTGGTGATGGGCTGGCTGATAGTTGGATTAAATGATTTTAGAGGTCTTTTCCAACCTCAATGATTCTATGAAATCATCAATGAAGTGGAAAACTACACCGTGGGAGATGTGGTCTGCCCAGAGAATGGTATGGCTGGGCTGGTACAGCTCCTTGCCACCCCTGTGAGGACAGATCTGAAACAGCCTGCACCCTGCTAACCAAGGAGACAGGGCAGGCTCACCCCGAAGGCAACAGTGCTTGCAGAAATGAGATTCTGTAAAACAGGGCAAAAATCTGTTACACTGCTCATGGCAGTGAGGCACTCCTATTCACTGGACACTTCACTGGGCAGAGAGGTTTCCAGGGGCATCTGTGGCTAACCAGCTAAACGTCTACCAGCTTGTGGTTCAGGTTGTGTTAGGTCTCCACAGTACACAGCAGGAGTGTGAACATCTAAACGTCTGTCACTCCTCCCACAGTAAGGACAACCTCTTACTTGCAGTGACTAATGGCATAATGGACCATAGAATTATCTTTGCAATGTCTCTGAGCTATTTGTCCCAGCCCAGGCCCTGCTGGGCGTGCTGAGTGCTGCGGCCCAGCTCTGCAATTCTAATCCCCACAGGGAAGTGCCTCCATGGGTGTTTAGGATGATTCCTCCCTCCAACATCTCACACCCGCAACCGAAGGGATCAGAGGGAGCTTTACAATTCCCTTCCCCCGGGATACGTGGGGACAGCCTGTGCAGGATGAATCAGTGCCATACGTCAGGCACTGTTTGTATATGTTTCAGTGTATCCAGGCAAAGCCTTTCAACTTTCCATCCTAGAGTTCGAGCAGTACTTTCCTGAACATCGGCCAGGAAAATTTTGTAGATTTGGCAGCAAGACTGTGGGAAGCCTGGTTCAAGACCAGCCCTGAGTGCTGGAGCAGAGGCTTTATATAAAGAGAGAGAATCCAAACACCTTCCTTTGTTTCTCACTACAAACGAATACAAATGGAGCCCCGAGATTGTGATCAGGCCCTATTGTATAAGCACAGGCCTTTCCATTACTCCATTTCACATTTTTGGCATGTAGAACTTCATTATTTTTCAGCTGGAAAACTAATTAAAATGATTTTTATTTTTTTTTATCGGAGTGTTAATGCTTTGGTTCTCAACTACTCCGCTGGCTTCCAGCCATCTAATTTTGGTCCCTAGGGCAAAGCCTGACAAATTAAGATAAAGCCATTACTTAATGTTCCCCTTCTGAGAGAAAACAAGAAGTATTTCCCGTTCTTATTAATGGCATGAAGCCAATTTCCAGGCAAAATCTTGGTGTGATGGGGCTCTGCCTGCAGCACTGTCTGCAGTGAGTTTTGATCTTCCCAGGTGCTCAACCTCTGCCAGCCTGGAGTCCCTTCTCCACTGCCCCTGGTCACTGAGATATTTTTGCTTCGAGAGTAAAAATATTTGGTTTCCTACCTGGAAGGAGAAGCAATCCCCGGGGATCCCAGGCAGGTTAGTCACAGCTGAGGAATGGGCACTGCCCAGTTTGAGTGCATTCAGAACAGGCAAACCCAACTTTTTTTCCAGAATGTAGATAACAAAAGTTCATGCACTCCTCAAGCATATTTTTTTAATGTAAACGATACCATTTCTCCATCCTCCCCAGCTGTAACAGGTAACAAACAACCCTTCCCATGGCAACACTGTGAATTGCCCAATGCAAAGGTAACGCGAGGGCTCTGTGAGCAAGACAGAGCTCTGAGATGCAGCTCGGAAATACAGCCAGGGTGATGCAAAAAGTGCTTAGAGAAGAAACAGCAAGGCAAGCATGAGGGAAATGCAGCGACGTGCCTGCAGTCGTTAGGGACAGACACACAGCACTGCTGTGCTTCCCCCCCCCCCCCCCCATTGGGTGCCTGTGATGCAGAGCACGCGCCCCTAAGCCAGCAGAGCTCCAGCCAGTATTGCTTCATTCTTCAATGCTCTCTTTATAAAATTCTTGTGTCTAAACAAAGCCGATTCAATTGAAACCCTAGCAGAAGTTCCCCCAAATATTTTCCTAAAGCCAACTTGTTTAGGGAAAGACTTGGCTAAACAAGGAGACTGTGTGCAGAGTGCTGCCGAACTTTGCTATCTGAGAATTTTGCCATGTTTGGGGCTGAAAGCAGATATTGCAAAACACCTCTGGGCTCCCTGAATGGGCACAGAGTGGGCACAAAGGCTGGGCTGTGCCAGTATTGTGGGGTGGTAGAGCTGGGCTTGAGTTACCTTCCTTTGCCAGCTGGGCAGTTCACTTCTGCTGATACCCTTTTAAAGATTTTTTTTTTTCTCTTAAACTGTTTCATTAAAAAATAGACAGAGGAATTTAATATATCATTTTTGCCTTCCTGATAAAATCCAGTATTTCAGAAGGGAATCATCATTCCCTATTTCCGTGCACACAGTCATTGCACATCCTTGGGGTTTCTAATTTCCATGCAAAACTGTGGTAGGTCATCTTGTCCTGCCATTGTGCTGTGTAGCATCATTGTGCTAAATTCCATATGGCTGAACAATACTGGGCACTTGTGTTTAAAGCAGCAGGCAAGGTCATTACAAAAGTGTGTCCCAATAGCACTTGGGATTACTCAGTGGACTAAAATGTACAACTGAGCAATGCAGAGAACACATTTTCTGCTAAAGCATTTAAGATAGGTTGTTATCATTATGGAAACAGCCATCATGCTCAGCACTGTGATTGGCACTACATAAGCTGACATGATGTGGGCATTCCTTTTTGTTGTTCATTCCGAGAATAACATTTAAAAAGTGCTATCTTCCTGCAGTGTTTTAGAGAAAGATGTGAACAGCCAGTTTTGCCAATAGCTTAAACAGATGCAGTTTCTGTACATTTAGGAAATATGGTCCCTTTTTCATTTCTCAGATGTAAGCTGTGGCTGTTGCCCTAGATAAGGTCAAGGGAAAATAGATGTTCTGCCTACATTAAAAAATTCCTTACGGCATTTTTAGGAAGAAATTCTTCTGCCTGCTTAGTTTGAAGAAGGGACTTGCACTTAGAAGTGTGAGAGTTAGGATGTACTTTTACAGTAACTAAGAACAATCACATTAATTTGCTGAAAAATTCAATTTTCTACAGTTAATAGAATATAATTGGCGCTCAATGCGTAGTTTCTCTGTTGCCTCTTTACCCTCTCAAATTTCTGTATGTAGACTTACTGTATGTGAACCACCTGCAGGGGCTTGGATGTGAAAGCTGCATGCTTTCTGAGCCCCTGCTGCTTAAAAGCTTGGGATGTGAAGACAAGATAGAAGCAGTGACCTTAGCGCAGAGAGCTGTTAAGTGAAAGAGAAATAATAAGGAAATAAGTGAAGACAGTTGCTCTGTAGTGGGCAGTAGCAGGGGAGGACATGGGAAAAGAAATGAGGAAGGAGGGAAATGAGCTGTGAGCAATATGATTCAAGAGCCTATTGACCATGGAAATTATCTGGAGCAAGGGAAATAAACAAGATGTGATTTCTGTTCTTTAGAGTTTGTGGCACACTGTGTTGCACAGATTCTTACATATACATACTTTATATATATAAATTATTTTTTTTTTTTTTTTCCTCTGTGCATTATTACAGTTTCAATTAGAAAAGAACATGTGCACTTCTGCTATGTCTCCCTGTTCCACATCTCCCATAGCACATGGATTGGCAGGAGGGTGCTCCCCTGGGAGTACTCAGCGCAGATATACTACTAGGGATTTTTCCATACATAATTACTAGCTACATAATTCTGAGACAGATGCCAAGCTATTTTGAATTTGCACAGAGAGCCCCCGGGGAACTTCAGAGAAAAAATATTCTGCATTCAGCAGCATTTGGGCATCCACAGTGCAGGCAGCTGAGCAGGAGTATGTAAAATCCAACTCACATAACCACATTCCACACTAGAGCTTTCCTGTAACCTCTCCAAACTTCAAAGAGCTCCACCTCGCACTGCTAGGTAATATTTCATCAACTTGGGTGTTTGTGTGATATTTCTAGGAAGCCATCATTTTAAGCAGAGTTGATCAAAGGCATGTATATGTAACACTGATGCTATTTTGCTTCTATTTACAGTTCCAAAAATGAAGAGGCAAGCCCGGTGTACTGAAAAGGTGAAAACTCTCCTGCTATCAAAATGCCATCCATAGCCATTATTAGATATACTTTCCATGGGTTTTCTACTCTATACAAAATAGAGTACAACAGAAAAGATGGGCAATATTCCTGAGTACGCACAAAGTCACAGGGAGCTGGCAAACAGAGGCAGCACCTCTGCAACCTTGGGAAACCTCACAGTCCTGAGGGCCACAATCTTCAACAGAATCCAGCATTTTATCTTAGGATCAGGTGTCCAAATTAATCATTTAATCTGAATTGCCTCTGGACATCAAGCTTAGGAAAATGAAATAGGTTCAGTGTACATTTACATTGCAGAGAGAATGACAGGAATGCTTGCCTGTTTCATCTAGTTTTCATGGGCATAGCAAGAAAGACTTAGCAACCTGGGATGCTGGAAAGCTGTTTAACCATGCTAGCATTGACACAGACTTGTATTCTTTGCAGTGATTAACTACATTTGCTTTTTGCATGGAAGACATAGATGTAAGTTTTTGCCCAAGACCTCTATTTCCTTCTTGGTAAAGAAAGACAAACACAGACAGATGTGGTGTTAAAAGTGGAAAACCACACTACAAATTGTAGTACAGGTATAATAATCACACAAAATTAATAAGAGCTCAAAAGAGTTTCATTTACAGGAAGACATCCGAGGACTAGAAGTATGATTTATTGCTGAACTGTTTGCGGTCTACAGAAAAATATAAAGATGAAGAGATAAAGACATAAAATATGACACTGTCAAGTTCACTTTCTGAATCCATTTAATTCCACCACTCATTTCCCACAAGTTTCATGAGATCGGTTTTACACGGTAAGCACAAATGGATTTCAAATAATTTTCTGAATAGGTGGTGATTTCTCTAAGATGAGCCTTTCTCTATGGAATGGGTTTTTATTTCATTTTAGCTGTTTTGTGGTGCTGAGCAATCAGCAGGATCTGCTCTGGTGACCTTGCAGTACAATGCTTCTTTCCACCCTCATAACAAACACAGCAAGGGAAAAAGCTGGGTTGAAGACCCTGGCAGAAAAACCAGTTTGCTTTGTGAGCAGCACAGGGCCCATGTATTCAGGCGATTGTGTTCCCTGCACAAAACCATACAATACCTGCTTCATGTACAGTGTACACAGTTCTGACTTCCTAATCCTGAAAAGGTATAGAAGATCTGGAAATCACACAGAGAATGGGGGCCTGGGGCCTGTATGACCCCAGCCATAGTGGAACAGCTTCTACAACAGGAAGATGGACAGTTAAATGGACAGCTACACTTCAGTTCTAGAATAGAAAATATTGGTGGAGGTTTGATAAAAGTCCCTAGAGTCATAAATGATGGAGAGAGAGAACTGGGAAATGCCTCAAAGAATACAGAAATGCTGCCACAGCTACAAACTGACAGTGGTTTAAAAAGCAGCCAGATAGAGTATTTGAAGAAAAGGCCACTAACAGTTATGATGTACAAAAATAATATCTATTGCTGTGGAAGCCCATCAGTCATAACTTGTTGGAAGGACGAAGAGCATGCTGAGGAAGTACAGTCGCTCACTGCCTTTGCACCAGTGAAAGTCAGTAATAGGTTACTGGGCTAGGCAAGTCTTTCAGCAAGTCCAGTAGAGTGTGGCATACCACTTTAAATCCATTTTCTGGAATAGACTGAATTAATCACATGCCTTCCATAAAGCACTTAAATATTTGAGAGCATTCAACAACCAACATAGCAAGCTGTAATTTAGCCAACAGTTCTTGGAAGGAAGCTGTTTCATAGCTGAGATGAGCTGACTGACATGGCATTTGTTATATGACTCATGTCCTTTGTGCTACTCCTGTAGTTATTCAAGACAGAATAGCGCATCCTTCACTGACACAGGTCACTTTGGAGGCCAGAAAGACTTACGTTGGAGACAGGCCTTCATTCTGTTATCTGAATGCTTTGCACACCACCACCACCATGAGTACCAGATGAATGGTTGGAACTCAAGATCAGGGCACTCTGCTTCTTAGTGCCAGGGTTGAGTGCAATAGAGAGACTGACTCACTATTGGGTAGCTAACCATTGCATTTTTAGTATGAATTGGAAACAAGCAGTTAAATTCTCACTTCAAGATGAAAAAAAGAAAAAGAAAAAAAAAAAGGAAAAAAGGAAGTTGGAAGAAAATACTAAAATGCTATTAGCATTATGTCAAGGTTAATAATCATCTCATAAATATCCCAATGTCAAAAGGCAGTAAGAAAAGCCAGGCTACTTCAAATAATTTTCTGCATCAGTCTCCAGTGATGTCTTGCAACGCTAGAAAGCTAGGTATGTAGAAACAAAACATGTTGTGTCTTTGAAAGAGCATTTAATTATTAATTCTATGGCTTAAAGATCTTTCTGGTAAAAGACTTCTGACAGTGCCTATAGCGTATTGCTACATCAAATAAGATGAAAGGAAAATGTGGGTATTAATATATTTAGAAACATACTTTTTATACAAATATGAGTAATTAAAAACTTCAAGCGGAGAGACAAACTGAGTAAAATGCACCTTAAAGTATTTTAAGGAAAGAGCTATCTAAATGCACTTCCAATACACTCTGACTTCCCATGAAATTCTCCATGTTGAACTTCCCATAAGAAAACTGAGATTGCAGTCTGAACCAAAACAACATATTCAGTGCACTACAAAGCTTCAAGCTATCACAAGAAATCAGATCTGATGCATCTATGCAACCAAAGGAACTCAGTCTGGATATACAAATTCAACAGAAGTATTTACCAAACAGGAACTCCAGCCCAACTAAATCATTACGTCTTAACAATCCTTCATTATGAAAAACAATCCTAATTTTAGGCCTAAATTCAGTTCCAGTTAAAGGCATGCAGCCACCTCCCAGGAAATGTTTGTTTTCCCCTACGTTTAATAAAGTGGAAGTATTTAAAACGTTTCTTTGGTTATCTTTAAGCCCAGTGTTCAGAGCAACACCTTTCTTCATGTTAATTTTGACTCATCAGCCATCAGATGACATGCATAACACTTCTCCCAGCAATTATTTTTGACAGTTTTTTCCTTTGTCAGTTAGTGACAATTAGAAGGAACTCATCAGTGTTTATTCATTTTCATTCAGGAGTAGCACTATCTTCCATTCAAGTGTATTCGGATGCTTTTAGCGGTTAACCAGATTGAGAATACAATTGTGTGTACTTGAGGCATTGAAGACCCTGGGTGCTTTGGAGTCCTGAGCCAGGCAGGGTGGCTTAGCAGTGCCCATAATGCTATTACAGGTAATATTTCAGCAGGCTTGAAAGACACATTGTGCAACATGTCAGGAAAGCAATGTCATTTTAATCACCCTACCCTGAAACTTTCTCCATCTAGCAGGCCTACCAGCACAGCCTTCGAATTCCATCCAGAACTGACCCTCATGGGTACTGCTGTTTCCAGTAGCCTTAGGGCAGACCCTCTGCAACCACATTTCTGTCCCATCCCTACTCAGCTGTTCTGTGTATTTCAAGTGCTCTTGAATATCTTTTCCCTACATAAGGGCATAAGAAAGCCTTATACACCATATTCTTTCAAAACACACAACAAATTTTTCCTGCTCCTTATGCATTCAAAAGCAAGCCCAGCAGAAACAATACCCTTTTACTTTACTACCCGAAAGAGGAAGGGCAATGTGTTGGCTGTAGGAGCTGGGGCAAGCATCCAATGCAGGAACTGACAAAAGCTGGAAACATCTGGGCACTCTCCAGCTTCTAAACCTGCAGCTGCAGGATCTAAATACTTCAGTGGTGAATACCTCCTCCTGGAAAATCCCTGTTGCATAAATGGAAAATTAGTGAGTAGACACATGCAGACACACATACCAGCAGAGGAATGATAAGTACTCATATCTGTATTTGAAAATATTCCCTCTTACTGTTTTTTCTTTTTTTTTTTTTTTTTTTTTGTGTGTGTGTGTGTGTGTGT
>JAPSGF010000043.1:3027253-3304720 GCA_035772895.1 Perdix hodgsoniae
TTTTTTTTTTTTTTTTTTTTTGTGTGTGTGTGTGTGTGTGTGTGTGCTTTTTTTTTTCCCCAGGTGCACAGAGCATCAGGGAGTCGCAGCAATAATTTCCCTGAGAACAAATCCTTTGGCTCATTCTACTGCATGTCCCAATAGCATGCATGCTGCTCTTATCATCAAATGCTGGGTGTTTCCTCAAGAATGATGTTTACCATGCTGTTTGTAGTAGGCAGTAGTGCTTAAAAAAAGAATTCTGGAAAAATCACAGTGTAAAGCAAGGAACATTTAAGCTAAATCTAACAAGTCTAAAAAAACATGGAATGCTGATGAGAAATCAACTCTTGTAATTCGAATATTCTGGATAAGATTAATGATTGTAGAAAACCAAGACGTCAAAAAGGAGCCTTTAACCTTAACTGAAACACCAGGATGTAGCACAGAACAGCTGTTGTAACTATATTTCTCAGCTTAAGCCTGATGCTGCTTTCTGAATGGTCAATTCAGATGTCTGTTTGGATGCAAATGGTACTGTATGGCTATTGAATAAAGTACAAGACCAGCCATCAAGAGTTTGCAGCCCGATTTTAATAGTGGATCCTCTGTGAAGATTATAATTAATTAGTTACATTCGTGGATCACGCAGGCACTATAATATCCCTCAAAGCTGGTCTCTGTTTGCAAAATGTAAACCCACAATATACTGGCACAAGACATGTTCCCTCGAAACCAACCCCAGGTTTGCTTAAAACCTCCAGCAAGGAAACCTCCTCTCCCACTCTTTCCTCTGGGCTGTCTGGAAAGATCCAGCTGAATGTTTTCTGCAAAACTGAGGCAGCTTCAGAAGGAAAGGTGGGAGGTCCCATGAAGGGGAAATCCCACCAGCATCTGGGACTGTTGCCCCAAAAATACCAACACTCTGCTCTCATCCTGCTGGACACACAGCACTGGGTGTCCTGGCATCTACCCTATTGCCACACAGCAGTGATCTGGGCAGCAAGACCTAATTACAAATAACTAGATGTTTTTAAAGGGTAGCAAGAGAATACAATATTAAAATAAATAAATAAATAAATAAACAAACAAACAAAAAAAAAAAAACAGCTCAAACATGAATGTTTTCCAGTGATGGGGAAAATGACTGCAATGAATAAAGTCCATGAATCATTTTGAGATCTTCATTCAGATAGATAAAATATTATTATTTCATGTAAGTTATTACTACACTGCATTTGAATTGGCTTTGTAATTTCCTGTCTATTGCAACCCTTAGGTCTCTGCTATGTTGCTGCTTTTTAATTACCTTTTCTTATTTTTCTTCAATATATATGTTTTGAATTCATTTTTCATCTGTATCAGCCCATGGATCTCCAGATAGAATCTTACTTTGTTATTTCATGTCCTCATTTCTACAGTTAGGAATTTATTACTTTGTAAACACAAAAACTAAAATATACGTTTGTATAAAACAGCACATAAAGATATTTATGTTCTATTTGTATTTATGTCTGTCTAAAATATATATATATGTTTGTATTTATAATATGTCCCCAAAAAAGTCCCAAATTCATTGTCATGCACATAGATAAAAAACAAGACTATATCATCATATAAAATCTTAAAAATCACATAAAGGCTTTACCTTTGAATTACTACCATGACCGTGCCAGTAAGGGCTGGGTAAAATCCAGCTCTGCTAGATCAACAAACAACTTTCTATGATAGAGCAACAACTTCGGTGGACAAAGGAACAGTAACTGATGTTTTCTACCTGGACTTGTCAAGGCCTTTGATATGGTCCCCACACCATATCCTTATCTTTAAGTCAGAGAGATACAGACTTGAATGCTGGACAGTTCATTGGATAAATAATTGGTAGGATGGCCATAGCCAGAGGATTGGTCAGCGGTTCTATGTCCAGGTGGGAGCTGGTCATAATTGCTGTTCCCTATCCATCTTGGGCCTGATGTTCTTCAACATCTTTATCAGTGACATAGACAGTAAGATGAAGTGTACCCTCAGCAAGTTTGGTGCAGTTGACACAATAGAAGGAAGGGATGCCAGCCACGTGGACAGGCTTGAAAAGAGAGCCCATGAGAACCTAATGAGTTTCAACAAGGCCAAGTGCAAGGTGCTGCAATTAGGTTAGGGAAATCCCAGGTATGTGTACAGACTGGGAAAACTCACTGAGAGCAGCCCTGCTGAGAAGGAACTGGGGGTCCTGATGAAAAAAGCTGGACATGAGCAAGAAGTGTGGAATTGGAGCTCAGAAAGCCAACTGTATCCTCAGCTGCATTAAAAGAGGAGTGGCCAGAAGAGTGAAGGAGGTGATTGTCCCCCTCTACTCTGCCCTTGCAAGGCCCCATTTGGAATACTGCATCCAGGGCTGGGGACTCCAGTACAAGAAAGATGTGGAGCTTTTGAAGTGGGTCCAGAGGAAGCCACAAAGGTCTTGAGCACCTCTCTTATGAAGAAAGGCTGTAGGAGCTGGGCTTATTCAGCTTGGAGAAGGCACAGGCAATACCGCACCTGTATTCAGACTTCTGATGAAGTTGCACACAACCAGTCAAAGAAACTTAGAATATCCTGAGTTTGAAAGGACACATGGGGTTCATCAATTTCAGCTCCAGGCTCCACACAATAACCAAAAAATCAAACCCTATGTCTGAGAGCATTGTCCAAATACTTCTTGAAATCCAGCAGCTTGGAACTGTGACCACTGCCCTGGGCAGCCTGTTCCAATGCCCAAACACCTTCTGGCAAAGAGCTTTTGCCTAACCCTCACTCTGCCCCTCCCCTCACACAGCTCCATGCCGTTCCCTCGGGCCCTGTCGCTGTCACACAGAGCAGAGCTCAGCGCTGCCCTCGGCTCCCTGTGAGGGGCTGCAGCTGCCATCAGGCCTCCCCTCAGCTCCTCTGCTCTGTGCTGAGCACACACAGGGACCTCAGCCGCTTCCCGGACTCTGTAGCCCTCCTTTGGTCACACCCTAATAGAGCTGTGTGTCCTACTTCTATTGTGGCTCCCAGATCTGTGCCCAGTGCAGGAGGTGAGGCTGCACAGCACAGAGGACAACCCCTCCCTTCGCCCAGTGGCGGTGCTGAGGCTGGTGCACCACAGGGTGCAGTTGATCCTTCAGGCTGCCAGGGCACACTGCTGACTTGTGTTCAACTTGCTGTCAAACAGAATCCCCGGAACAAACCAAATATGATAACAACTCTTCTAGAGACCTCTTCGTGGCTTGACACTTTTGGCATTATTTATCACCATCCTGTGCTCCTCTCCTTCAGTCCTTTTCCAATCTGAGTTGCACTGCTTATCTCAGCAGTAATTTAATTAGTCTTCCATTTATCTCATAGCATCTGAGGGTATACTGTTAATGAAGAAGTAACTAATAAAGTGTAAAAAATAATAAATGGCTAAAGTCCCCCATATTTTTGCTCTTTTTTTTCAGTTTGATGTTTTAAAATAGGATAAAATTAAAAGTTATGATTTTTATAGAGGTTTCAAAATCTATCGGCACTCATTTTAGAAAAGCTGAGTATTGATTTTTAAAATTCTGTAAAAACCATAACTAGCGCTTCTAAAATGGGTGCCGATTGCAGGCAGATGGGTAATTAGTATTAAAAAAAATTCAATTAAAACTCCTCTGGGGTTATTAAATTGGATTTCACACTCTCCTATCTGTGCAGGAGATGACTTGAGCTGTAGAGTGAATTGCTTTCGCACCTGTTTCTCTGCCATTTTATTTAACAGGGTGTGGGATGCTTTATTGGCCTTTATCAGGTTTCTGTTTGCTTTGTTTTAGTCAATCCAGCAACTTGCTGTGTATTCATTCTTTTTCAAAGCCACAGGTTTTCTAATGAATTATGGTAATTTAATAGCATCACAAAGAAGAAGATGTTCCAGAATCTCCGCCAGGCTGTCTTGGGAATCACAGCAACCACTTAATAAGCCTCAGTTTTCTCTTACTGAACTAAAATAGGACTTGGCACATACTATTTGCCAGCTGTTGTACATTTACCAGCTTAACCACATTTTTAATGTTGATAAAGTACTACGAAGGATAGTACTTAGCCTTATTTGGATTAAACTTTACACTGTGCCATACCAAATCCTTTTTCATTTGCATTTTATTTGCTTTTTTCACTTATTTTTACCGGACACAGATATCAGCAGTGTCCTGTATTCATCTAATTAATACAAATCATTACATGCCTGGAAAAATAAGATCTAGTTCTCTTATGGTGGGAGATATTTTAGAGTATTTACGAGTCAAAAATGCTGGCATCACAATCTCTCTCCATCCCGAAGGAACTGTAAATCATGTTCATAATTAATGGTCATAACTCAGAGTGTAAGGCCTGCCACATTCCACAGCTTCAGGATTTCCTAAGTTAACATTACTGGGCTTTGCGTGGGAAACTTGCAGATTTATATAAGTTGCATTTTTTAGCAACAAACAATTTAACAGCTCAGCTTTACAAGAGGTTAAACCTTCACCTCTTTTCAGTGAGCTTATACAAGGATTCTTTTTGCATCTTCTGCCTGAACTTCTTTAGTGAAGTGCTGCAGTAGAATGGGGACTTCAGGAGCCCCGAGACAAAGCCACTGTTCATGCCACTTATCATTTTCACTAGAAATGTCTAAGACAGTAAAACCTTAGTGACCTATAACTGGAAGTATATTGATTTTATGTCACAAAGTAGGAGGAAGAGGCTAATATTATATTGTTTGTAGGCTCATATACACAATTTCCCATATTCATCTAATTAGAAGTACCGAACTCCACCAAAACTGCGATTTCAGATAGAGCATTTTAAATGAGACTTCCTCCATTGACAATGACATGGGAAGAAAAATAAATATTTTGTTTTATCACAGTTCAGATTCCAAACTATCATTCAGAGCAAAGAAATTGGGAGAGGTTTCAAGATTCAGAAGATAACATCAGATGTAGTTGCATCTACAAAGATGAAGTTTAACCAAAATATATAGTTGAAATAGTATTCAGAAAACATCACCATGCCATACTCTTCATTTTCACCCAATGAGCTAAAAAGACAAGAATGTCTTCTGCTTAAGTAACTGCAGAGTATACTGATGAAATAGGTAACTTCTCCAGGTTGCTGATTAGTATGCATTCACAGTGCGATATCTGGTAAGAACGTTGTGCCTTTTTTAGCAGTCTTACTGAGCATCTTGTTAGTGAGACTCAGCTCACCATCTTTTTGTCTCATGGCTATTATAGAAAATTTAATCTTTTCATATTTATTCCATACTTTTATTACAGCCATCAGAACTCAGCAGGAAGAAAATCTGTGTGCTGCTGCAGTGCTGTAGCACTGCGATCTGGACAAAGGCAGGTACCTGTTCATTCCCATTAAGTATTGGCCTGACAAAATGGGGATATAAGTTATTCATCTGCTGGTTATCAAAGATGAGCCTTGAACAAAACTCTAAGCTTGCAGACCATAAGCTTTGTGGTGACAGTTGCAGGGGCCAGTCATTGGCCATCTGAGGCCATCACAACATCACAAACATCCTTTCACCAGAGATAACTTCTGATTCCCTCTCTCAGATCTTCACAGTACATAAATGATAGTGAATTATAATAAGGAATCAGTTCTCATCTTCCCTCTCTGCTGACCAGCAATAAAACCTGTGCCTTCAGAAACCTTTATGAGTAAGAGATTATTGTAATCTGAAGTAAAAGCTGCATCTCTACTATGTCAGATACAAGCCTCAGACCTGTACAGAAGGATTTGCCCCTTGTACCATCAATATGATAGAATCTCTCCAGCCAAAGTTTATTTCAAAGTATTGTGCAACTTTCCCAAGATGCCTCTTTACATACTATCCTTCACTTTGAGCTAACAAAGCCTAAAGGTTCAGTAAGCAGGCTGAGTTCTGTGTTAAAATCTCACATTAATCATAAAACTCTAATCATTTCTGGAAACTCATCAAAAATACCTTGTCCTCTGCTTGTTAGCTTCCCATTGAAAAGCTCGTTTCACCTAGCTGCTCTCATGTCCCTGAATTCATGCCCTGAGGTTTTGATATGCATCTGCTGTAGCACACCTGAAAACATATTGTTCTCTGCCTACATTGCCTGTGAACAAGAAGGCACACTGTGTGTACTCAGGTGACATTTTAGATTATTTGGCACCAACACTTGTGATACTTAACACCATGGAGGCTGCTGGCCACAGAGTCAAGTGTCAGTCTTACGTAACTTTCACATCATTGATGAAGCAATAAGAAAAATATTTTCTTCCATGGAAACTACTGTTAACATTTTCTTTTGTTTTAACCTCGTCAGAATGATATTTTTTGAAAATAATTTCCAATTCTTGCATTATGAACCCAGACTTATGCTGTTTACAGGAGATGTAGATGCAAAACTCTATAACATTGTACTCACCCATTCAGTATTACTCATAAACACGAAAACTGATAGATAATAATAATCTTAGGTTACTTTATATTGGCTTACTTGTAAGATGAGTGAAGGATTCTAATCGGTGATGTGTGTAGAACTTTCAAATGTTGACTGTATTTCTTTGTGTATTGAACTAAATGGAAGCTTTATAGAAAAAAAAATGGCTGAAGATCTCCACAGATACAGACCACAGTGAGAACAGGAGCCAGCTGTTAGCTTTAAAAGTCCAAACTCCAATATATCATTCATTTTGTTTACGCTTTCTGGGAACTGCAGTGCAAAGGAAGATTAAAAGGGTTTTAGGGATCTTGGAATGGAAGGTCCATTTATGAGATTCTGCCTTAACCGCGGCTGACACAGGCAAGCTGTGTGGGGAAAGGTATGAGCAGATGCTGAGATATGCTGATCACCTACTGTTTTTAAGATAAGTATTCATATGAAACGTTTTTTGTTCTTAGCAGAGCAATCTTTGTGGGTAGAGAGAGTATCTTCAATAATTAATTTGCATATTGAGGGCTTTTGCATAACACCTGAGCTTTATTCTACTAAAATGTAGTTATGGGTTTATTGTATCCTTGAAACTCCACAGCTGGAACAACTCTGCAATAAATGTTTTCTTTATAAAAAAAAGTAGAAGAGTTTTGCAAGATACTTGATTCTGACCTGTACCAGTTTATAGCCAGGGAGCTGGCATCCTCTATGTAGGAGGTCCTTTCAAAGGGAGATGGAGGCTCTTAGACCATAAAGATGAGGGTGTTCTTTCATTTTAACGAACATCAGCTGCCTTTTAAGTAAAAGTAGTTGTGGAAGCACCTCTCAATTTAAAATGGTATGTTCTTTGCAACAACTAAAGCAAATGTTATCCCTATATAACTGAAACCAGTTCTTAAGAAGTCATAGTTCATTTTAAAAAAAATCCAAATAAAGGCTATGTCAGCCAGAAACACTGTGTACAGATGTAACAGCACAGCAGAGGCTGTGCTTAGGGGTTGATTCAGGAGCTCTGTCAAACACAAGTGTGCCAGTGGTCACATCTGCCCCAGCATAACCAGCCCCAAGCCCAGAAGCAGGACCTGCGCAGTGTGACAGAAGAGGGGATTTTTGCAGTCCCTTGTGCTCACATTGGGCTCTCCTGCTGCCATTAGAAGGCACATCTTTAGCAGCCTAATGGTTGTTTTACCTGATTTGTTTGCTATTAGATCCGAGCAGATCCCAGTTGAGAAATCTGATGAGCAAGGAGTGGGTAGGAAGTTCAAACTGAAGTTTACCAATCATTTATTATTGCCAAATCTTATCTCCCCGACACATTCTTCAAAGATTCAGAAAGTTAAAACAGTGCGCTTCAGAATCTGAAAATCTATAAAAGACAAATTTCTGAATCAAAGCCTAGAAAATCACTGACCTCTCAACATTTCTTATTCTTGGATTTGTTCTCGTTTCTCTGTACGAGAGACCCATGGGAGACACATTTGGAAATGCAAGGCTAGGAGATAAGAGTCTGTAGAAGACAGACTGAGGACAAGGAATAAGACTAATGAAGTTTCCTGTGAGAGATTCAAGTGCTTCTTTAAAATTGGTTCCTTCAAATGCTAGCTGTTATCTATATGCGAAAAATGTACAACAGAAGCTTTGTTACGTTGTTGAAGTCTTTCTTAGAGCTAGGATTTAAGTGCCCCCTGTTTAAAATGTTCTAGTCTGAGATTCAAGCAACCCTAAGGGTCTAATCTGATTCACTTCTGCAGAGTTGTACTCTTCAGAGCTGTAGCTCTTCAGATAGACCCCTTTTCAGAAAATGAGCAAACAATCTCAGGTGGTTTAATCGCGGAATCAGAATCATAGAATCACAGGATATCCCAAGTTGGAAGGGACCCACAGGGGTCATCAAGTCCAACTCCATGCTCCACACAGGACCACCCAAAATTCAGACCCTGTGTCAGAGTGTTCTCCAAATACTCCTCAAACTCTGGCAGCTGGGGGCCGTGACCTGGGGAGCCTGTTGCAGTGCTGCCTCTAGTGAAGAACCTTTTCCTAACACCCAACCTTACTCTCCACTGATGCAGCTTCTTGCCATTCCGTTAGGTAGTCTATAAACTAACTAGTCATCAGACAGCTCATCCTTTATCAGCTGGTAAAATGTCCCCTGAGAGAGCTCTGTGTTATATTTGTCTCTCCTTCCTCTCTCCTTATTTAGCAATGGCTGAATTCAAAGTGTAATCCACAATCCTTACAGCCAGGACTTCTCAGGGCTGGCTCTGGTCTGCCTCTAAGAACAAACATATGGAGGTACTTTCTTGAGTTAACTGGGACAAAAAGAGCAATGAGGGAAGTGTTAGATCTGTACTCATTTAGTATTCACAGCGTTCACCAGTTACAAAATCACCTAGTAATTAGTTCAGAGGCTGTGAAGACCATCCTGGATTTACTTTCCTTCTCCAGCAGACCTTTTAGCCACACCATAACCGTCACACAGGAAGTTGCCAGTCGTATTCTGACACTTAACATAACATAAGCTGGGGCAGAGATTTCTGGGTAGAAAAAGCTTGTTTTAAAGCAGAACAGCTGTCAATGCAATGGAAAGCTTTTTACTGCCAGGAAGCCTCTCCTGCACTTGACAGATTCTACCTTCCCTTAATCTTCTGCCCTCTTTAGGTGGATCAAATCCAAAAGAATTTGGTGTGATTATGTTCTCGTTAAGCAACACATGCCCAGGTCTTAATACTTCTATTGGGTTTTCAAGCTGGTTAGCTACTGTGCTCACAAGAAAGAGCTGACAGTCTCAGCATGCCCTGCCTCAGGGCCCTCCTCAGGGCTTGCTGCCCTCCAGGCCTGTAATTGGGAGGCCACTGGCTCACATTCACCTGATACCCTTCACATCTGCAAGCCAAGCAGAACAAGCCTGTTCTTCAAGCTTGCAGAAGCTTGGTGTATTCCCTTGAACCTGTGGGATTTTCTGATTTTTGTTTCACTGCTTTCCTTTGGAGGTCATGTTATGTCTACTTCACCTTCATCCAAGCAAGGCAGACTCTGAGGGGTTCATTATCTGTTTTACTATGCCTGTGTTTGTGTCTTCAATAGATTCCTCCGGATCATAGTAACAGTTATCATATTTTTCCTTCGGCCACTTGCAAGAGCAGAAGATGCCTTCAGCTCTCTACTGGGAAACATCTTTGGTTTGTATGCAGGAACCTCTTTAGAATCCATCTTAACAACCGGGAGAAGTAATTCTAAAAGGATAAAGTTAGGGAGATCTGTGGCAGACAAGTTAGGGAGATTTATGTGGCAAACAAGTGAAAGGTAGGAAGAGTTCAGTAAAAATACTCAGGGATATTGCTCTGGCAGTCACACAGTGCCATGAAGAGTCCAAAGCTGAATCCTGAGTTTAGTAGCATGACTATCAGCTCCCCAAGCTCCCATACTATGTTTAACTGTTAGCATTCCCATTTTGTTAAAAATGTGTTACATTTTGCATTTCCCTTTCCATTTCTTCTTCAATCGATCAATGCTTTATCTCTCGCTGTATAAGATTTATGCAAGGTGACAACTGACAGCAACAAGCACGGAGTTCAGGTTCTAGGGATCATTAGAGCTTCTACAAAGAAATCTGTGAAAAATGCACCATATTTCATTGGGCTCCTTGAGTTAGTTTTCCTCACACACAAACATGGATCAGCTGCTCAAAACAGATAGTGCTTTACTGAAAATAAACAAGAAACAGAAAACAGAAGGTGGTTGACCAACTTCATACACAGTACTTATATCCTCTCTGCCGAAAGCTCAACTGCTTGGCCTCCACTTCTCTGTGGTCTTGGAGCAGCCACTGTTAGACAGCAGCTCCCCAATGCTGCCCTGATTGCTGGAGACCACAGGGTCCCTCTCATTTTCAGGAGTACCAGGGCACAGAATCAGAGATAACAGAATCACGGAATCAGACACAACAGATATCAAGTCAGAGTGGAGTTACAAATCAGTAGGGGTCACTCCTCTCTCCAGCTCTGCTATGAACAGACTGCTTCTCTCACTCTCCCCAGTTTACCAGAGCTGATCTTTTCGTCATGGTCTTTAAAATTAAAGTAAAAACAAACAAAGAAACAAACAGCTGGTACTAGTCAAAGCTCAGCAAGAGTGTTAGACAGAAATGGGCTGAAATGTTTCTAATAGTGGCAAAACATTTCTGTCTGGCTACAAAGTGAGTATAGGCTGATGTACAGTGGAGGGCCCGCCTAGCTCTACCATTTCTCCCAGTAAGAAATACAGTCCGTAGGTAAAGCTCTGCAGCTTCAGAAAGTGATTTTGATTCTTCTTTAGACAGAGCAAATTCCTCTCTAAACACTTATGAAGCCAAATCTCTCAGTTTACAATCCGGACAACCTAAGGTTTGAGTACTGATGATAAAGAATGATGCAGTTTGAATTCTCTAGCTTTCCCAAAAATGTTTCACAAACCATTTTTGCAGTTTATAAAGAGGAGTAGGAAAACTGGTGCCAAACAGTGGGTATAGGGCAATGAAAGGACAGCATGTGTCTGTCCATGTATGGCAGCAGGATCAGGTCAGTGCCACCAGCTCACATGGACAATGTGCTTGGAACCAGGGTAGGCTGAAGCTTTCTGTTTCCTATATAAGAGGAGAGAAAGTATGAAGTAGAAAGGGAGCAAAACAGCAAATGATAGACCAAATTTTCCAGATCTCAAGATCTGCAGTGTACTGTATGTGTGTTCTAATCTGCAATTTGGATGACTTGATATGCCTTTGTTCATAATACTTTTTTTATGTATTCTTCAAGCAGAAAATACATTATCTCATATGTTATTCCTGTCACAAAACAAATCAGTAAAAACTAATAACGTGAAAAACGTAGTACACCATCAAAGGGCACCTGCTGCAGGTTTGATCTCTCTTTGTGCTGTCCTTTTCTAAAGCAGATGTAAAGAAGGACAACTCGAAAAATCTAATAGCATTCCCTCAGCTGCTGTGCTGTGCTTTAATATGTAGTGCAGTAGATGGAACAAACACAAGAGTCTCTTCACCATCTGCAGGCTGGATCTAATTTTTTCCATGCTTCCTCATTTCTGAGAATAAAAGTGGAAAATCTCTGATCTGCTTCATGTGTTTGCTTTGTGCCACATGCTGGTCCCCGCAGAGTGCAGGCACACTGATAGAACCAGCTCACACATGCCTGGATGATTCTTGTTACAAAATAAAACAGGGTAAGTAAGCCCTTGTAGTTTGTAATTTATCTTGTATCCTTCTAATAAAAGTGGATATGCTTTTGGTGATTTTATCAATGCTGAAAGAAAATGCAGTGCAAAGAGAACTGTCATTAACTTTCAGCTCATTTTGGCAGCTAACGGTGGTGAAAACACAGATGGGCATGAAGATCAGAGAGCAAAGCAGCTTTCCCCTTCATTCAGGTATGTGGCAGTTCGCAGCCTAAAGGATTACTTCTGATTTGTAGAGAGCAGCAAAGAAATCAGAATTTCAGCCACTGCCAACAAATGCTTTTAATTTCTGCTAGCACTAAGCAGATGATATATTTTCACCCATGTTAATAAAGGGTGCCCTGAGCCATCCCCAGAGAACCTGAGAAACACCAGGGGCTGGCAGTGCTGGGAAGCGGCCTGTCGCCAGCCTGGGGCTGCATTCTGCAGCTCTTTGCTCTTCTATCTCTGCTACATTTCACTGTGCCAGCATCAGCTTCAGCCATTGAAGCAGCCAGGGACAGTGCTTGGGGGAAGTGTTTCACTATTACTAAGAGTACAAGCCAGCTGAGTAATGTAGAAAAGATTTAACTGGAAAAATAAATGCCAGGCCTAACAGTACAGACTGCAGATTCCTGAGTCTTTTCATTTGCTGTCCTACTGTGGCAGGTTTGAAGGAGTGATGCACACAGTCCTCTCCTCCCAGGTGAACAGATGTTGCTACTTCTGATAACACCACTTAGAGTTTTTGGTATTTCCATAACTAATTAAAAAGGATAAAAGCCAATAATTATTCAAGAGAATAGAAAGCATTTCATCCCCAGCTGCTCCCTCGAGAGTGTTTAGAGTGTGTGGCTGAAGGGAGCAGTGGGGTTCCAGAAGTGTTTCTCCTACAGATGAAGCCCCAGCCACATCTGTATGTGCATTTATCAAAAGTAATGACATCACCATTGAGTAATACTGTGCTTTGAACTGCATCACTAATATTGAAGGAGGAAGAACTCCGTTCATGTATTTCTTAAAGTTACGGCAACAAATCAGTGTTCACATATTCACGTAGACACAGGTACACACAAAAGTATTGAAATGTGTTTTACACTTGCCTCACTCGTTGCTGGGCTAAAAATTAATGACATGCATGCTCCACACTCAGAAGATACTCACACACTGTCATAACTTATTAACAACTTAGTAAACTTAGTACCTCATACTAAATGCAACACTGCTTCTTTCTCACTTGGCAGACACTTAGAAAGAGCTGGCAGAGAGAAAGTAGCCTCATAAGATAGCTTTTACTTTCTTGTGAGAGAAAACCATATGATTTCACAATAGTTAAAACACCAAATGCAAATAAATCAAAGCATCAAGATCAATGGGTGATTAGTACTCAGTGCATTAAAGCTGGACTCCTCACCTCAATTTACCTCAATCTACTTCACAGCAATTTTAACCACACTGCTCCTCACCCTCCCCTAATACAATTCAGAATATTGGAACCAAGTTGTTGACTCCCCAGGAATGACTTTTAATTAACACTGGCATGAAATGAAATCATATTTCCTATTTTTCACTGTTGATATGAAAGATTATATTCTACTTTCTGGTAGATGTTTGCTTGTGGAGGCTCACTGTGAAATCTGGTCACTAACAGCCAATTGTCAGCTGAAACGTTTCTTCTCTTTTCTGCACTTTGGATTAATTGCATGATCCTATTTATTCTGATTCCTTTGCAGTTTAAGTTTATTGATAAAAGAGAACCTGAGACTAACTTCCCAAGAGGTCCATCAAGAGGAAGTCTGAGAATACAGAGTGGTGCACAGGGGGCAGCAGATGGAGATGTGTAACAGCTGTATGCTTCATGTGGGCTCTGCAGTGACACCGGAGGAGGTAGCTGCTGTCAACACCTTGCCCACGGGAGTTTCTCATGAAGTCCTATTTTCAAATACTATTGCTATCCATCAATGCTAAGGAAAGAAAGCTGAAAGCCATCATTGACAGCATCACTCTGCCTGATGAGAGATTTTAAAACTATGGATTCAAAAGAGAGTTTCCCACCCAGAAAGCAATATGTTGGAGCTGAAATGGCTTACATGTACTTAGTCCACTTTAATAAGAGTGAATTATCCTATTATCTAAGAATTTAGGAAATATTTTACAGTTGCTTTTTGCTGAGGTAGGAAAGCAGTGAATTCAGGAGCAGAATCTGTGGGCTTGTACAGAAACAAGTGCTCCAAGGCAAAAAAAGCACGACTCACCTCTTCAGCTAAATTAAGGTATCCTTCCCTCCTGGGACACTGCCACCAGTGTTGTTACAGCTGCTTCCTTGTGGCACTTTCTGGACCATTGCATGTCCTTTTCATACAGATCTCCTGAAATAGTTCTGGTGCATTTGTGATCAGGCTGACAGCAATTGCAGGGACACATGGTAGAGCAGCAAAGAGGCACTGCGAACTGTGTCAGCCAGTCTGGGTACACCGGGAATCCTGTCAGAATGTCTGGAAGGGGCCCATCCATGCCTCCAGGCTGGCAGTGCAAGTGTAGAGAGATATCTCTCCAGGAGGAGGCTCCCATCTCTTCTGGTTCGATTTTACCTACATGCTGATTTGTAAATCAGGCTTTTCAGGCTCACCACGTCCTCCCCAGCATCTCACTGAGACATGTTCAAAAAGCATTTGCTCAAATTTATTCTTCTTGGTAGCAAATAGCACAGAAAAGATTGGAGAATCGTGGAGCTGAGTTGAAAGGCTCCGGGCTGGGAATCAGTAAACTCTGAGATCATACAAGGGAAGGTAGTATTTATCCCCCTTCATAAGACATGGAAATTGAAAGCTGTGGAAATACTAACAGCCTTATGAAATCTATCTACTGATGTTTTAGATCTTTTTCTACTCTTTTCCTGGGCACATTAGCTAATGCATTGATTTCCCAAAACTCAAAATAATTAGCAGAAGTAAGAATAGGAAGAAACTTTCACAGGACAAAGAAAGGAAAGAAAGGTCACCCGATTATTTGTTCAGTATGTTCTGTTAAATATTTCCTATGAAGCAGACAGAAATTAGAAGGATGAGAAATACTCTGATAATACTTCTAAATCATTTTTCCATTAACATTTCACACCCATTCCAAAGATTTCATGAGAGTGCACATAAAAGATGCCTGGCAGCTAGAACCAAGGATTTACAGACTTTTTGTTCATTCTTTTTAAGAGTATGCACATCAAGTGGGGACTGTAACCAGTGAGAAAGTGATCAAGATATACTGAAATCAATACATTTTATTATTATTATTATTATTTTTGCCTTGTGTTGGCTGTGAAAGTAATATACTTCAAGCATTCATACCCTGCAATCACAGAAGTGTCTGCAGTTGTTTGACCTCCAGCTGCTGCAGCCATTATAGCTCTAGGAGCTTCCTTGGATTCACAACCATTGAAAATCTCACCTCGTGTTTTCCTATATTCTTAAAGATAAATCTGTTGTTATAATGGTGAAGAGAAAACAAAGACTCTGGAGGAGACTGTTAACATTTTTCTTTCTATCTTCCCAGAACAGCCAGGTGAAAAGACCTGGCCTTAACACCTCCAGGGACGGGACATCCACAGCCTAAGTGGGCAGCCTGTTCCAGCACCTCACCACTTTCTTGGTAAAGAACTTCCCGACCTAACTCTTCCCTCCTCAACTTAAAACCATTTCTCCTCCTGCCATTATCTACCCTGGTAAAGAGTTGACTCCCCTTACTCACTACTAAATTTAGTTGTCATGCTTTGATGTATCTTACAAGACAGCAGAACTGCCTAAAAGTTTCTATCCTGTTAGATTGTCATTGCATTTAAACCCACAGAGAATCTGAAGGCAGCCAAGACTTCTTACTTCCAACAAAGCATTTCAGCCCATGGGACCTGATCTGTGCTTCTGGATGTTAATCTGGGGCATTAGATCAACTTGTATTTGGGTAAGATTTGCTGTTACTTGCCATAGCCACAGAATGAGTGGCCAAGGGTCATTTCAGACCACCTCCTGCAAAGTGCCAAATCCAACTGCCAGTGGGACTGGGCAAGGCTATTAGGTAGCACATTAGGGGCAACAGGAAAACTCCAGATATTGCCTTGGTGAGTCAGCCACTCAGAAAGGGTGATCAAATAAAGTATTTAAGAATAGATAGCCTGAACATAGTACAAATGTCCAGCTCAAAAATGCAGGACATTTAGGAAACATTTCTACATGAAGCCCCAAAGCAATGTGTAGTCTCAAGACAGAAAAAAAAAAGTGAAGAGAAAAAATAACATTTCAACTGTTGGTAGGAGTGTGTAGCATACTGCTCAAGAAATTAGTGTTAGATCAACAGTGTCAACCAATTTGGCTCATGAGGCAGCTCCACTGACTTCAGACTAAGCTGACGGCTTCTTCAAGGAATGAAACTCATTCTATGGCTTCTTTGAACAACCTGAAAGTATTAGAAGCTATAAATATTTGAGATGATTGCTTCTAAATTGGGCTTCTGAAAAATGAACTGAGATGAGACTAACAATTATACTATGCAAGTAGGAGAAGAGTGGAAGGGAAGGTCTTCAGCCAGATCATAAGGCTTTTCAGCCACACCTGGACATTTCCTGGGGCATGTTGTTTGTCACTTGTGTGGATGCATACTTTACCTGCAGGTAGAGCTTGCTGGCCATTCAGACTGAAGTAAATTTTTGGCCAAAATCCTTATTCGACTCCTATGGCTATGATTCAAATGGAAAAATGACAAATAATGGTAGGTTTCCTTAGCCTTTCTCCATTAAGATTCTGAACAGTAGTTGTTAATATTTTGGAGATATGCCTTCTGCAGAATGTTGCCAAACCAAACACATATGGCATACAAACACAGATAAAGTACTTAATGTCTTGCAGGTAATTAAATTGGGAAGATTATTTAAATAGTAGGTGTATCTAGAGTAAATCAAAACTACAGTTATATTGACACAGAAAAAATAGTTTATATTTGACATTTTTTTATTCTAGTCCCTTATTTTCTGTTCTCCTGCAGCTGAGGGGATACTGCCTCAAGTCAGGTGGGAGTCAAGAATTTATAAAACAAACGATCAAAAGAAAGAACTACTAATTAAACTGCAGAAAACAACAGTCAAGATTAGAAATCTTTGGGTTTTTTTATTATTATTGATATTGCTAATAAGTGATTACACTCATTTATGGAACATTAGAACTGAATGAGTGGAAAGGCACTATAATCCCTCCTACAAAATCATTTTTTCCTACGGTTAATTGCATAAAAATCCCCTGGAGAGAACTGGAAAACTTCAATTTATGCATTTATATACAAGAGTCTCATCTGTGTGTTTTTGTTCATGACAAAGATGTTGAGGTTTTTCCTGATTACATATTGAGTTTAAAAAGCTGAGCATTCTATGTAGTGTTACTTTCTTCTCTTGCTTTATTTAAAAATCAGCAGAAGCAAATGATGACATATTTAGAAAATGTTCATTACTGTCTGTGCAAGTTACTGAAATGCCCGGCATTTCTCATCTCCAAAGTGAGGAAGGCAGTGCTGCTGGTGCAGACTGTACCACGAGCAGCATGGCTTCACGAAGGTTGCCCATCACTTCCCTGGGGCTGAGAATGAGGGAACAGACTGCAAAAACCACAAGTTCACAGTTAGCTTTCCCTTATTTCCCTCACTGATTTTTATTTTTGGTTAGAAGCTCCGTTTCCAAAGTTCACTGTGGTTTGTGTACAGCTCAACATTAATATTCTGATAAAATGACAGGAAATATGTAATGATTATAGTGTACTGCAGATGAATTGCTGTGCCCTAAACCCTGCCGGGTGTGTGGATGGAACAGAAACTCAAGTAACATAAGCCTCATATACAGAAAAAAAACTGTGGGTGTAGGAATCTGGAGCATTCAGCTACAAAACAGTGGGAAGAAGGATGGTAAAATCCCAGCAGGACTACTTGAAACCAGATGGAGAGAGAAATTCTAGAGATAAAAGAGAGAAAATAGAGCCATTACCTGGATCTGACAACATCTACATGGCATTTCAGGAAGCAGCAGTGCCTGCAGCCCCCAGCTTTATGATAGCATCCTCTGAGAGTATCCCTCCACCTTTGTATGACACCTACAACAGCTGCAACCTTCACAGGACTAAGCATCTCCATTCTAACTATAAGGTGTTTTGGTTCTTGCAGAGGAATGCTTTCAACGTGGAGTATGTATTCTGCTATTGTATTCTACTTGCCTTTTAAGCTGTAAAGGGAAATGGCTAGGCAGCAATTGGCTGTCTGCACTGGTAAACACACATCACAGCTCTGCCACTACTCACAGAACCAGCATCCCAGCCACAAAGAGGGCTCTGCACCCATAATCTGCTGACAAAAACTAGGTCCAGGGAGCTCAGGGATGCTGCTCCTCTTAGTGGCTCAGAGGCAGGGTGCTCAATACCACCGTGCCTGGACACAGCAAAGCAGCGGCACCCAAAAGTAGGAAAAATATGATAATGGCAAATATGCTGCCAGCCAGGGGCAAGGAACGCCTGAAGAGGAGAGTTACTCGAGTCTGGAAATGCCATTTTCTGCAGGAAGAGCTTTGAAGTGTCAGTAGTTAAAAGGAAGTGAGAATTTTACTTGAGCTCTTTTTATACTTCTAAAGTTATCCCTTGGGATTTTTAGATAATATGTAAGAGTTTGGTATCTCAGTCATGCCATAAACTTCACATTAGCTCTGTAACACCCTTAATTTTGCTGATTATTTTTGTTCTGCACCATTTGCTCATGCAAATGATCCTTTGAGGGCACAACACACAAAAGCATCGCTCATCTCTGCATTGCCTTTAGGCTCAAAGGAACAGCGCTGTGCACAGTTTAAAACCTCTTTCTGAAGTAAAGCCCAAGCAAAGGAAAAAAATGTTCAGGAAAAAAACAAAACAAAACAAAACAAAACAAAAAAGCTACAGTAGAACCAACAGGTTAACATTCTTTTAGATTTTTTCATTTTCTCCAAGTAATTTAGAGACGTCTATGTTTTTACTAAGCTCCTCATTTGAAGTGACTCATACTTGTGACATCCTATAACAGAAGGGATTCCTATTTTGACTCCCTACAGGGCACCTCCTAACCACTTACACATTAAACAGATGCAGAAAGAGATTAGCAGCCTCATTCCAGCAACTGAAAGCAGCCCCAGCCCCCGATATTCATGTTTTGCAGATTTTCTAAGAATGATGCTATGAGCTGTACAAAAGCCTGAGGTGGCAGGAGAGAAGAGGGAAGAGATTTGTCATCCTTTTTCCAGAGAGGAAAGTAAAAATAAAAGAAGAAAAAAAAGAAAAAAAGAAAAAAAAAAAACTGTTGCTTGAGCAAGAAATGATATCTGAGAAGAAAAACAGTGGAAATTCCAGAAATAAAAGTAAACCTGTGCTGACCCAAAAGATAAATATACCACAGGTATTGTCTTTCTTCTGATTTTTTTGCTCTGAATAAAAAGAGAGAAAAAAGAAGTCAGCCTCCCAGGCTTGGAAGGTGAATGAGCGGCACCATTAAAAAAACAAATTAAGCTAATAAAAGCCACTGAACTCTGTGCACCAAGGTCGTGCTGTTAACGATCTGGACTAGAAGGTAAACAGAGCATTAATTCAGCATGCAGCTGATTGCAATGCTGTGAGATCAGGGACAGAACCGACAGAGGACGAGAAAGGAAAATGGCTGAAAAATCAAACTGAATTTGGAGTAACATGAACTAATTCATGTGGAGTGAAATAGAGGGAAAATAGAGCCATGGCAAGCTCCCCAGCCTGGCTGACATGGGTTTGGCTGTGGGGCTTAACAGTGGGTTAATTCTTTAATGGTTGGAAACTGGCAGGGACAAGTACCACCTCCAAGGGCAGGGCAGCCAGCAGCCAGCCCTTCTGGTACAGAGCACACAGCAGTGAGGTAACACTGCCAGGGGCAGAAGGGGATGTGTGTGGCCACAGGGTGAGCACTGATCTGATCTCACATCTGATCCCCATCCAGATCCAGCAGTTACATCAATGCAAAACTTGTGTAAATTTACATTAGAATGGAGCTCTTATAAACTGTTCCCACTGAAATATGTGTTTATATTTGACAGCCTGCAAGTCTTGCTCAGGAAACTATTGAAAAGGAGTAAGCTATTCCAAAACAATCTCATTTGAAAAGCCTCCAAGTGATGGATCCCAGCATATGAAACACAGTCCCCTCATGAAATGGGGTTAAATATCTCTGCATGGGATCAACATTTAATATAAGTGAATTTGCAATATTGCAATAAATATTGCAATATTACAATAAATGCAGTATGCGTTTATAAGGCAGATATTAAGATCACCCAATATGTTTAGGAGCTAGGCCAGAAAGAATGCTGCTTTTAATCTGGAAACTGCTTTACAAGCTTTTACTCACAAAAACATTTGTCACAGAATTTAAAAAGAAAAAATCAAGCCAGTCCTTAGAGTTGTAGCTCCAGCATCTGGGAGTGCTTTAGACTTCTTGTGCTACTCCCATACACCACCTCTATGCTTGCATTTCCCTTCTTTGAAATCAGGGTGTAATCATCCCCTACTTGGTAAGCAAGGCGTAAGATGCTCTCCCATTGAGCATCCCTTCCCAGCAGTGGTACTTCTCATGCAGACTCCTCACGCACTGGATGTTTATTTGACAGCTCACCTACTTGCGTGCATGCTTGTTGTGAGTTAATGTTAGCAGTGTGCTGTCATTAAGGTGAATACACGGATTGCTGGATCAAAAATTCATTTGCCAAGCTCCGTGTTTTCTTTTACTGACCTTGGATTAGAGTTAATCCCTCAGCCATTCCTGCATTACTGTGCCTAAAAGTAACTTGCTGAACAGTGTAAACAAGTTTTAAATTCCATTAATATCTTGGAGCCAAATGCAGTGTTCTCTCATGGTCTCTACTTTAAAAAAAAATCATAATGAAACACTTCTATGTGTAGATCTATCCTTTTTTTTTTTTTTCTTTTTTTTTCCCTCTATATTGAGAAAAAGGCTGAAAATAAAGATGAATCTACTTGGAAACAGAACAGATACATTATTTAAGACATCTGAAACAAAACATTCAAAATTCTATCACAGATGTAAAGCAAAGTTTTGAAGGATATTCCTCAAGCAATTGATTATATGTACCACACAAATAATGTTTGGTGAGCATGGGCTTCAGGAGCAGAACATGAATTGAAGTCAGATTCAGCTAAACAAATCAAACATAAAAGATCTCCCTTCCCACAGGTCATTAAGAATTTAAGGGATATTCCAGAAAACCAAGCTACTTAGTTACTCTTTATCATATTAATTTTTACTTTATCATATTGTCTTTTAGATGTAATTAATGTGTCACAAACTTGTGAAGAGTAACTGTGGAGAGGAGCATTTGTTCACTGCACCAGCGCATAGAAGGCTTTTAGTACAGCCACTTTTTTATGCCAACTATACAAAGCAAATGTGCACATTTTTTGTTTGCATTTTATGAAAAGGAAACAGCAACAAATAACCAAGCTAATACCTTCCTGTAGCCTAACTATGCCTATTCAGGAACTATTTAATCGGATACAATATATGTACTCATCAACTCATCAACTAAGACATTCGGTACAATTCAACCATATCAGGCCATTTCTTCCAATGGTAATTTATGAATAAATAACTTTGTAATCCAAAAATATTCACACTGGCTTCAGCAAAAACCATTTGCTCACAACTGTCCTGAGGACATGGCATCTTGAGTTCCTGCTTGGTTCCTGCTTACTACTGTCCTTTGTGAGCATGAGAGTTACACAGAGAATCTTCAGAACTTGTATTCATAATTTCTTCTTCCTGTTCATCAAGGTCAAGGAGAACTGAAGGTGCTCAGGACTCACAAAAGCGGGATCCTTATTTTCAATCTTCCTAGTGCCAGAACAAGTGTCAGCTGGTCTTTGATCCTGTAAATAGAATGATCTCCCCATGCTCTCATTAATAAAAACTGGGAACTACCAGTGTTCCTGGCCCTGTGCCCCTCTGAGTCAGAAAGCTATCAGCCCTGGGCTCATTACCTACCTCTGCAGCCCCTGGAGGCATCAGCTCAAAAGATAGCAGATGATACAGACTGACACTGCAAAACAATATAAAATTGCCAAAGTTAAAATTCTGTTACTTATTAAACATAATTGTAAAGTTACAGATAGGTTTTCCCTTTCATCTTGAGATTCCATCCAGGCTCTAAGAGTGCCCTGTTTTTTTAAAGTTAACTGTTTACTGTGGTTGATGAGCAGGACACATACAATGAAGGCAGGACCAAATTCTCTCCTCTCTTTGCCTACATGGAAGTAGTGGGAAGTAAAGATTGTACTTGTAGAGATAAGCCCTCACAGTTAATGCTTGCAGTCCCCAGAGCAGAAAAGTAGGATGCAACCCTAATTTGGGTGGGACAACACATTTTGAAAGTGATTGCTTTAGGATCAGGGGAGCACTTGTATGTGTGGAAAAAAAAGTCTTACCCTCCTCAAGAACAAAAGGAGGAAATACCATCAATTCTTCCTTTGGATGTATTTTGTCCAAATAACATGACTTTGTACAAGTGCATGAATATACCCACATGTACATATGCAAAAGTGCGTACAGGCATTTAAGATCAAAGTTCAGGCTCTGGACTGACTGCCATATCACAATAGCTCCTGCCCCAGTCTGATGAGGGAAATGGAACGGAAGAAAAGAAGGACAAGAATGAGGGAAATAATAGGGTTGCTAGTAAGCAAATTGTCCAGAAGGAACAGCTTTTCCTACTTTATTCCCTCTTCTTTTCTCCAGCATGAGTTCCTATTGTCTCACTAATCTATGGGAAGTTCGCATACTTCAGTCCCTTCTGTTGGTGAAAAGGGTACAAGTGTTTCCTTTGCTTCTTGCTTCAGCACAGGTCTTTAATGGCAGCACAGAGGGTTATCACCTTTCTTATCTCTGAAAAACGTTTAATGCCTTTTGACATCCTAGCCAAAAAAAATCTGAAGTCATCTCAGGTATTCTCATCATGGATATTATTCACAACTTCTGCTAATGGCTAAGTGGATTACAATGGATACATTAATTCCACAGACAGGGTTGATGTATTCAAAAGAGCAGGCACATTGCAGACTTCATTAGAGCCATTGAGTCATCCATATCAATCCAAAACCACATGTTGTGGTATGGCCCAGAACTCAGACTCCGTCATCCACTTTCCAAGTTGTTTACATATTCACACTAAATCAACGAACTCACAAAAGAGCACGAAATCACATAAGAGCCTTCTTGTCCACCCCTTCTTTACATTCACAGTTTCTTCACGTGGGCTATCAGTAGTCTATCTGCGATAGGAAGGATGGAGAGTGACCCCATCCCAGCCCAGCGCGGACTGGGAAATGGGAGGGGGCTGGGACTTCCTCAGGATATGGCGGAAACTGAATCAGATCTCCCACTTCCCAGGCAAGTGCTTTCCCCCAGCCAATTGGGAAAGCGTGGTCACTGCCTTTCCCTCTTCCCTAGGTAGTTTACTGCTATCCTTTGCTGTACTGGGAGTGCTCAGACAACTTTCAGCAAATCAAGCCCTTCAAGGAAAACAAAGCACTGGGGAGTTTCGATTAGCCAAAAGCTGTGGCCTCATCATATGTAGCAATACCTCTAAGGGTATCCAGGTTTTTCATGATAAATGAGCTCCCAAGCAGTCCTGGTATAGAATCGTAGAATCACAAAATTATAGGATGGCTTGGGTTGGAAGGGACCTAAAGGATCATCAAGCTCCAACCCCCCTTGATACATGCAGGGCCACCAACCTCCCCATTTAATACTAGACCAGACTGCCCAGAGCCCCATTCAACCTGGCCTTGAACACCTCCAAGGATGGGGCATACATAACCTCTCTAGGCAGCCTGTTCCAGCACCTCACCACTCTCTTGGTAGGTTATATGTGAATTGCCTGGGAAAGACGTGTCCCTTAACTTGAGTTTATAAGGGAACACAGGTGCCAGAATTGAGTCTGGCCATTAGTCTCACTGATTTTGTCTATACATCGAGCAAGCCTAGGAGCCTAAGTGCAAACTAACGTCCAGACTCAGACATGGCTCTGAGGCAACCTGTGGAAAAGCTGGGAAATCATGAGTAAAAGGCTTCTGCAGTGTGAATACTAACACACGACCTTCTGCCTTTAGTGATCACTCACTGATCTCATCTAGCAGGAGCCTGTGCTTTGCTTCCTGCTTGCTGTGAGGATCTGTGAAGAGGCAGCATCTCTGCTGTTCAGGAGTTGGTGCAGCTTTCTCAAATAACAAATAGCAGCCACAAAGTCAACTCTTCTGTGATCGTTTTCCAGAATTTATGTCATTTGGCAGTTGCCTCAGAGTAAATGCTATTGCTGCTTTCTGTGCCTATACGCTTTCCTAATTTCTCACGGCACATTAAAATGGTTTCTCTAAAAATGCAGTATTTGAATCAAGAAATCACAATGTTATATCAATTTATAGATAGGATAATATAGTTAGAGTGATGTTTGCCTGGGAGAAAGAAGGCAAAAAATAAGATGTTTTCTTTACTGTAACTTTTCACTCTTAGCTCCTTGTTAGTTTTCACTTCAGACCAAAAGCCAAGGTCAGGTGGAATTTCAGAATATCCTGGCTCTTCTTAATATTCTGGAACAGTAAATGTTTCAAGGTGGGACCTAAACATTTTTGTCATATAAAAGTTTTTCCAGAAACTTTCAGTTAATTTCTAATCAGAACAAAATAGACCATGAATGATTTTTAATTTGTTCTTCAAACAGAACCTGGAAATCAATTTGACAATAAATTTACAATTTCACTGGAAATTAAGTAATTCTTATATGCAGTTTTTCCTTTGATTAAAGGAAGCAATAGCAAAATTGCTATTGCTAAAAAAGGAACCATAGCAAAAGTCCTGCTGAGAATCCTTGCTACTTTGTAATGATTCAGGGCTTGCAGAACATCATATTGTATAACTAGAAGATGATTTAGTGCAGAGAATGTTGACTCACAGTGGTTTATCCTCTTCCGCAGGGTAATAAAGCATGTCTTACAATGTTAGACATGGTGACATTTCCAAAATAATGGCCTAAAAGCAAAAGACTTTGTCTGTATATCACCGGTGTCACTATTGTGTCACTGATTTTCCTAAAGGAAGGATTGGAACCAGAATAAGGATGTATAAACATAATTCTGTGATGACGGTATGCTTAAAAGCCATCAAGACTTTCCTTCTTTACAACCTTGCTATGCATAATAGGCCAACCACCATTTGATATTTAGCGAATAGGTAAAAACTGTGTGCTATAAGCTGAATTTTAAATATCTAAAACAGATTGCAATGTTCCCACAGAGCAATAAAAATGTTTGCATCCTAAGAGCATTCTTATAGTTACGTTAGGAAAACGTTATTCCCTTGACAGCTGTTACCCAGCCAAAAAACAATACATGAGTAAAGCCAACAACTTGGAGTGGAAAGGAGATATTTATTTCCTTGCTATGGTCCAACGTGTTTTCAGGATTGTTGAATATAGCTTCCTGTTTTTTAGTTCTTAAAACTGGACCTTTGGGGGAACAAATTATTCTCAATGTTGAAGCAACTTGAAAGTAATGTCACTGATTTCCTTAGCACTACTGCTGTTTTAAGTGCTTTTGACTCGGATTCTTTCGTGCATTACAAAGAAACACAATGTAACTCGATGCATGTTCAAGTATGGAAGTATCCATACTTCCAAAACCGGGAGCAGTTCTAGTTTTATGAAGTTGTTTGGAGTGATCTGTGAAACCATAGATGACATTTGAGATGTAGCTGGCTATCCAAATAAACCTATGGCTTTCTCTCTAATGTTTCTACCCTTCATAGCAAGAAAGCAGTAGTTCTTCCTAAATGTGTGTTCCCCTCTTGCCTTCCTGCAGCACAAGCTCCAGAAGGCCACCGGCAAGCCAAGCAGTTTCTAATAGACTCCTTATTGATGGCCCATTAATTTACTGATAGGATGTTAGGTGCTTTACACAACAACCTTGTGAAAATACATCTCAGCTAATGTAAAGAGTTCTGGAACATCACAGACCATAGATTCCTTTCAGTTGAATCAGTGATAAATATGAATAAGTTGCTATACTGCAGTATTTAACTTTTTTTTTTTCTTTCTTGAGAGGGAAGCATGTAGTATTAAATAATCTTCAATTATTACATGACACTAAGACACACAATATTTTGTTTTCTCCAAATATTATCTGGAGCATGGAGTTATTACATCCCTATCTACCTTGTTTGCTTGATCATTTTACTACCCTGCAACATGCAAGCTTCCAGCTCCGAGGTGTTTGCTGTTGAAGAAGACACTACAGCATTTCACACTCGTCGGCCTGCAAATGGATGTTGGATTTTCTCAGGATCTATACAATTCAGGGCTCAGTATGACTCCAGTTGGACACTGGTAAGCATCTTCTAGATATTTGTCCACACAGCTGCTTTATTTATGGCACTGCATGCATATTGCCAGTTGTGGGTTGTTACAAAGGCATGATGGCATCTTTGTAGATTTGGCACAATAATAAGACCAAAACCCACCTTTTTCAAAGTTCACAAAAGTTCAGATATAGCATGCCTAACCTCAGAGCTATAGCATACAAAATTTTAGTTCAGTAAACTAAATTTTAAAATTGATATTAAATAGAGATAAGGTTTAGATCACACTAGACAGAGGGGAATCTCTGTCTTGTAAACTTTAGCTAGAAAACCATTCACAGAAATCTGTTTATTCAGTAGGTCAACACTTATCTTCAAATGTAAGTATTTTATGATCAAATAGGAACTGCTAATAGGATGTGGTACTTTTTTAAAAGATGATCTAGTGAAAGATGTTCTTGAAAGATGTTGGCTTGCCCCTCTTACTCTTCAGGATGTGTGAATTTATGTGTAACTCGAGTTTTACTTTTCCTGGAGGATTTCCTAGCATTCGCAGAATCAGTAAAATTTTCAGCAAAGATCTACAGAGCAAAAACTCATCAAACTACCGTGTTTTTTACCATTTTTATGTTTTGCTTCCTTCTACTCATACTGAACACTCTGTAAACATCTGAGAACAAACAGAACTGCAGATTAATTCTTCCTGCCTTCTTAGTTAAACTGTGCAATCCTGCCATCCACAGCTTTGAGGACCTGAGGTTGCCCTTTTATTGACAAAAATGGAGTCAGAGTGCAGACTGAAGCTCCAAAAGGAATGATCAAAAGATGTTCAGCATTTCTTAAGTGCCAAAACATTCTGGAGAAAAATACATAAAACTTACATGCATAAACTTGGAACTATATAGTAATGGAGAGTTTACTGTGGTGATTTCTTCATTTAAGAAATTACACAGTGATGAAGAGCTGGATGAAAACTTGAAAAAATTGAAAGTAACGTGAAACAGTGAGATTAATCAATGTACTGATACTCTTCTTTAGCTGTTGTCAGAGGGGAAACCATTTTACAGTTATCTGT
Source organism: Perdix hodgsoniae (assembly GCA_035772895.1). Classification (NCBI taxonomy): domain Eukaryota; kingdom Metazoa; phylum Chordata; class Aves; order Galliformes; family Phasianidae; genus Perdix; species Perdix hodgsoniae. The sequence goes on from JAPSGF010000043.1 coordinate 3,054,380, forward strand.
ATATATTTTGATTTGCTTTTATTTAATTCCAAAGAATTTTTTTCTACTCACACAACCTATGTGAGTAATCTACCCAATCAGTGATGTCACATGTTTTACAGTACCTGTAGTGGGAATTACATATAGGCATATGTACTACTAATCATCATTAACATCCAACAGGGATTCTGCAGTTTTAATAACACTGCTTTATTATCAGTTTTTAATACTGTGTAATTTGTTTGCAAATTACACGATCTTCCTAGTGATTTATCAGCCCACTTGCAGTAAAAATGCATACCCATTGTTGGAATGACTCTTACAATACAGAAAACAAAGATGTTATGAGTAAAAAATGAAATATCAAAAATATTATTTCAGTAATATTTCTGATTAATATTACTATATTATTATTTGTGCAAGAATGATTGCTTTTTCCTCCTCTTATTTTACCAATCTATGGTAAAAAGAATAGTCCACACATCACATATTCTGAGGAAATGATAGAACTTCCTGTTCTCTCACATCTGGAACATTAGCAAGCTCAACCTCCAAAAAAATAGAGGCTAAATAATTTACCATGCTGTTTATTTCAGAGACCTCCTTTCAGAATTAAAGGAAATCTATTTGCATGTTTCTAAAGGCATTGTTTCTTCAGCCTGTGATGTCCATCAGTCAGGTTTGCTGCTTTTGTTTTTGTAATCTAAATAAATATAGTTCAATGTTTTGGAACTCCATGGTTATCCCAGTGGATTCCTCTGTATCTATTGTGTAAGGCAGAACTAGGGGAAGCAAAGGATGACTAATTTTATGTACATGAAAAGATGGAAGCAAGTGGAAATCTCTACAGTCTGCTAAAATCTGCCACTCTGGAAAAGCCTAATGATTTGACAGCTTCTGAATATCTCACATTTATGCTGGTATTTTCCATTTTTAAATGATCACAACTGAACTAAAGGCAGTAATAATAAATTCTGTGTAGCCAACACTTGTTCATAGTTTACAAAATAAAGCAAACCTGTGAAGAAGTTTCTCCATCAAAGAACCTGCCTGTATTTTGAGTAGAGCTTAGCAGAAACGAGATTTTCTATTTTGTGGGAAATTATACAAACTGTGTTTGAAACTGTAAACAAGCAATTTAAAAATTTCCTGGTATTTCCTATGAATCAGGCAATTCTAGTATTTACTATGAAAATATCACTAAAAATTGACTTATGTTTCTCAAATACCTCCATTTTAGCAAAACATCAAAGAAAAATAGTTAAGCAGTGACAGCTGATGCCATGCCTAATTGTGGCCCAAACCCATCACTTATTCTGTTCTTCCACTGATACTGAAGTGGTTTCAGAGAGAATGCAGGACTGAGCTCAAGTCTAAACAGACAAAACCCTGGAGGTCAAGACATAACTAAAACAATCTACAAACTACAACAGGAAGATTTTATTCTAAGCCTGTTCTTTACACTGCCATGCTCAGAGAAGGTGTGGATGCCCCATCCCTGGGGACATTCAAGGCCAAGTTGGCTGAGATCCTGGGCAATCTGATCTAGACAGTGGCAATCAGGAGTAGGGTGGAACTAGATGGGATTTAAGGTCCCTTCTAACTCAAGTTAATCTACGATTCTATGATAAAAGAGAAAAATTGTTTCCCGAGAACATTTTATTCTATGTATAAAATGCATGTCTAAAATAAATAGCCAAATCATCTTCTGAAAAGCAGCTGCAACTGAAAAAAAAACCTCGGGTCCATAAAAGCTTAAAAGACCAAATTCTTCTGTGGATCCTCACAAGTTGTCTGCAGTTCATCACAATCTCCACACTCTCTCCAGAAAGTAATACCTAGAAAACAGCGTTCAGAGATATTGGGAAGCAATTTCTGATGGGCAGACATTACATTAGGTAATACTTGCAGTGCATGGTATTTTCATTCCAGACTAAATGTGTGAACTGTGGTCACTTTGAACATTGTGAACAACATCCCTAAAATTTGGTCAAAGTCCTGGTTAAAATTGTACTTCAGCTTGTAGAGGAAAGGCTTGGAAAACAAAGGGCAAATTCTGAACTGTCCTTAAATTGTGTAGGAGGCCAAAGAAAAGTGACTGAGAAGAAGGGTGGAACGTTTCCATTTCCTTGAGTAAGTCCATGATTTAGCCACTGAACTTTGGACACTGAGAAGCTAAGAGAGTTAAGAGCACAAAAGTGGCAGCACAAGTACTTAAGATGGGAAGTGATTAAGGCATGAACAATGTGAGGATGGAAAGTACTGCAACAGGCCATTGGGAAATAATGATTACAGTGTCAGTACTGAAGTGCCAGATGTGTTCTCTGAAGCAGACCCAGGATTTCTTTGTCTCAACAACACTGCTAAAATGAAATATTTTGTCTCAGTCACTAAAAGAAGTACTAATAAATACTAATAAAGTGGTGCTATCTCCATCCACCTTGGTAGACACATTCATGCTACAAGTGGTCATGGACAGCAGCTCATCAGTGTTGATGTTGGTAGACCACGTTCCTCGAAGTGATTTTCCCAGTGTATGGCAGAAGTGCTGCCTGAACAGTGAACGGAAAACAAGGCAGTGTGCCTTAGCAACATACACCAGGAAGAAGAAATGCATTAAAAATTCAGTGGCAAAACAGCACTGTATTTCTTATAACAAGGGAATCACTCATGGGGATGTTTCTCAAGAGCAAAACTTGTGCAATCTTAAGACTTGGAATGATGTTTTGACCAGACTGAGCAATCTGTTGACCTTTCAGCAACATGCTCTTGGTAAACTCATGTGTACCAAAGGTACTGAAGCCAACTGACTATGAAATGAAGTTGTGCGTGCTCGGAATATGCCCCAATTTTTATGAAGAATGCAAATTCAGTGTTTTTACAGGACTTTGAGAAAGGTATACAGCCATATCATACTGTACAACATATCAGACTGTCAAAAAACATCTCCATAGACACAAATTAGCATGAGATATATTAAAATGCTGCCAGTACTCAGTGGAAATGTACTGGGTAAAATGTTAAGTTCAGCATCTGCTTATAGCAAATGCTGGGGCTTGAGGGCCTCCATGTCATAGCTTTGCAGCAATTCTACAATAGAGGCCTTTGGAGAAAACTTCTCTTTTCTTGTGTGTGGATTTTATATTTTATTGGTAAATGTCCCTCTCCATACTCTGTCATTTACCTGTTCAATATTTTACTTTAATGCCTCCATCTCAATAAAAATATTCTCAGACATTGCCACATGCATTCAGAGGGAATTTATTACCACTTGAAAATGTTTTCTCATTCTATTGTGTAAAAATAAACAACTTGCTTGGTAAAAATGGATTCTTCTGAATAGCTAGCACCATTTAAGCATGGCCATGTCTGTGGCAGTAAATCCAGCTGGTTCATTACAGAACACTTCATGAAGCACTTTTTCTCACCTTATGACATCAAAAATAACAGACACGGAGCAGTCTCTCTGGTCACTTCAGTGCAGGGACTGTAATTCAGGTCAGCCTTGCGGCAGCTCATGTGGAAATGAAGCATTTTCACTTTCTGCACCTGCACTGCCTCCCACACATGAACCCAACACACCCAGCCCACGCAGGCTGTCTCACCCACAGGAGCCTGATGGCCTTAGAGCTGCAGGACCCACATACCCCACCCACTCACTGTCTGCCTCTCCATCACACACTGTCTCCCAGGGAAGGCAGCCCAGCCAAATGAGCTGCAGAGGTTCTGCTGCACATCCTTGGCATATCCTTATATATCCAGGCTACAGGGACACAACAGGCAGTTATTCTGCTCCCAGATACCCAGACATTAAACTGCCCCCAGACATCTACTGTGTAGGGATGGGTGAAACAAAAAAAATGCATCAACACACACAGGAATATTTCTCCCAGGCATTCACATTTCTCTGAATGTTAAATAATCTCAGGTGGCTTACCCTGGGTGTTTACACTTGAACATTTGATCAGATTAATATTCCATAAACCTCACTTCATGTTCTATTCATTCATGGACTTTTAAAAATGGCTTCGTTTTATTTCAAGACACAGATGTTAGTATAACACATCACTAACAGATCTGTCTGTCTGAATAAACAGGAATCTGTGTTTATGCACAATACAGGGAATTGTGTAGGGAGTTCTCCTCATTAAATGGTAAACTAAACCCAACTTAATTACAGCTTGAAAGCCAAATGGGAAGTATGCTACTATCTTATCCTGCAGGACACAGGGGAATTTTAAATTTTAAAAAACAGTCTCATACTAGTGACAATGTAAATAGAAATAGAAAACCAAACCAGGCAATAGTATTTGATGTGCTTCATACCCACAGAGATTTGTTTCCATTCCTGGTGGTGATTTTTTGGCTTAACCAAAAAACCAGTTTTCTAAAAGCATCTCATAAAGAATTCTGGAAAATGAAATGTCTACAATGAAATTTTTTACTCTGAAACATTTTATATAGGTTCTACATTAACGTTCTGCAGTGAAACACAGAGAAAGCACTCAAAGAAAATTATTATTTCTATCTTCTAATAAGAAATCAGATGAAGCAAGCTTTCTCTGTCTCCTTGTCTGATGACAAAAGGCTCTAAAACCTCTAGCCAAGACATTAAGAAATTGGGCCAAAAAGAGATCTAGGCACCATCATATGAAAGTCACAGTACTGCAGACTCCACTGACGCTGTGAAAGGCAGCATTTTGGACACACTGTTGGTTTGCTTCATTTTTGAAATGACTTTTTTCTGAAGGCAGTTCCAAAAGGAACTGAGTGGAGTTTTCTCCCTTGCTGCCATTTCAGTAGCAAAACAAATTCACAATCTGAACAAATCTCCCACTAAATGTTCTAGCTACAAATAGCAGTGGTATATGAAACGATAAGTCAACCCTCCAACTGGAAGCACAGCACTGTATTACCAGAGCAGCTTCAACACCTGGCTTTGCCTATTCATTAATTCTTGCCTAAAAACTCTTCCTGAGTTGAGGTGATGTATCTCCAGCTAAAATATGTAATTCACAAAGTAGATATCCTTGTAGGCAGCATACATTAATAGCTTTAAGCCCAAAATGACCTGTGGTGCTGAATACCTTTGCACAATATCTCTGTGGTTAGCAGAAGCACTCTATAAATAAGCTTTGGGTTCCATGTTCTCAGCTTTTTCAGCCTCAGGAGGTTGGAAATTAAAGCCTGTAAATCATAGGGATGTGCCCTAACCACCCAACATGGGGAAGCAGGAGGATACTATGGTTTTGGCTGGAGTACAATACAAACAAATTGTTTCCACCTCACTGAAAATGTAAAAAATACTTACTTCTGTCAAAAGTATACAAGAAGCCAAATTTTCAAAAAAAAAAAAAAAAAGAAAAAAGCTCAAAAAAAGAGAAAGTGAAAAACATCCAAACTTAACAATGAAAGAGCACCCAAGAAGCTTGTGAATACAGCCAGTCTATCAAACTTTGCATAAAGCAAACTTCAGATGTGGAGAGTGTCACAGAACCACATGAAAAAAATACACACATTTTATCACTCCACAGAATGAAACCGTAATCCCACTGGTAAAAATAAGAGTACTCTTTAAATGAGAGCAGAGGAGCCAGGAACCACAGAAGCCACGTCTGAGGCTCCCACTCTTTGTTTTACTGGCAGTGGCTGAACCTCTATGTTAAGTCCCTGAAGTTAACTCAGATTAATAACTGTGCTACGGATTGACATTTGGCCAGCTCTAATCAAATAATATTTATACCTATCCGGTCATTATTTGTTAAATCTAATAGCTGAAAGAAGTTGTTCCTGTGCTGTACAGCGTGCTGGTACATAGAGATGGTGCTGAGCAGTGGACTGAGTCTGAAGTCTGTAATTCTGAGCTGGGGAATGAAACTAAAATACTTAACCAGCCACCCAGCTATGTGTTAGTGTAGTGTTATCAAACTCAGCCTGATCCCAGGGCTCTTCCAGACCCCTGGTGCCCTGAGCAGAGAGCAGTTAGGAATTAGGGAAACGGGCTGTGATAGATCACTAATTCCAAAGTTCATCTCTTCACATAGGTGGACATGCTTGCACACACCTTAATGAAAAAAGGTTTGATGTTACTAATTCTTTTTTTTACCAGCACTACTGCTGCCTCATTTCAGCAAGTGACTCAGTTCCCACTGCTTGAGCAGGTCGCAGGCTGTGCTGCACAGGACAGGTCTTCAGTGACACTGACTGATGTGCTGGCAGATCGCAGATCCTGCTTGGAAGTTCTATATGAATAGAAGAAGTTTAAACCCTAATAAACAGCTTATTTTCCCTACCAAGCTCTTCAACGATGAATAGAAACATACTGTTTAGTTTGCTTGCCCTGCTTTCCATTTTCTCCCTTTCTCTACATCTTCGGTCTGAGCCGTGCTGCTCTGTCTCAGCCTCTGTTCCCCTGCAGTGGGTGCCAGAGCAGCCCAGAGCTCAGCAGTGAGCAGGATAGGACAGCCAGTGCTTTCTGATTCTTCAGTCCTTAGTCAGAGTTTGTGGATGTCACTGGAAAAATAACTTCGCAGCACCTTCAAATACTGCTCATAGAGGAGGCTTGTGGCAAATAGAGGAATGTTTGGCCAAGTTCACCCACTGTGCAACTGGCTCTTACAGAGAGCACTTAGCAAGCAGCAGAAAACTGAGGCTGTTGAGAACACATGCATTACAAAAATGTGTTTCTGTTAATCATGCCAGATTTTTGTGTTGTCCCTGAATTTCCTTTAGAGTTTTGCTCTCCACCCTCTCTTTTGTGAGTTCTGGGTAAATGCTTGCATTGCCTGGGGTTGCTCCAGCTTGCCTACATAATGGTAGTTGCTCTGTGAGAAGCGTCTGAACAAAACACCTCTGCTGGCTGGGTCATGAGATGGGGTGGAATTTATGAGGCATCTTTCTCCAAATCATATTGCCTTCAGCTATGCTCTGTCAGAGGCACTCCACCGCCCTCTGTAAATGCATGCTCTTTCATGTCACAGTGCTCTGGAAATAATTCTCTGAATGGAACAAAACAGAAAGAAGATATGTCATATAACGACATCTTTAAAAATATCATAATAATCTGTATCCTATCTGACAGACAGTAATGTTCCTCTTTAAATTCTAACACCTTTAGAGAACAGGTTAGAATGCACAGCCCTCGTGTTCCAATCGCATTCACATTTATTTTTAGCCAGCCTCTAGCAGAAGGTCTTCCCAGGCAGACCGAGCATTTTGAGGAAATCACTTCCCAGTCGATCCACCGAATGCCTTGCCCTAAAGCTTGTTCTGCTGCTCCTATGGGAACAAGGTTCTGAGCAGGTCTGTGTGTCTTCCTGTGCACTCATCATGGAGACTGGCAGACTCTTTTGCAACACCTTGCACTTCAGCTTTTCTCCCAGCATTAACAAAGATCACCAAAGGCAACAGCAGGATGGGGAGCACAGCCACCTGCTTCCCAACATGGGGAGGTCAGCCAGTGAGCTTATGCAATGTCACCAATATACGAACTATAAAACAAATCTAAGAGAAAAGGAGAATTTGCCAGGATGATCTGAATTTCCATGAAATAACTGGAAGCCATGTGTGCCATATTGTGCAGGATATACTTATAGGTGGCACTCTGGGCACACATAGAGACAAGTGGGTTTCCTGATATGCTTTGCATGATCAGTAAGCCTGAGCCGAACAAAACCGAACCACTTCATTCTCACATAATGAGAATGCAATGAACCACACAGATAAGGACAAGATAACACAGAAAGGTCAGATGCCTTGCCTGGCATTATATGGAAAGAAAAACAAAATCCATATCTATCAGCTCTTGGCATCCATGCTGGTAGGTTCTTCCATTCCACGTCAGAAGGTCCTCAAAGGCTATGTTCATCCGGTCTTGTGCTTTCCTTTTTCTACCAATTTTGAAGTGAACTAAAAAGCCTACATTGAAAAGAGTTAAAGAAATCTAAAATGCTTGGTCGAGGCACCAAAATAAACCTGGAGCTGCTGAAATGGAAAACAGAATGAGTCATAATCCAAGAAATGCCTCGGGCTTGCCATGCTCTCAGTGCAGTATGTCAATATAATCTAATAAACTAGCTGTTAAAAAAGGTTTGGACTGCCTAGCTTATATTCTAGATAGTCATCAACACACACACACAAAATGTATATGCATCTCCATGTATATACTTCTGTATTTTAGGAATGAGGCAGAACAGATGCTTCCCAGCTGCTTCCTTGGGAGAGCCCTGGGAACTCCCCCAGAAGGTTCCCCCCACATGTGCTGGTCTTTATAGGAATAAAAAACTCAGTTTGAGGACAAATTGCCCCAAAGGGCACAATGGGACCTTGGTCTCTGGAGTGGCCTAGAATCCAGAGTGTCACCTGGATTGTTTTACCATACATAGCTTGGGCACAGTCACTAAGCACATGGGCATTCTGCCCTTATTCCCAAAGGTTAAGCTGGAAAAACTGCAGCTCCGACTTGTTTCAGGCAGGGGGATGACAAGTTTCTCACCGGAGGGTGGAGATCTTTATAGAGAATTCTTTGTAAAGTGGAAGAGAAGAAAGACACAGAAAAGTGATAAATAGCAGTAGGGAAAGGACGTGAACACACATACACACACACAGCATTCAGCGACAAATTGAAGCAGTCTACAGAAAATAAAATGGGTACACCTGCAGTTGGCATAAATAGGAGCAGCTGAGGCCACGCATTTATTTTAACTGACCTTAAAGCTATAATGCCTGAGAGAGCCCATAGTAATAGCAGATTGAAAAGCTAAATGCAGCCTGTGAGGTAACAAAACAAAACAGTCTTGAGCCGTTTTCACAAACGCATCAAGTCAAAGAGAAAGAAGGTGAAAATCTATCTTTGTATGACCTTACCCTCCGTGTGCTTGCCAGGAATTTTACATGCAGTTACAGTCATCTAACTATCAAAAAGACCAGGGGAGAAAATGGAAAGAGTCCAGAAAACAGCAAAAAGGACCAGAGAGCTGGAGAGACAGACACATAGTGAGTGATTAAAATAGAACTGGATTCTGAAGACCTTGGCAATATGACAAGGAAAAGAGATAGAGTAATGCAGTTTGAAAGGCATAAGTACAAAAAGCAAGGGACTTTTATGGCAAAAGAGGAAGAGGAAAGAAACAGTATCTAAGTAAGAGAAGAAAATAGTATGCTGGACATCCAAAACAGACTGAGCACTTTCTCAGGCATGGGAGATGTAAAAGCCCTACAAGGATTAACACAGGACTGACAATGTTTTCTTCTCTCAAACCTGTCTGTAGCAGGTCTCTTAAAACCTTATTCCTCATTGTTCACCTCCAGTACACAATGCTGCATGCTATTAAAACAACATAGCTGGCATTTTATTTAAGAATCATCTAGCTCTGGTCAAAGCAGCTTTGGAGAACAAGCTGAACAAAATGATCCTAAACTACCCACTGTTCTCTGCTGTGTCTTCTACCACTGCTATCACAAGCACTAACTCTGAAAGACGTCTTAAGATGCGAGCATCACACTTGTTGAACCCGCTGGGTGCTGCAGACTCACTTAGACAAGTCTCCTCATTCCATGTGAATTTAATAAAAAGTTATTTGAAAGACAGAAAGCGAAAAAGCATGTAGAATTGGAAGGAAGCAGCCTGGAGGGGAAAAAAAACCCTAAAAAACAAACAACTGGAGAAACCAATTGAAGAGGAATCTGAGTTCACTAGATTTTATCATGTGCATTCTGTCTATAAAGTAACTTTGCATTCATTGTCCTCCTGTCTCTTTTCTTGGCATAATGTGGACAGAGCAAAACACTATAATTCATACATACAATACAAACATATTTTCATATATATTAAAGATACACGTGTGGTAGTTGTATAGACAACCACCAACCTAAAATCCAAATGATACTAGAGAATCCTTACAGAGAGAAGACACATAACCAAGTGTATCTTCAAGAAGATTTGACTCAATTTGACTCAACTAATTACACTAATTTGACTCAAAGCATTTAGCAAAAAATGCTAAATGCTCACATGGTCAACAAAAGCTATCCAAGTGGATAACAAACACCGTCCTCTCCTGGACTCTCATCTCAGCGCAGTTTCCAAAGTAGAACTTTTTAAATTGCACGACCTTTAAAAAGGTGTTCTGAAAATTCTACTATCCACAAAGCAGCAGCCATTTTCTGTAAAGGAATTTTTTTATCTCAAAAATGACTTAATAATTAATTTACCAAAAGAAATCAAGACTCAAACAGGCCACCCAAGCAAGTCACTATAAAAAGACAGAAAACATGTTAGGAAAAAGAAAAAAAAAAGTCCCAACAACAAAATAACACAACAGTAGTGTTTGTGAAGCATTCCCTGTGTAAGTAAAAGTCCCTTATGAGCCCTAATTGTAGGACCGGCCAATGCCTTGGAAAGGAAACTCATCAGTTTTCTACTAAGCCATTCTAAAAGCAAACACTGAATAGGAACGGAAAGTTATTTTTTCTATATTTTAGCAACAAACAAACAAATAAATAAATAAATTTCTTTTTCTCAAGGATTGAATTAATTTATTGCTGAGAATGTCCTAAGTTCCTTGGAGACGTTCCGTCTCATCAACATACTGCAAACAGAGCAAAAATGCATTCTTAGGATAAGTAGTTTATCAGATCACAAGAATTTTTTGTAAAGGCACAAGAACTGCACAAGAGAATGACCCAATTCAAGCAAAACATGCTCAGTATTTCCCCTCCACATCCAAAGTATGAGGAAAGCAGAAACCTGTGAAAAGATCAAAGAACATTCAGTATACGCTGTGAGATACTCAGCTGCAGGAATCATCTGGAAAATTCAGTGGCAGTAAACGGCTGAAGTGTGGTTTAGAAATGCAAAGTAAACCATGCTAGTCTAAATCAAGACATTGTCACTTTTAGAGTCAAATTTCAGCAGGACAGCTTTCATAAACTGCTCTGAGATGTATGTGATCTGTCTGCTGAATAGATAGGAACCTGCACCTCCAGAAAAAATTACTAAGATTTAAAACAACAACAACAACAAAAGAATTCCAAAGCCCCTAAGCTTGTGGCAGATATTGAAGAGTTCCAAGGGTTTGTTTTTCATTTTTTTTAAACTCTCCATCAACGACTGCACACCGCTCAGCAATTCCCTGCCATCATCGAGATATTAGCACCCTGCGAAGCAGTGATCCATTAACAGAAGCATAAAATAACCATTAAGAGGGCCCTCATTAAACCAGAGCATTTAGTAATCTTCAGCAAATGCAGAGCAACCCAAGCGAAAGAGAAGGACTCTGCATCACAGAAAGCTAAACCTCGAATGTGTCCAACAGACGATGGCCAAACAGCTACTCCTCTTATAATGACTTTCCATCAGAATCTGTGGCTTAACTGTTGGCTGCTCAAACAGAAATCCCTGTTTGCTCCTTCCCACAAGTCACACCATCATCAGATCAGGGCTGTTTACATATCTCTTCCACCATAGCCCTTTTCCTTTTTCAACTCAGCAGGCCTTCAAAGCAAGCTCTGAGGTTTGATCAGCATTCAGTTCTGGTTTCATGCTCTATCAAACTTTAAGGGTTACCATATTTTAGCAAGCCACCACAGCAGTAGCTGTTTGATGACCATGCTGTAAGGCTGAATGAGAAGTTTTTCTGTAGCAACAACAGGCACCATGAGCTGCCAGTCAGAGCTTTCTACACCTTACATTCCTGTCCCAACTTTTTACAGCATGCAGCTGGCCCACTTAGAACAAACCTGTCTTAAATACCTTCTTAATACCCAATATATAAGCTTCAACATTCTTAAGCACACAGGAAAAACATACTATAACAATCCCTGTCCTTCTGTAAATCTTGAAGTATGTATCACACGTCACTCAGCTCCAGTGGCCAGGCTGGGACCTCTCCCACTAAATTACCATTTTTTTCAGCATTCAAATCTGGGGGCCACTGAGTTTTATGTTGTAGCATGCCCCAACACATTAATAATAGTTCTGCTAATACCTATAAAGTGTGATGAGAAGCAAAAGTTATAATAATGATGATAATTAAAAGAAAAAAAGAAAACATCCTCACAAAACTGAATTTCCACTGTTGCCATAAAGCAACAAATTCTCTCACCTCCGCTCCAGAGCTAATTTGAGCACTAACTGGTAGATCAGCAAAACAGTAACTCAGGAGCCCTCATGGGAGCACTTGCTTTCTTCCCTTCTCATATTAGACATCAGAGGCTATGCTGAAAGTTATTATAAATATCTTTATTCTCTCCAGCCTGGCTTGGCTGAAAGATATCCAGAAAACCCTAAAATGATTTCTGCAACCAGTTTTTGACCTGAATACATTTATCACATCATCTCTACTCAGATTCTGTAAGCAGCATTCACCCTAACACATACACAAACTATCTTCATAGAAGCTTTTGGCTTAAATTCAGCAGAGTAGGATAGAATTTGGCAATATAAATATAAATGTTTAGCTGTGGCTTCCATTTGTTTATATTGACTGATCAGTGAAGGCAGCAAAATTTGCACTCCATGGGGAAAAAAACTACAAGAAAAGCAACTGAGAACTACACAAGTAGTCTTGTGAGTCTACACAAGGCCAGGACCCACTTGTCCTTTTCCTTGCAACAAGTCAACAGTTACTGGTTCAGTGGTGGCAAACTACCATATATATAACACAGCCACTTTTGGTGAAAGTCTTCCACCACTTTTTTTTATGCATATATTTCAAAATATAGCGTGTATATATATACATATATATACACATGCACATATATAAATATCTGCAGAAATAGCTAAATCAAGACAATGTGATGAAGTTTCCAGCTTGAACCTCTCCATATGTATCAAATCTGAATATGAAACCTATCTACTCAGAAATTTAAAAAAAAAAGAAAAAAAAATTCTAATCCATGCCTTTAAACTCTGAGAGCCACCATTTAAACTCATCTTGCACATTCCTGAATGCTACACAAATTTCTTCATTGTACCCACTTCCTTCATATGGATTTAGACCCAGGCACACATTTCCCAGAAGAAAACTTGGGAAAAGGGGCTGAAAAAAAGGCTGCACCCTCCCTATTCCTACTGCCTTGTTCATTTCTTGAAACCTCAGCTGTTGAGCTTCCTCTCCCTCCCACTCTTTCCTTGTGTTCACCTGAGGGCTACAGCCATTCTGCTCCCTTGCAATATTCACTAAATACTCAGAACCCACATGACATTTTGTGTCCCATCAGCCCGTCTGCGAAGCAGTAGCAGCAAAAATTCCCCAGATACGTCATAAAGATGTGAAGATACTCTTCTCATAGCCACTTAAAAGTTTTGAAGATTTTCAATACTGACTTTGAAAAGAAAAAAACTTACTCAAAGCGCACTTTAGTTGAAAGTCCAATGAGATTACAGGAGAAACTAACATAATTTCTTGTCCTCTATCTTTGAAAATGTAAAGCGCTCTTAATACCATAAGCATGACACGATCATTTTAGATGAAGTAAGAACTGCGTACTTTTAAAAGGGGAAAGAAAAGGGAAAGAGGCAGAAAACAGTCTGAGAACTGAACACAACCAGACAAGCAGAACAGACTAGATAAGACCCAACTGGACATTAATCAGGGTCTTGTAGCAAAGACTGGAGAACTTTCTGAAATGCAAAGTATAACTGTGTAAGCTTTTGCCAAAAGCCATATAACTGACATCCTTGCCATGTTCAGGAAAGATAGTCTCTATTTGTATATAAAACACTACAATAATCAAAGTCATGCTCAAAGTTTAAACAGGAACATCCTTATAAAACAAAGGCTGAACTGAATTGACATTCTGCAATAAAATTACACATTGGTTAGAGGCTAAATGTAACCAACTTAACCCATTCTTTGCCACTGGCAAATATGTAAACTTTTTGGATGAGAACTTTCTTCTTCCAAAAAGCTGTGTGTGAGCCGAGACATTTCCCCTTCTGCTGCACTTCACCACCATAGAGGAATTGCCATGAACATTCATGGTGCTTCTTCATAACCTTTCCCCAAAACAGTTCTTAGAACTCCTTTTTCAACAATGTGTATAAGAGCACGGTAATAAAACTACTGCTCCTGCCACATCTTTGCTTGTTTCCCAGGATGCCCCATCTGTATGTCTGCATCTATCGGACACGTCTGGGCCCATACTTCTGATTACAAGCTCCTTGAGAGACTATTATTCAGTGCTTGTGCAGTCTATACTGCAGTGAGTTCTCAGTATTCTAATACAAAGAAGCTGTAATAAAGAATAATTTTACCTTTCTCCTTCTTGTTAAAAAAATAGAGCAGCAAAATGTGGAATGCTTAGAAAATAGAGGTACATTTTATTTCCTCAATATACAGTGGTATCTAAAAGAACTACACCTGGATCAATCTACACAAAGATTGGAGAGAAAAAAACAGTCTGTCTCAAGGGTGTTACAGAGCATTATATAAGCCTGGAGAAGATATTTGGGGACAATTTTCTCCATTTGCAGTCATTGCTCTCTACTCCTTATGTTAGTACTTCCAGCTGTATTCTCCAGCCACGCTGGCAGAAAGCTGAGACTGGGAGCCCTGAGGACAGCAAACAGACCAGGGGGGAGAGATGGGAAAAATCTCCTTTCCTGAGCATTGCACATGCCTTGCTGCTCTCTGTGTGTTTGCCAGAGAAGTCAGAGGTCAGAGTTTGGCATTGCTTGGTCCATTTGACAATTCATGTACAAATCATATAAAAAAAATCTGCCAGTTATTGAAAACAGCATATTTTAAAAGGTTCACATAAAACAATATCCCAAGACCCTTACAGCCTTCAACATTTATTGCTTTTAAACAGGTTTCTCCTGAAAAATATTATTCTTCCAGGAGCAATTGCCTCACCAGTTTATTTTCTATCCTTCAATCCTCCAAGATAAAAAAGGAAAAATCTTCATTTTCCATAGTGCTCTCATGACAGACATCATTTCTCAGCTATTAAACTAACAGATCTCAAAACCAGATGGACACCAACAAAAAAGTGCAACTCTTGTTTTAAAGGTGGCTGATACTCCAAGGCCACTCTCCCACGACAACTCGTGGTTTGGGTGCTTTTCCCAAACCCAAATTTCTGTATCCAACACAAGCAGCCACCAGAAGCCCACTGACTGCCCTCAGGCTGCAGTAAGGCTGGAATGGCAGCTCCCATACCCAGAAGTTAAAAAATAACTGCTGGGCAGAAGGGTCCTGAAGGGTGTTTGAACCTCAAGCCTATCAGCTGGCCTTTCTGCTCCCCCCACTCACTGAAAAAAAACAAGAAGAAAGAGAGGAACTGAGAGGTAGAAATGAAGCTCAAAAGTATATCCTGAGTCATCACTCTGTTTCTTTGCTTGTACTTAAACCAATTGTAAACTCCTGCTTGTGAGC
This sequence comes from Perdix hodgsoniae, assembly GCA_035772895.1. Taxonomy (NCBI): domain Eukaryota; kingdom Metazoa; phylum Chordata; class Aves; order Galliformes; family Phasianidae; genus Perdix; species Perdix hodgsoniae. The sequence goes on from JAPSGF010000043.1 coordinate 3,069,739, forward strand.
CTTTCAAGCTAATGAGCCAAAGCCAGACTGCTGGATAGAAACCACTTCTGTGACACTAGGATCTCCAAACTCATCAGCAGGGGAGAACAAAAGCATCAACGGGAGTTACGCAGAGTCATGAAGCATTTCTGTGGAAGGTATCCGGTCAAGAACAATGCAGCGCGGCCCAGAGCATTGTGTTTGGTGATTTCCTACCCAAACCTTGCAGTTATTTTTGTACCACTTTCCTGTGCGCTCCTCTCAGCTTAAGGCAGTTCTTAATTTAATGCACTGGTGAATATTAAAGAAAATTACCAGTGCTGGATTTGTTTTAATTCAAGAAGTCTTGATCATTGATTAGCAATGTCACTTCTGTTCCTAGGAGGGATTGCTGCTTCTGAGGAACGCGCCCGAGCTCAGCACACACATCAGCACCGTCAGTGCCTCCAGCAGTCCTTACAGGAACCCGTTTGCTTTGATGGGGCACCCTTAGGCTGAAACCACGTAAATGGTACGAGCTGACAGGACACAACAACAGCTTGTGATGGTGGATGCATAACTTCAGTGCGGGAGGCAGTTTGTGGAACACGGAGTGTAAGACAAGTTACAGCCGCACGCTGGGCAGGGAGCCGTGGTGCGCTGCTGCCGCCCCATTCGCCCTAGGGCTGGCTGCGGCCACCAGACACGGCTCACGGCTCACGGCTCTCGGCTCTCGGCTCTCGGCTCTCGGCTCTCGGCTCTCGGCTCACGGCTCACGGCTCAGGGCCCAGCTCTACCCGCTCTGCGCCGTTCCGTGCCACCCGCTGCCGCTCAGCCCAGCCTCGCGTGATCCCGCACAGCGCTGCGAGGCACCGCACAGCACGGAGCCCGGACGGAAGGCCGGCACGCGCCGCGCCCCCCGCCCCGCGCCGCGCCCGCCTCGGGGCCGCCGTGTCTCCGGATGCCGGGTGCCGGTCCCGGCCAGGCCTCGGCGCGGCCCTACGGGGCGTGGCCGGGCCTCCCCGCGCCGCTCCGCCCCAGCCCGGCGGGGCCGGGGGGCGGCGGACGGGGCAGGGCGGGAGCCGGGCAGCGCCGGGCAGCGCCATGGGGCTGGAGACGGAGAAGGCGGACACCCGCATCTTCATGGACGACGACCACTTCCCGCCGGGCGGCCCCGAGCCGTCCGAAGCGGAGAAGTGCCCGGAGGACGAGCTGGAGCGGGACCCCCGCGGGCTGAACGCCCACCTCCAGGTGCCGGGCGGGGCGGCGGGGGCGGTGGGGCCGGGACCGGGACCGGGACCGGGCGGCGGCGGCTGACGGGCGGCGGGGCTGTTCGCTTTTCCAGCTGGGCTTCGAGGACGTGATCGCCGAGCCCGAGCTCACCCACTCCTTCGACAAGGTGTGGATCTGCAGCCACGCGCTGTTCGAGCTCAGCAAGTACGTGCTGTACAAGCTGCTGAGCCTGCTGCTCGCCGTCCCGCTGGCCCTGGTGTTGGGGATCGTCTTCGCGGCGCTCAGCTGCCTGCACATCTGGTGAGTGCTGAGCCGGGGCTCCCCGCGCCCCGACGGCCTGCGGGCGGCTCTGCCTGCTGGGCTGCTAATGGGAGAGGAATTAACGTGACGCTCCGCCCGTGGTTCAACTCCATGCTTTGATCTTAGCAGCTTTCCCGTCTGGGTGAGCTCCTGTTGCTGTTTGTGGGGCGCCTTGCCCGGCTATTGATCGCTTGCTTTTGTAAACGGGAGTACAGACATGGTTAAAACACGTGTACTTTAATTGAAGGGCCCGTGCAGGAGCATATCTTACACCAGACTTCTTTGCTCGGGGAGTGAAGAAAGCTTCAGGGGGCCCAGCTCTGTCTTTCTTTGCTACTGTCACAAAGTCGGCTGTCAGTGCCTCGCAGCAGGTGCACGGCCATCTGCAGGTATGGTGCAGAGAACCCCTCCTGAGCTCAGGAAAGCCAGGGTTCACAGACAAATACAGCAGCTCTCCAAAGCAGCAGTGCTGGTGCTCTTTATACAGAAGCGACTGGTGAAATATTGCGAGCCCAGAGAGACAGTTGATTGTGGAGAAGGAAGAGAGGCAGGGAAAAGAATGATGCTGAGGTAGGAGAGACCATCAAGCTGCACAAAAAAGCATGAACGCATGTGTCATCAATGTCGTTCTTGCAAACCAGGGTTTTCCATATACATAAGTTTTGATCTATGCTTCATTTGCCTTGGCTAATGTTGGTATCATGAAAAAGTCAGTAAGGAAGACAAAATGCTATCCAGAAAGTGGGAAACAAACTCAATATAAATGCATTGGTTGTTTGAACCTCTGATTGCAGTCTTTTGGTTGAAGATTTCAATTTTCGGAAGGACAGCGAAAATTTGGGTTGATGGCACTATTAGGAGCTGCTTCAAAACCTGACTAACTTAGATTTTGGAGCATGAAGACCCTGCAGTAGGGAGTTGCAATATAATCTAGAGCTGCTACTTTCTATTTTGCTGGGCCTCAAATTATTATGGACATTTTATAGTAGGCCTAGACTTTCATATCAGCCAGTGGTCACTGTGCTGTAATGTACCAGAACTGCTAAAGGATATGGTGGACATATGGATTTCCTATAGCGAAATGTCTGTGGAAGAGTTCATTGATGCTCAGTTTGTTCAGAATGATATTTAATGCTGCAGAATGATCTTATATCTAAATTTCACAGGCTGGATACGTGGACATGATTTCCAGTGAACAGGACTCAGAGGTCAATTTCTATTTGTGCAAGTAGTCCCCAGTGACTCTGTCGGGAACTCTGGTTCCCAGTACATCTGAAATAGAACTGAGTGAATGTGGCACTTGATTTTGAAAAGTTTCCCTTGACTTTCTGCAAACACACTTGTCTCCCCCAGCAACTGATATTCTGTGCCTAAGCTCACGTCAGTATGGAGTTGATCTTTCATTTTGGTCTTTTACCTGGATGGGTGTGAGAGAATCACATAGCTCAGGAGTGCTGTCTGCATCCCCTTGGGCCCTACAGAGTGCTACAGTTGGTAGCACAGTACTGTCTGGTCATCCCACAAACAAAGCCTGGATCTGTTCCAACACAACGTTTGAGCACGCTAGGTTATGCTAACATTTCTGCAGCTCCCTGTGTTCTAGATTTCTTGGGATTAAGGAATTCAAAGTCTCTGCATTTGGGAGGATGGTGCAGGAGCAGCTGATACCAGAGGCATTAAAGGGACCCTAAACACTGGTTCCCATGTAAGCCTGTTGGGTCTGCAAAAATATCAGCTCCTTGTTTTGTGGTTGCAAGGATGGGAATTCCATTATAATTCTGTCTTCAGCTGTTTAAGCGTCATGGGAAAGCTCTGGGCACTCCCTCCCACATGGCTGTCTACAGGAGGGCTTATCAGAATCTCTGTGCCTCGTTTGCAGCATAAAAACTACTGAGATGTTGACATTGATCAATTGCAGGGGAGCCTTTCCTAAGAATAAATTAGAAGCTGTTTGAACAACACTTGGAAGTCCCAGGGAACAAAACTTCTGTTGATTGTCACACACGCATTGCAGTTTTGTCAACATGCTAAAAATCCATGGAAGTCTGACAGCATTCTTCATGCACCAAGGATACTTCATGACTTGCACCCATTTTGTCTGGTAGTAAATGTTGTCTTTCACAGAAAAAAAAAAGCACTAAAAAGGGAAATGAACACGTGAGACCTGTGGAAAGCAAAAAGAAAACTTCAGTTTTTGTTGCGACCTATTAGAAATGAACATACTTTGGTTCTGTTCTCATACTGCTTGAGCTAAAATCCACATTTACACTGCCTGGCAAAAGATACCGAAGCTGCGGTAGCTAGCATGACCTACATACAAGCTACTTCAAGGAAGGCCCTTCTCCACACGTCTTCTCTCTTAGTGATGATCTTACTGCAGCCAGTACACTCAGAAGTTGTCAGACCATCTTGAACAACCCTCTGTGAATATCCGAACAACCTTTTAAATCTGTCCCTAGACTGAGGCTGTTAAGATTATTGATTTTTTCATATGAGCAGAATGCTGCTGATTTTCCAGGCAACCATGAAAATCATGATCTCTGTGGTCGATCCAGAGATGAATTCTTGTTCCAAGCCACATGTTGTCAGCCTCTTGAATTTCACATACACTTCTTCATAGTCTCATCTGAAAAATGTCTCATTATATATATATTCTGAGAATTGATAATGCATCATTTGAGAATCTGTAACTTTAAGTTGGAGATGAGCTCTAAAACACAAGGAGTCATCAAGATTTGTGCTCTTGTCATCACATTGAGTAGCAGATACTCAAAGCTCCTCTTTGCATGAGCTTCCATTCGCAGACATAGCCAGGGCATGCACACAGAGGAGCAGATTTGAATGCGCATCATCTAAACTCTTTCTCTGCAACTCCATTTACATGGCTGTTTGCTGTCATATTCAACCCCCAAAATCTCCCTACTTGGCTGTCTGAAATCAAAAGAAGCTACAGCACTGCTGTGCCACAGGGGCATACCACATAGCCTGGTGTTGTCTTGGTATATACCCCTGTCCTCTGAAAAGGGAGTAGGTGGGTGTTGTCTTGTTTCTTTTTTAGTTTTGTCTTTTCCGGTCTACTTGAGTCTTGGCATATGAAATGCTTGGTTTTATTGTACTTTGTGTACTGGGTTTGGGTCATGCAAAGCTTCAGTGGTTGTAGCTTTACTCATAAGTAGCCCAGTGGTTAGTGGGACTTTACGAGAAGCTCTGAAACTGCTAGCTCATTTTTAGCAGTCTATATTTGCTTATACTGTAGTGCCATGCAAAACAGAATCACGATGTAGTACACACGCAAGCCAGGAACTGGATAGTTTAAGCACTGGATGGTTTAGTACTTGAAAAATGTCATAAAGATTTGTCTGAGATTCCATTTTGAAGAACTTCACAGGAGATGTGATTCTTAACTATAAGGCAGGAATCTGGATTAGCAGTGAATGATTGCTGCAATACATTGTCCAGCCCCATGAAGAGTTGAATTACCTCCTCGGAAAATATCCTTATGAGTAAGAATTAAGTTGTATTGTATTAAGTTGTGTTTTGCTTGGTTCTTAACAATGTTCCATTAGGGATCAGCAGAAAAAAAAAGTAATGTGAACAAACATGAGGTAGGATGATATGTATAAAATAGTGGAAGTCATACCTTGAGCAAAAAGAATAGAAAAAAGAATAGGGTGGAACAAAGGGGACAGTCTGCTCTTTTCAGGTCAACAGCTCCCAAAGGAGGTGAATCGTTTCACTTTGTAAAAGGATGGATATTTTATAACATATGCGTACAGTGTGATTCAAAGACAGGTTGTATGAGTAGTTGAAATGCTCTGATTGTGCTTCAGCTTAGATATCAAGTTCAGAAAAGCTTTACTTTATTTCCCAGTGTTCTACTGCTCTACCAAGAGTAGCTCCAAAATTGCAGTAAATGTTGATATCCTTAGGATATGTATATTCTAAAAGTAAGGAAAAACTAAGACTGACTTTTATTTTAAAATTGAAAGCTGCTTGCATTCTGCTGTTTTTTGTATGCAGTATAGCATCAATATGGATAATGTGTTAAAAGATTAAAAAAACATTACCAAAACATTTTTATATTTATTGTATATAACATTACTGAAAGATGTTGAGTTGTGGATGATCTCTATAGCATTGCATGTAGTATGATGGCTGTTTTCCCAGCCTTCCTTAATGAACTCCCGGTGATTCACTGCAACTTGCTGTGAAGGTTTTGCGTAATGTGGTATTTGTTTAGGTTGTAGTTTGTGTGGCCCTGTTTATGGATGATCCAGCAGAAATGTAGGCTTTCAGTAGAAACATAGGCCTTTCTACTTCCCTACAGATGAGTCAGATTGGGGAAAAAAAGAAAGGAAGAAAGAAAGAAAAAAAAGCAGGCCAAATTAAATTTAGATGGGCAGCAAAGGAGCAATGTTAGCAGTTAATAAACTAAGTGAAATGGAAAATGGGTGAAGTCAATACAAGCTGAGTATCTATTTTTGGTGTTTTCCCTGTGTTGGTTGAAGAAGGCTTTTTTCTTCGCATGAATGATGTTCATCAACTTTATCATGAAGCCCTTATTTTATTTTCTTTAAATCATCTATTCTATATACAGTGATACCATAAGGGTTCAATAAACATGCAGTTCACAGAGTTCAGTTTAATACTACAGATACGTGTTCCAGTAGCACTCACAGTTGTATGTGCTGTGTGTTTTACTAGCTATTTCAGCAGAGACAAAGAAAGAGAAGGTTTTAGAAAAGCTATTCTTGTTTAAATCCATCTGGTTTAGCTTGGAGTGCAGCACAGACATAGTAGCATACAGCTTGCACTGTACAATTAAAGCAAGAATCCAGATCTACATTGAAAATAATTCTTTCATTCTTACTCCTCAGGTATTGAAGCTTTAATTTTTTTTATGCAACAGTTGTTTGTTTGTTTGTTTTCTATACTGTTATTCTGAGTAGTACTCACTGGAAATACACAGTATTTACGTAGGTATTTTTCAGACATGTGACAAAATAATAAATATTTTGCCTATTACTTCCAACCAAAGTCAGTGAGAGTTCTGCAACTGAATTTTGTGGAAACAAGACTGGGGTCTCAAATCTTGAATGCAACAGCAAAGTGGAGCAGCTCATTATCTCTATCAAATGGATGTATAGCTTCTTCTGCCGCATGTAGGAAATAAATACATTACACATGGTGCAGAGATCTTTGAAAACCTTGTTCTGGTGTGACTTCAGTATTACATATGTTATGCATACATGTAATTTGTTTGCACCCAGGTAAGAACACACAGCTTAGTGAAATGGCCAGGCGTTTGGGCCAGGAAGGGATGAAAAAAAAATAACCAGTGCTGGTGTGGTCATTGATCTTGCATGTGGCAGCTCTGGTGTGCCAGCTGTGTGCACACGCCTGGCTCCTCTCTGCTGTCAGTGAGCTTAGCTTAAGCCACTGCTAATGACATTGCTTTGGAGTCAGAACATAAGGAGAGTGTACATGGATGATTTCTGTGCTTGGCAGACTGAAAGCACAATTCTTTCCAGTGTGCAAGGAGATAAAAAGATCTTTTCCCTCAACAGGAGTTTTGACTTTGTTCTGCTTTGTTGTTACTCACCCTTAAGTGCAAAGCTTCACAGTATCAACATGATGCCATGTGTCAGAGGTCTGGCCTGTCTCTGTACTATAGCAATTAAATGTATTTCAGTATTGCTCTACTGTTTCTGTGTTATTGTAACAACTTTAACATTGGTCTTGGGTTGGCAGGAATGAAGTATGAATGGCAAGGTGTGTGTTTGTGTGTGCACAAGAGAAACAGAAAAGAAGCACCTGAAGAGACATCAGAACCAGGGACACAAGAATGCCCTGAAGGGATCATAAAGAGCTCTGTTCCCAGATGATCAAACTGGGAAATGTATGGTTTCTGTCAGCCCCTAAGACCCCCCACTCCTGACTCCTTAAAGGACCTTTCCTTAACCACAAGTTGCAGCATCACCTCCAGCAGCAGGAGAGAACAGGAAAATGTTCATCCCTATTGCAGGCATGCCCAAAAGTTAGTTCAGTGTTGCCAGTTAGGAAGAAGCAGAGACACGACGAGGACTGACAAGCTGTTGTGCACAAGTGAGCCGAGACAGAGGAGCGTGTATGTTATGGTGCGTATGTAGGTGTGAGGCTGTCAGTGAACAAAACCAATGGAGAATGAGTGCAAGATCCCTTCCTATTCCATAAGTAAGCACTTTTCTTCTCTCAGTTGCCCAATGCTATGGCAGCAGTAATCTCACAGATCTTCCATTTGCTCTTTTACAGGATTGTGGTGCCTTTTGTGAGAACCTGTCTCATGGTCTTGCCTTCGGTGCAAACCATATGGAAGAGCCTGACAGATGTTTTCGTTGCACCATTCTTTCATAGCGTAGGCCGATGCTTTGCCATGGTTAATATACGTCTGGATCAAGAGTAACTGTCAGGGTTGCTACACTGCTGTAATTGTAGATGGTGTTATACCTCTTTCTAATGTAACATGCAAGCACTTACCATTCATTCCAACCTGTTAAGATGATAATGGCTGGTTAAGTGGGAACATGCTATTATTCTAAAACTCATTTATTTTCAGGGAATGAATTTAAGACTAAATAGGCAGTTTTCATATCTAACTATTTTAACAGCAGAATAAATGTGGAGTATGTTGGCAACACTTTATTTTAATGGTACGTTGATTGCTGGATTACAAAAAAAAAATCTCTTAAAGGTTTAATTGCCACCATTGTGAAAACTATTGGCATTATTACAAGAAATATTTAAATTAGTAGGCTGAGATACTCTGTGTGAGAATGATCTCTAGGGTTTCACATTGATTTCACTGCAATTCCTACAAGGATCGTTTTTGGCTCTCACTATGCTAAATGATATAGTCAGCCCATTATTATCTGCATTTAAAAAGAAGGGCACAATACATAAGCATGCAGAGAAGTTAACTCTTCCATAATTCTCCTGTACTGGGGAAAAAGCTCCCTAGAAGGTTATCCCTTAAAATAAGGTGTTACCTAATGATTTGGACTATCAGCTAATCTGTATATTTTATTTAATAAGAGGTTAACTTTGCTGTATATTTTGTACCTTTGTAAATGGCACTTTCTTAGTGAGCTTTCTTTGAAGCATTATTTCTATAGTATTTGAACTCTAACAAACTTACTAGGCAGCGAGAGTGAGAAACTGCAAAAAAAATGACGAACTAAAATTTCAGTGTATAAATTATGCAAATTTTAAGCATTGCTGTGCAATTCTAGGATATCCATTATATATATAGTTGTGTGCAAAAGAAAAGAGTATAAGATTTTTAATACAAGACTATGCAAAAGAGCTGGAAATACCTGTTAATGAGAAGTGTTTTTGTTTTTTTTAATTAAAAATGGACAGTAGTAAATGCAACCCTGCCTATTTCTGTGTGTTATCTGTGTGGACATCACGATATTTAAAATGATGGATGCTATGCTGGCACTTTAACTAAGTAACAAGCTATTAAATAAGTCAAGTGGGTGTAATTGGTATCCTGTCTAACTCCTTGTCTACTGACTTGACTCTCTGCATTGCTTATTACTACTTCAAAGCCTAACCCATAACAAAGCCCTTTTTCTGTCTGCACCTAATACAGCTTGTAAAGCAGAGTAAGAGAACATATGCAGAGGTACATTGAAGTTACATTCGCCTTCTAATGGGTTTATGCTGCTGTTTTTTCCTGCTGTTGTAAATGTTTGTATGATTTAGAATTTTATTTTCTAAAATGGTGTCACAGATTTCTTATCAAAAAGGGTATATAATAAAATAATAAAAAATGAGTTTTTTTCCAATTGTCAACTTTATTTTTTAAGATTTTTCAACTTTTTAAAAAGCTCTTAAAATGCTGAACAGTGTGGAATACTTCCAGAATGTGAGAGAGGGAAAATAAGTGGATAAGCATCAGTATTGTTCTGCTATTATCCACTGTATTTAACTTATAGAGGAAAATTATGTATGTGTGTCAAATTATGTCCAGACAGAATGTGTCTTTTTCAGGTCTTTTGGTGCAGAGTTTTGGCTGCATCCCCCAAGCTTAATTCTTTTTAAGGGTGCACGCTTTATTTACAAATGAGCTGCAGAATTTCCTTACTCCTTGGCCTGCAGAAGCTAGCTAACACTGCGTATTTTTTGCACATTAAGAACATCTTTCTACTTTAAGAATTTATTTTCTGTTTGTCACAGTTAGAGAGGGATTCGTATGGCTTTTGAAAACTGGACCCTAATGACTAGTACACACTGAGACTTCTATGGAGTTTGGTCTTCTTGCAGAAGTTAGCTTATTCTTCAGGTGTGTTCTTACCTTTCTTCTGTTAAAACTGAAGTATTTGTTCTGAAAATAAAGATCGATCAGGCCAGGCTTGACTTCTTTTGAGATTTTTTTCTTTTACAAAATCCAAGGATATTTACAGATATTTTTCACACCCCAAAAAAGTCTATATAATGAATTAATTAACCAAAAATGTGCCTTGAATCAGTACTAGTCTATAAAGAGCTGGTCTAAAAGGAGCTCTATAAAAGCCTGAGATATCAGAGAACTCAGATATGCATCCAACCTTGAGATTAAGGAAAAGTGTAGCCATTTAGGTTATATACTATTGCATGTATGCACTCAGTAGCTTACTGAAGTCATCCAGCTCTAGCTACCACAGAGGATAAAGGAGAATGATTTTTTCAGTTCTTTTGATTTGAGCTTTTCTGTTTGTCATGAACTGGTTCTGTTACTGTGCATCTGCCCCAGACAGCACTGGATTCCAGCAGTCATGGACTTCAGGATGTGAAAGTTGTGACGTATGACAAAGCTCTGCCATAACTGATAACATCCATGGACAACAGGAACTGAATGGGTGCTGGCTCTAATCTGTGTTTGTAGATTTAGGATCCATTCCTTAAATTCATTTCTAATTGTTTTGAAGCATGGACAAATGATACCAGCCAATACTGGAACAGCAACGTACAGGTAAGAGTTTAGGCAAAAGAGGGAATGCAGAAACTTAATCTCATTCTCTACCACAAGTCTAGGAAAATTTGTATCTGATTCAGATCATCTGTTTTGAATTGTGCTCCCTCTTCCCTTCTGTGAAATGGGAAAAATGTTGTTGCTCAAAGCAAGGGTAAACTTACCATCATTAAGGTAGAGTTGTGAGGGTAAGTAAATGAAGTGTGAGGTGTTCCAATTCTAACCTATTTTTTGCTACTGTAGACCTTACAAACAACTGGAGATTCAGTTCTGCAATGTAAAATGTTTTGGTATTACGTTTGTCATTGAGGTCACAAGTAACAGAAATAACCACATTCATCTTCATGGGCTTTTCTCTTTTAACTGACATTGAAATCTAACCTGCCTCATTGTGAGAACATTTCCTTAAAATCCTTCTAATCTGGCTGTAGAACTTAGATATTTGTATCTTATCTTTCCACACCCTACATGTCCACCACAAAACTTGGCACAAATTCTTAACAGAAACTTTGAGATCTTAGTAAATGAGGGCCCTTCTCTACCCGGAAAGCTCACCCTGACATACACCAAATGAAAAATTCAGAACATCCCTGCAGTTCTGGGACTTCAGACCACACATTCACATTTAATGGAAGCCAAAGAATGGTAAGCTCATTATTTTTACAGGGTGTGATCTTTCCCCCACCTGCAGAGATAAAACTAATGCTATTAAGCTGTACTAACTCTCTTTTAAAAATACATGGATAAAAACATGTTTTTTTCAAGAAAGTGAAAATGGAACACAGTCAAATTCTGGACACTCTGCTGGTGTTGTCTGTTAGCACACTGTGTTCTTGAAGATCTCCAAAGAGCACACAGAACTACCAGTTATGCACTGAGGTGCTTTCTTCATGCAGGGTTTTACAACTGAGGGGTGAATTATTAAGGCTATTTTTAACCTAGTGACACTGATCTTCCAACGATTGTTTCAACAAAAAGAAAATGTCTTCTGTAGAGGCAATCCAGAGGAGCTAGGATAGGTTCCGGCTCTGAATCATCCTCCTGAGAAGAGTTTCTGCAGTGATTAATGCAAAATGTTTGTCTTGGCTTGGGTCCTTTCCTCTGCTGCATTAAAAAAAAAAAAGAAATGTTTCCTCTGAAAATTGTGCAGGCCTATGGAAGCAATCTAAGTATCTAAGTAGCGGAACAGGCTCTTCTCCACGTACATCTCTCATAACCTCCTAGTTTTGATGTTAGGAGGAAATTCTTTACTCAGGGCGGAGAGGCGGTGGCACAGCTGCCCAGAGAAGCTGTAGGTGCTCAAGGCCAGATTGGATGGGGCTGCGGGCAGCCTGAGCTGGGGGGTGGCAACCTGCCCATCGCAGGGGGTTGGAATGAGATGGTTTTTAAGGTCCCTTCCAACCCAAACCATTTTATGATTCTGTAATTCTATGATCTCAGTGACAAAATATCGTATCTTATATAAGCCTCAGGGATGGGGTGCTTGAGTCCCATGAGAGGGACTAGTTCTCAGATTGCTATTTCTACACAATACAGTTAATAACATGCTAGAACTGGCTGAATGGCACAGAATAGTGTTGACATCAACCAGCATTCGTGGCCTAGCTCAATATTGACCAGGAACCTGATATTGGAAAGTGTTGAGAAAAGAGTGACCCAAATTGCTCAAGTCTGGAAAACTCAACCTTCAGCTGACAGAATTAAGGCTTTCCATCTATTTTCTGCATGAACCAAGCACTTACAAGCCACCTTGATTGAAACCTATGGGGACTAGCTATAATAAAAGATACCTAACACAGGATTGAAATGATAGGCATTTAAATCCAAAACTGTAATCCCTGCCCAGATGCCACCCAGGTAGGAACATGTTTAAACTCAGAAGGCACCTCCCTTTCATGTAACCTTCCCTCAGTACCTACAGTTTTATTTTGGTCATGCCTAGAACTGCCCTTGTTTGAGCAACTTGGCATCTTATTTGCATCCAACCCCAATCAGAATCCCAAATTAAGGGAAGAGAATGCCTTGGTCACCTGAAAATACACTGACTGCATGATGTGCAGAGAGGGGTACTTCCCAAAATATGCTTTCCCAGGAGTCCAAATGCATTAGCACACCTCAGATAGGCAAAATTGATCTCGGGTGTCTCAGTTGTTGGATTACACTTCCAGCCCCCAGGCTGTTGTGAAATGTGCTGTGGCAGCAGCACCTCCATTTAAAAGGGAATCACTCATAGCTAGAGGTTATGAGAAGAAAGGAATGTGAGGGCAGCTCACCATCTCTCCTGAGCAAGTGTCTCCTCTGACACAAGGAACGAACAGGCCAAGTAACAACAAAAGCACGCATGAGAGACGGTCCTATGTTCTGATATAGGACTGAGGCAAGGGCACCCACTTCAAAGGAAAAGCTCTGATTCTGTGAGTTGTAATTTAAACCATGGATAGCCTCCAGAGTGGGGACAGAATGACTGTCGTGAATCCTCTGAGACTGAAAGTCTGTACACTGTGGAATGAGGAAAGCACTGCTCTGCTCTGTAAGCCCATCCCAGTGCCTGTTATCACGCAGCAGGGTAAGTGCTGTATTCAGAGCTGATAAAAGCTCACTACCAACAGCTCTGGCAGCTCAGGCCTTCAGCCAGCAAACCATCCAAAAATGCACATAAAAGGATGCACTTCAGCAGCTGAACAGAGGACACTAAAACCACACTGATTTTCCTCTCCTAAGCCTTAGGTTTTGAAGCATGCTGCATAAGGAAGGCTGCTTGTTGGGCAGGCTGTTATCTGACAGTCTCACTGCAGCAGCTGTATATAAATACCGATCTTCAGCTGATTCCAATCTCTCTGGAATTGTCATGCAAGTATCAGGAGTATTGCTGAGACCATAATTGGAATAATTACACAACTTCAGGGGGAGGAGTGGAATGAGAGGCAATGTTTGATACCAGACAAAGACACGCAGTGAGCAGCCATGCACATTTAGTTCAGCTTTGTGACTCATTTTCTGACACTGCTTTTTGAGGAATTTTTTCCAATCCAATTTTTGCTTTCTGGAAGATATGTTTCCTGCCAGTACCAAGGCTTTTCTTCTTATCAACATCAGAAGAACTGCTCCCACCTCGCACACACTCAGCTCTACATTTACAGTCAGCTCTCAATTAAGGCAATTCCAAGATCTAGGAGTTGAGTCAAAGCAAAACTTTGGAGCATAAAATGTTTTTAAAATTAGACTTGAAATGCAGTTGGTGTGATGGACAAAGAAGGGCAGCGAGGGGACCAGCTAGTTAACACATATTCTGTTCAGCAGCTGTACGGAGCTGCCAATGGTGCAGCAAAACTCAGTGAGAAGAAGCTTGGGTGGCATTTGCAAGGCCAGTTTGGTGTCTGTGATCTGTGGCAATTTTAAGCCACTACTGTGGCTTAATTCATTCACAGTAGGTAAGAGGGGAGCACAGCCTTTGAACTTTCAGAAGGCTCCTGCAAGCCTTTGCCATGCCCTTTCCAGATGAACTATCCTGCTCCTTTGTATGGCACCACAGCTCTTTGCAGAGCTCTTTCGCTCCTCTGCTGGGATTCATCTCATGAAGTCTGTCAGTTCCTCCTGCTCTCAGTATTTCTTTAACTGTAGCAGTGTTGTATGATTCAGAAACTTCTTCCAAAGGGTGTTGAAGTTCTGCAGAAACCATTCCAGGAATCATTACTGTTTCAAATTAACCAATAAATTTCCTATTTTTAGTCCTCCCTGAGACATGCAGTAATACTGAATATAGGGTCAAGATCTTCCTTTCAGTACTTGAGAGGAGCTTATAAGAAGGAGGGGGACTAAATTTTATGTGGGCTGATAGTGATAGGACAAGGGGAATGGCTGTACAAGAGGGGAGACTTAGGTTAGATATTAGAAGGAAATTCTTTACTCAGAGAGCAGTGAGGCGCTGGCACAGCTGACAGACAAGGTGTGGGTGCTCCATCCCTGAGGTTCTCCCGGCCCCATTGGAAGGAGCCCTGGGCAGCCTGAGCTGGGAGATGGCAGCCCTGCCCATGGCAGGGGGTTGGGCTTTAAGGTCCCTTGAGACCCAAGGCATTCTATGATGTTCTGATGTATGTTCAGGACAGTGACCAGGTATAAAACTTTCTTAGATACAAAAATTGTAACTGTAATGTGGGAAAGAAGGCATTTTTTAGTTACTGTTGGTTGTTTTTTTGTTGTTTTTGTTTGTTTTGTTTTTGTTTTTCAGATGAATTAAAAAATCCCAGAAACTGTCTTTAAATCCATACATTTGCTTTAATGCACATACTCAAGTGTTAGGACATTTTAAGGATGGCTTAAGTTATCATGTGAATAATAAAAAAAAATTCTTCTAAAAGGGACAACTAAGTTGGAAAGCTGGAAAACATCCGTCCACAGTTCTAAAGTTTATGAGCAATGGAAACACTTAAAGTTCACTGTTCCTTGTTGGCCATACCAGAACTATGCAGACTGCATCCCCAACAGGTGCATTTATTTACACTTACAGAGCATCCGCCATCACAGCCAATGGCCTGTTTGAGGGCACTTCTCTGCTGAACTGCCAAAGCTGAATGGACTGCATTATGGTCATTCTACCTCTTTTGCTGCAATTCTATGCTTAATGGCATAAAACTAAGACACCCACTTTCTTGTTAACGTTGTAGATCTCACGCCATGCTGATTTACTAGGAGAAAAAATAATAACTGCAAAAATTAAAAATGAAATAAATGTTAAAAAAGGGCTGAATGTAACTTGGCGTTTGTACATGTAGTGCCATTGCAGCCGTGCCTCAGATCACGCTGGACACAGCAATGGATCCCTACAGCTTTTCCCCTTATGTACACGCCTGGGTTTATGAGAGGCCATGAGAACAGAGCCGTTGTGCCACCGCACCTCTCAAAGTGAAGCCCCAGCAGTTAACATGCACGGCAGCCCTGGGTCAGCCTCCTCTCAGGAAAAGTACGGTACAGATAGCGTGCGGGACTGTTAAATATTTGCATAGTTTTGAAATGAACCGGTTGAGAAAATCACTTTTACTTCAACCCGAGGATGTCCAAGTTTCCACAATTGCTCCCGGGACAGTGTGTGGACCATTGTCAGAGCAGGGGGGCTCTACCAACGCCTCTCTCCCTCTCTCCCGCAGCGCCGCTCAAGTTTTCCATCTCCTCATCCCTTCCCGTCCCCCTTCCCCCGGGGCTCTGCCACATGAGGGCATCGCCGCCCCCCGCAGCCCAGCGGCGAGGACCCGCTGCCCGGGGACGGCCCGAGCGGGGCAGGGCGGCCCCTGTCGTTGTCGCTGTGGCTGCTGTCGCTATCGCTGTCGCCGCCGCCGCCCAGGCAGCTGGGGCCGCCCGCCCGCCCGCCCGTCTCCGGGTCCGGTCCGCTTTCCCCTCCCACCGCGGGCCGCTCCCGGGCGCGCTGCGCGATGCCGGGCCGCTCCGCCGCTTGTCATCAGCCCCGGCCCGAGGCGGGGAGCAGCCCCTGGCCGGCCGCCAGCCGCCTCCCTCCCCCTGGCTGGCCGCTTCGCCGAGCGGGATCCTCCTGCCTCCTCCGCTCCTCCGAGTTATAGAGCAGAGCAACCTGCGGCAGCGCCGGGGCAGCATGTCCGGCACCAAATACGTGGACTCGGAGGTAGGGTGGCTTCGGGTGGGGGGCACAGCCGGGCTGCTGCCGGCGTCCGACCCGCGCTCCGCGGCGGGACGGGACGGGACAAGGAGCGGGACTGCGAGGAACGGGCCGGGGCGGGATGTGACAGGACGGGACGAGGGCGGGCAGGGGGTCGCGGGCGGCTCGGCCGCTTCGAGCTGAGACGGGGCTGCGGGGCGAGGCCACGCGGTGAGGGCGGCAAACCGAAGGCGGGACGCGCGGGGCGCAGCGCGGGGATCCCTCTGCACCGCCTTCGGCGAAGGGCGCCGAGGCAGAGCCGCCTCTCCGGGCGGGCTGCGGGGACGGAGGGTGGCAGCGCTCCGTGCCCGGCCCGGGCGGCGCTCGGGGGGCGTGCGGGGCGCGGCGGGGACGCCTGGCGGCGGCCGTGGGAGCGGGCGTAGCGCCGGGCGCGGGGACGTGGTGAGCGCCCCGCGCCGCCGTTAAATAGCCCGGGCTGCCGCCCGCCGCTCCGCGCCGCGCTCCCCGCGGGACGGGGGCCGCCCCCAGCCCGCCCTGCCTCCTTCCCTCCTTCCCTCCCTCCCCGCCGGCTCTGCCCTCCGGCCGCTCTCCCTCCCGCAGGGCTTTCTGTACGCGGCGCCCGTCAGGGAGCAGGGCAACATCTACAAGCCCAACAACAAGATGATGGCAGACGAGCTGAGCGAGAAGGCGGTGCGCGACGTGCACACCAAGGAGATCGACCTGGTCAACCGCGACCCCAAGCACCTCAACGACGACGTGGTGAAGGTGAGGGGGCCGGGACGGGAGGAGCGCTTCCCTCCACCTGCTGCAGGAGGGAGCAGCTCGCGATTTCTTTTCGGCGTTGAAGCGAGAGGGCAGGCTCCGAGCTGCGCTGCCCCGAGCCGTGTGCCCGCTGCTGCGGACCCCGAGCAGGCGGCTCCAGCCCGGCTGAGCCGTGGGACGGGTCTCCCTCGGCCCAGCGGCTGCAGAGGTGGTTTGGCTTCGTTTGCTCGGTTCGGTTTATGTTCATTTCCGTGCTGTTTTTCCCTCTCTCGGGAAATAAGCAAAGGAAGTTAGGCAAAACCAGACGGTGCCTCTTTCTAGAGTTTTTCTTCTGGTTTCTTAGCTCAGTTGGACAGTTCTGACAAATCTGGAGTGCCGGAGATTTTTGCTTGGACTCATTTGGTCAGAAAAATCATGGGGCTGAGTTTTCTCTTAGTGGGAAAATCTCATGCTGTTTGTGTGAAAAGCGGGGACAATGGCACTTGAGCTTGCCAGGACCCAGCAAAGCCAAGGGCTGCCCAGTCAGTTGCAGTGGGTGAGAAAGACACCGGGGTGCTTAGCGCCCAGCATGGGTTCCCTGAGCGCCGGGGCTGTACAGCAGGAAGACTTGTTCTTAAAAAAAGATAAATGTTGTATTGTTTCCGGAAGGTAAAAAGGTTGGAATCCAGTTCCTAAATGTATGTCAGGAATATGATTTGTGCCATGTGTGGACAATGCAGAGAGGTCTTGAGTAACCTCAAATTCCACTGACTTCTGAACAGCTTGGAGGTGCTGAGTATGCCTGGCCACGTTGCTGGATCGAGAATAGGAATTTGGGCTGTCTCTTCTGTTAGAGAGCCATTGTCCAAGATCTAGAAAGAAAAGTGATGAAGTTTCCATTTGTTTAGGGGAAAAAAAAAATCATTTGTACCACTGCCTAGTGGTACAAGACTTCCATTAAAGTGCTTGATGTTAGGAAGGAGGGAACAATTCTTTTATCTGCTACCCATGGAGGAGCAGCTGGGTAGCAGGAATGTAGGAGCTGGAGAACAAGGCTTCCTCATGGCTCATTGCGTACATCAACAGAAGGAGTCCCCAAAGCAACCAGACCTTCCAAGGATGAGTCACAGCCCCCAGGCAAGCCGGAATTCGAGTGTCCAGACTTAGCCTGGGAGAGAAAGATCCTGCTGGGACAAGAGGCAGGCTGCTGGTGGAAAAAACTCCTAATGGACATAAAAGAAGTGGCATGCAGAGCCTGTCCTGCTTTCTCTGCCTCTTCCAGGGGCAATGATTAAGAAATTTAGCTTAGTAGATTCAATAATCCAAAACACATTTAAAGAATAAAAATTATAGGAATGGAAAAATCAAGCTTTTCAGTATGTTCCTCCAAGATAATTGCAGACTGTCAAATGTGTTCATTGAGAACCAGCAAGCAGCCCGAATAGCGGTACCATGTCTTGTATCCATCAGCTCCTGGTAGCGCACAGAAGCACATCAAGACACAGTGATGTACCAACACAAATGTCGACCACAAAGTTTTCGTTTTGCATTATAACAACAGCAGCTTTTTTTTTCTTTTAAGTGGACATCTCAAAGCAACATTTGCCCATCTTGTCACAAAGATAAGTAAAAATCACTTTGATTTCTGTAAGCACTTTGTAGTAGACCCAACCCTACCAATACAGAAAGGAATTTTGCTACACTTTGAGTTTGTTTGGATACTGCTTTCAGGTTCAGCTTAGAAGTAGCTGCAAAGTCTAGATCCAGTTCCTAGGGGGCAGACTATGACTGAGGAGAAGACAAAGATTCAGTATTGCCTCAATCACCAGTCTATGACCTCTTCCATTATGTAACCTAGAGAGTGTAAAAAATGTACGTAACTAACAGGAGTCTTGGATACTGGAAGACAGAAAAAATCATTCAGGGCTTTTTTTTAAGGCCTGAAGTATGCCCCAGATTTAACTCAATTTTATGTAGGGCCGTTGCCTTTTTCTAGATTCAGAACCTTCTGCTTTGCAACCAGAATTTAATGCATTTCTTGCCATTTGACTATGAGACACAATAGCATGGAAACTAGGGACAAATCAGTCAACCATGAAATAGAAATGATTAGACAGAGAACGAGGAATCTGCTCTGTAAGCAGCTCTCTAAAAGGCCTCAGTGTTGGCTGCATTCAAATACTTCCCATAGCACATTTTAAAAATAACACTTGCTTGTAAGAAGCAATGCACGTTCCCTTGGAGTGCAACACAGAGCATCTGCAGCTTTGTCCACAGTAGATAAATGGGGCAGGCAGCAGCAGGGAACAATCCAGGCAAGAGGGAGAGACCTGATCCAGACCCTTTAATAAAAATTAAATTTTTATTAAATAAATAATACCAAGTGGACACTAAATGCTGTGTCAGATTTCTAGAAAGGCAGGGAGGCAACTGACTCTATATTCAGAAAGGGATGCAAACGAGGCTTTACTGACCTTGTGGTGTGAAAGCTGAAGTCCACAGTCAAAGTTGTTGGCAGCTCCATGCAGGAGGAAGCACAATCTAGTAAAACCACCAGAGTTTCCTTCCTGTTCTAAATCCTTCAGCAGGAAGCGGGAAGGAAGGAGTTTCTTCCTCATATGGCTGCCCACCTGCATCACCTTGGGATGCCAACAATGTGCAGCATGGTCCCGTTCCTTGAGGCACCAGCTTCTGGAGTTGTCTGTCATATAGAAAGCAAAACAGGAATTTAGCAAGGGAGAAGTAGCCTCTGTGCATTTGAGAACTCTCTGAGAGGAATTTTGATGATTATACAGCGATTTGCCTCAAAGTTATATCTAATTCATACTTGTATTCCACAGCTTATGTTTGTGTGTGTTGGGATGGAATCAACAGAACAGAAATATTTTTTTTTTTTTCTCTCATTTATCATTCCCCCCCCCATTGACCTAGGCCTCACATGAAGTTCTCTTTCAGGTCTTGCATAGTCTTTGCTCTTCCTGTTTTCCAATGCAATATTTGTGCTTTCCAGACTGTGTCTGAACTTAAAGCCTTCCAACTCTTTGCAGTTCAAAGTTTTTCAAAGTGTCTGTGGCCAAATCAGCAGAGTTTGTTAGGAGGAAACATAGGAGGCTGCTTTCTTGCAGCCCTTGGAGAGGCTGGCTTGTGCTTCTTAGTGCTTCCTCGCTCCTTGCTCGGGATAGGAATGGACCAGGCACCCAACCCATCAAACTCTACTCATTCTGGACTAGATCAAACATGTGGCCACATCTGATTACAGTTCTTTCCTGTAGTCCTGTGGTGTTGTGCTAGGGTACTGCTGTACCATCCAGAACATAATTATTATTTTGTTTCTAACAAATAGTGTCTATCTGCTGCTGTTGTGTAAGCGACCTTTTCTCTGGAAGAAAAAAAAAAAAAATCCTGTACTTGGCTACAGATGTAGCAATGTGGAACTTTTGTACCAAGTTTTAAACAGTTGTGTTCCTGCCTTCTTACTTAAAGCCAATGCAGTTAAGGGCAGCTTTGCTCACTGCAAGGCTGAGTCTGGAATTTTTAGTCAGCTCTTGACAAACACCACAACACCATGATGTAGGTATTAGCGAGCACAGTGCTGCTCAGCCATCCTGAGCCACGCTTAAAGCAATTTACAATTTCTACAACTTTCCAATAAATTAAAATAAATTTTAAAAAAGAACAATTTGCAATTTTATTTACTAAATCCTTCACAGATGTGGTCACACGCTGAGCACAGCACTCAGAGAGCCAACCAGGCTGCATGCACCTCACACCTCCAGGCCTGGGACCCTACTGGAAGGAAAGTGGTGCTGTCCCAGTGTCTTTGCTGAGGTAGGAAGGGTAAGGCACTGAGGGCTGTCACTGGTGTGACAGCGTGGGAGAACAGAGCTTCTGCCCTTCAGATAGTTGAGTGCTCTCGGAGGAAGACTGGTGTCACATTGTTCAGGCCTAACCACAGGACAGGATGAGTGGTTCTCCCACAGTGTGTGTCTCTCTCCATTTGGTGATAAGTGCAGTGTCAGCATGTCACAACTGCATTCAAAGGAGATTATTCTTAAGCTTTGCACCATACTAATGGCCAACTGTGAGTTTCAGATTTTAAAATGCAGCACTATTCCAGTGTTCTGCTATCTGCATGATACAATTCTGTCCCAACTATTTCCTCCAAGGCTAGTGTAGGATTCAGAGATTAAAGCTCAAGCTGTTACAAAAACCAGTTTGTGGGGGAACTGAGTGAGGGCTGAGAATTCTGAAACAGATCACTTGCACAGGAATTAGAAGTTTCCAGATTGTTACACATGGAATCTTTGTATATCCTTAACATTATGAATTCATTCTAATCAAGTCACAAATCCCAAACAAATGTGTTTGTCTTTAAGATTACAGTATTATTAAAGCCGCATGCATTGCCTTCTTAACATGATGAACATGACTCATAACTCCATAGGAAAACGTTCACTTGACAACAATGAGGAAAGAGCCTGCTATTCAAAATGGGTGTTCCTATTGTTAGAATTTATTGCACACTACCCTGTATTCAGAGAAGACAAATATTTTTCCTTTCTGTTAAGTGCAACATAATTCAGATTATATGTTAGAAAATTTAAGAAGAATTTGAATTTTTAACCCAATATATGGATAGAAATACCATCTCCATTGGCAGAAAGTAAGGATGTCTAATACTGAGAAAAGTATTGAAATCTAAAACTTTCTGGTGGGAACAGGGAAAGTGTATGCGATGAAGTGGCTTTGCCATGAGATCCCCAATGAGAATTTGATCTTTGCTGTATTTTTAGCAACGGAGAGAAAAAAACATAAATGAACATGTATGAATCAATAAAACTTGAGATGTTTGGGAAGCAGGAGAGAAATATAGCTCTAAACTAAGGTTTCTGTTTCCCACTGTCCTCAAATGTCTTTGCAATAAATAGGCAGTGGGATGAAATCTACATCAGCAACTGACTTTTTTGAGCTGCTTGATCAAGAACTGTCATTTGTCTTTTCCAGATGTTCTTTAATTAAAAAAAAATATCTATAACTAAAGAAATTTAATTTCTTATTTTGAAGACAAGTTATGCCATTAAATTTATTTGATTGCTTGGAGGGCCAGGGTTAGCTCTGTAAGTATCTTTTTTTTTTTTTTTTTTTTCTAGGAAATTTCTTATGAAAATGCTTTTTAATAGTTTCAAAACGAACATAATTTTATGCAGTATTATTCTTGTCAAAATTATGTCATCAGTTTAGTATTTAGAAGGACAATCTCATTACCACTATGCCCTCTCTAGTGAATACATCAGCGGATGAAGTTCGCACCCTGTTTTATTCATGATAATCAAGGAGTTATGCTATAGATGCCAGTGGAGCTAGTGTTCAATGAGGTATGTCTGTATTCTACTTATCTGAGCCATGTACTCCCACTTCAAATAAATGGGAACTGTTAAATTCAGCTTCTCAAATAAGAAGTGAGAAGATGATACTACTGCAGCTAAAGGTGAAAGCATCGCATTCCCTGTCCAAAATCCTGCTGTGCTGAATGTAACTCAGAGTTTCCAAGAAGCCACGGGAACCTCATAGAAAGGTTGCAACACTTCCTCTGTATGCTCTAAAACACCTTCTCAGAACTCAAACAAATACTATAAAAACATATTCACTTTCCCTCAAGATCAAGTTAATATCTTCTGTAGACTTCAGTCTCAAAGTCTCCTATCATTTTAGGAAATCCGATCTCATTTATCTCTTTTCCAGAGCAGTTTATGATAAGACAATAACTGTAGACAAGCAAAATCTTGCTCTTTATGAAATATTAAAGAAATAGTTGCCTCATATTTAAGGGTCAGTAACTTAAGATCTTCCAGTATGAGGAGAATGTTCTAACTGAAGAAATGCAGAGGCCAATCTCTTTGACAGTAACAGAGAGTTAGCTGGGCACCCTGCATGCTCACTGTCAGGAGTAAGCAATCCAGACAGAAATGAGGGAAGTGAACAGGTCACACAATGTGCTAAAATAATTGCAGCGTTTAACAGCAATGCATATGTGGGTAGTATACATAGTTAAGAGTCTTCTCCCATTAACTTACTTAAAAATGAAAGAAAAAAATTCAGTTCTAAATCTAAGCACCCTAATGAAGGCGCCCATCTCTCTCCATGTGCTACTAAGAAGTCCGAGGTCACTGTAGTTCCATTTCCCATTAGTGTCCATAGGAGGACTGAAGCAAGAGCATACTCTAAAAAGCCTTAGGGCAGTTTATTAACTTAATATCAGGTCTGTGAAACTGCCAACACAAAGCAACATAATCATCTAGAAATTTGTTTAGAGAATACCTGTACTTTTATTAATGTTTCTGAATCCTGGTTAATTCCAGATCCCAGAAGAATCAGTAAAAGAGATCTCATTGTTTTTAGTCATCCAAATTCCACCTTGCTGTTCATAATGATGTGTGTGCATCCTTAAACATACAGACGTGGAGAAACATATGAACATGCACATACACAGAGACATATCAAAGTTCTTTACTAAAGTAAAAGCATTGAATGAGGTGAAACTGTGGAACATGAAACAAATAATAAAAGGAAGAAAGCTTTTTAAGAGTTCCATTTGGGGAAAATTCCAACCACCTCCCAGCAGCTCAGATTCCAGGGATGAAAACAACCACTTTGTTTTCTGACTCCTCACTGACAGCACCAAACTATTTTCCATGGAACTGACTGATGTGATATCCCCACCTGCACAGGAAGCTTAACTGTGTTTCAGCAGAATGCAGATGTCTCCTTAAAGCTACTATTCTTTCCTTCTGCTGGACTATACTAAGATGCACAGGCAAGTGAGGTCTCTGGAGGATGCCTCCTTGTCTCAGTGCTGACCCACTGCCACAGCAGCTTTTTTCCTATGAATACTTCCACAGATTTAGATGAGCCCGTCTGCTAAGACAGAGCCCATCACAAGGACTTTCTTGGTATGTAATCAGTAATTCAGCATGGTCTGAGCTTGTTCTCTTGGTAAGTATTACCAAATTTTGGCTGTTTTCATTGATTTTCAGGTTGTGAAATTGTGGTCTTGCAGTCATGACTCTTTTCTAAGTCATGGCATTATATTAAATTGCTCACAGTCCATCTGAATATTTGTTACTTGTGTAGTAGTGGTCATTCCTGACAGGACATGGTTTTCTTTTCTAGCCAGAAGAATGTAGTCCTTCAATTCTGTTTTCCAACATGAGTGTCCTTGTTTGTTAAAACATGGTTTGCTTTTTCAGCATTCTTTCTAGTAGTCAGGAAGGTTGCACTCTCTCCATCAAGAGACCCACGGGCAGAACACTCAGTTCTTGCACTGTGATGGGAAGTAGACACAAGGAGAAAGGAAATGTAATGAAATCTCATTGGTCAGTTTGAACACCTAATGATGGTCAGATGGAACCTTGCTCATTTCTGGATGTTCATGTTTACAGTCACCCTACCGCAATCTAAGGTATTTTTTATGACACATCTGACAGCAACTAGTAAAATGTTATCAAGCTCAATATCTTCAGGCAGAAGGTACCAGCTTCTTTACATAACGCAGGTAAATGTTTGCCAGATGGATGCTGCTGAAAAGGTGACCTTTTTAAGGTATAAACAAGTGATACATGTATGTAAATTATTCATCAAAGACCCAACTTTCAGTCTGGCTTGGCTGTAGCCTTTGTCTGGCACATTTAGACATACTGGCATCAACAAGACAGTTGCCATTTTTCAGGTTGTGTACACATTTAAGTGGTTTGCCCAATTGGAGATATCAGTGATTAACCAGAAGAGATGCAATAAGGACCCTGGTGTCTTTTCACTGACTCCAAAAGGCACTGATGGCACTTAGAAACACTGACATGCTGAGCTCCTGGTTGAGTTCCTCCCCAGTGGTACCTTCTCTGCAGGCTGTGTGGTAGGAGCACAGCTGCAGCACACAGACACTGTGCACAGCAGTTTGATTCATTGTAGTTACACTCACAGAAATGTGGCCTAGGCCAAAGCCTCCATAAAATGTTGGTGGCCTTAATATATGTGTATATATTTCTGATAGACTCAGCACAGTAAATTTTCAATGGAGTTGATACCTCAAAGCACAAATTTTGAGGAGAAGCATTATCTTTATGTCGGCAGTTAGAGGATGGAGTTTGACATACTTTTAGAGCCTGCCAGATTTGATTCATAGGGAACAACATGACAAGGTCAGCTATTTTCATACATAATAACTATTTTCTTGTCTAAGACATATAATCTTGACTCAGCTGTTGGAATTTTTGTTGATTGGTTGGTTGTTGTTTTTGGTTGGTTGGTTGTGTTTCTTAGAAAAACAATAAATTCACAATGTTAAGTTTCTTTAATAAATAGGTATTTGCTTAAACAGGTTTTGAAAACAAAATTTTCCATACAATTTCCCTTTGTTGTAAAGAAGTCTCTTTAAGAATCAAAGGAGATTCCTTAATTTCCTGACAGAAGTTTAATAAACACACATAGAGTAAAAGAAGCTACAGTAATTCTCACAGCAGAATCAGACAAAAGCTTCAAGCAATGTAAAGACTGGCTTTACCAAGCTGAATAGTAGGAAACAAAGAATAGCTGAAGTCAGGAAGTGTATTGTAGGCATGGAACAGAAGTTAATAGTGTTTAATAGCTCTGGGTGAAGCAGGCATCTGTTGTGAATTATTAGTGTTCTATAAAGGGTTGCACCAAATTTCCTTTGCTTCTGTCCTTGTCACAAGTGAACGTACCTGTATTTTCATGAGCCTAGCAATTAACTCAGTTACACAGCACACCCTCACAGCTCCAAAGGAACAAACTATACACTGAGTATGTAATCTTCAGAGCAGGACTTATGTAAATGAAACAGAATCCGTCACAGGTTTACATGTACTTGATGCTTTGATAAAAGTGGAGTTGTGAAAATGCCCTAAATGAATGTATCTTATCCTTGCGAGCCAGTTAGGTCCATTTCCAGAAATCAGTGGAGAACTGCAAAGTGTCTTTCTTCCCTAGAATCCCATTTCTGGCCACCTCTCTTTCTCCTGTCACTCCTATTTTTACTTTACTTAGTTCATTTGTACTCTCATTATCAGCCTGATGACACTCAGCATTGCTGAGTGCTGCTGGACTGGAATACAGAGGAGAATGACAGAAGAGGCTGAGGATGGTGTAACTGAATGAATTATAACCCTTAGCAAGACAAAGCACATCTATCCACCTGTTTTTTATGTTGCTTGCAGAGGATGGATCTCTGTGAGATAAAAACAGGATCTTTCATGGGAGTGGCTCAATGCAGGAAGAATCTGTGTGATGTCTGAGCTCCTGCAGTGCAGGAGTTATCTATACTGCCTGACTGGTGAAACAAATGGAACCATTCCCAGCCAGGAATTCAGATGTGATCTGTTAGCAGCTGAGATGCAGAAGAACCCAGCTTATTTCAACTCACTGCCTGCCTTGATTTAGGGTCTGTGCTGTTCAGAGTAAGCCTAATTTTGGACAGTACTGCATTTCCATTGTAGCCGGACTCTTGACATATACGTAATTTCATAAAATTATTGTGGCCTGTAGACAGACAACAGGTTCACTTTAAGTCTATGTTTATCTGAGAGCTTTTTAGAGCTGCCAGGCTGCTTTTCTGTCTTTTCACTCTTCGGTTCAGTTTGATATCTCCCTTATTCAAAGTGGAGCTCTGGGGAACACGGAACTTGAGGAATAACAAAGTGGAAAGTGTGCAGTAGTGACACATTGGGTATAACTCTTATAGCACCATCTATATGCATTGGTAGGAATGTCCATTGCACTGTTAAAATTACTCTGAGAATGTGCTCCACTCGATGACTGCTGGTGGCATGAATGCACTGTTATTGCCGTCTCACAGACATTGATTCCCAAGTACTTTTAGGACAACTGTGTCTGACTTGAGTTTGGAAACCCTGGCCAAGGATATATCATGAATGTTCTAATATTAGCATCAACTCCTGGAATGAGGACAGTGCAGTCCATCTGGAAATGTGTTGTGATCTGATTCTTTCGTTGGCTCCCCAGGATTAACTCTCTGAACATCTTGAGGTACACAGCAGACTGAAACCATCTGCTTTTGAGAATCACTATCATGGAAAATTTACTACATGATCTGAAAACTGTTGAGTTTTCCAGCTTCCATTTCTCAGTATTCACTGTAATTAATTATTTAAAAGGAATCAAATTACAGGCAATCTTACTATTCATTTGCAATGTTCTAGGAGATTTACATTAACTTATGGTTTCTTTTTACATGTCAAAAATATGCTTTGCAGATAAAAATAGGTCCCACTTAGCTGAACACATAACCATAAAAAAGCTCCATGCAAAGCTGCTTTCCTAGTAATTTAACATTTCTCTTATCAGCTAGCTGAAAATATGCAGGATAGACTCTGTCATAACTGAGCTAAATAAAAAAGACTTTAGACAGAACCCTGAATAACCCTTGATGCACTGAACTACTGTTTGATAGCTATGTGAACAAACTGTCTCTGCCAGTTATCACAGCATCAGCTGGTGGGATGCAACAATAAATTACCAGAAGTTTTGGAATATGAGGGCTATGTGAAACCTATGAGAAAAAAATGAAGTCTTCGTGTGGTATCATTTTCTGAGTCTACTTTCTATTGCTGAAGTCATCTTCCTTTTTTGTCGTCATCTGCATATTGTTACCTAGTTTCAAGGCTAATGGTGGTAAGCCAAGAGCACCCATTTGCCTTGAAAATGGGCAACTGTATGATATGGGCTACAATGCTTTTGAATAGCTACAGAAGCAGATACCGTAAACATGCTTGCTGAAGTATTTCAGAAAGTAAATAAAATCAAGCATATGTTTTCAGCACATGCACTCAGTTGAATAAGATTTATTTCAGTGAATGATATGCAGTTCGTGCAAACTTTTTTGTTCTTGAGAACTGATCTAGGACAATTGGATACCATCAGGAGATAATATCAACTTCTCTATATACATATCTACAACCTTTTCTTCAAATTTTTGTTGTAATGCAACCCTACATTCCAGTAATTGATACAAGGACATCTGATTGTTTCATTTAATACACGAAACCACAGTACATCTTGGAAGGTTTGTTGCTATGAATTGCAGCTAACTTCTAATGACCAATTCATATAAGTATTCTATGGCCAGTGCACTTCATAAAGCTAATACTGTATCAGTTATTCAGTCCCCAGATGTGAACTTCTATATCTAATCAGGCCACAATGAAAATATAGAACATACTGTCTGTAAAGCTTGTGTTGATGATGAATCCCCATCCAGAAGAATCACATATCACTTTCAAATCACTAAAGCCTCATTAAGATAAAGCAGCAGATAAAGAACAGAAAGTTTGTGGTTTACTTTATCTAATGCCTGGAGAGATGCACTGGCCAGAGCACACATAGTGACATTGAGGCCCAGTAATACAGTGAGTTAAACCTGTGTGACATTAGGCATTCAGAAATGTCTTGGGTTGGAAGGGACCTCAAGGATCATCAAGCTCCCACCCCCCTGCCACAAGCAGGGTCACCAATCTCCCCTCCCCATTTAATACTAGACCAGGCTGCCCAGGGTCCCATCCAACCTGGCCTTGAATACCTCCAGGAACAGAGCATCCACAATCTCTCTGGGCAGCCTGTTCCAGCTGCCTCACCACTCTCTTGGTAAAGAACTTTCCCTTGATATCCAACCTAACTTCCCTCCTCAACTTAAAATCGTTTCTCCTTGTCCTGCCAACATTTACTCTTGTAAAGAGTTGACTTCCCTCCTGCTTGTAGGTTCTCTTTAAGTATTGGAAGGCTGCAATGAGGTCACCCCGCAGCCTTCTTTTCTCCAGGCTGAACAAGTCCAGCTCTCTCAGCCTGTCTTTGTAGGGGAGGTGCTCCAGTCCCCTGATCATCTTTGTAGCTCTCCTCTGGACTCTCTTCAACAGCGCCTAGCTGAAGAACTCAATTGAACTCAACTGAAGATTCAATGAGAGAAAGGGAGGAGATGTTTTTTTTTTTTTCAATTTCAGTCTGTATTTTAACAGAACTTATTTTGAGTCTTCTCCTACAGCATAGCTGATACACTGAGTATATTTATATTCATGTCCTTCCAACATGCTAAAGTACAGTTTCCTGAGTTTCTGAGACCTCTGGTCCATATCATACTTAATCTGCTCCTGTAAATCTTCACTTATGGCAGCAGTATCATTGGACACTGGGATTCAGTCCCAGGAATGTATTTTCTTTTTTTCTTTCATCTAAGTTAAACAATCATTTCATTTCTTAGAGAGGTATAATTTGATGGTCTTCTTTTTCCTGTTGTATGCAGCACCTATGCAATTTGTTGTGCTGCCTAAATTAAATATCCTGTATTGTGGGTTATATCAAACATGTTTGTGTGACACGGAGCCGAACTATCATCGTAATTCTGTTAATTTTCTAATAGAAATGTTATGACAATTAGGCTTCCTGAAAAGCTCAATATTTCAACAGAGAGTGGTAAAATACGCATGCTGGAATGTACTGCTTCCTTAGCTGACTTTATGAATGGTTTATGAATAATATTCAAAGCTATGAAATATGTGGAAGAGTGTGTTCCTTCTAAATATTAATACATTATCCTGACTGTGTCTTTCACTAACAGTGTTATCACATAAACAGAGCAGGTTAGAATAAAATGGCTCTACTGTGAAGAGTCTTCTTACGTTTGATAAAATTGCAGATTCCCTCACTCTTTTACAATAAAGAGAAGTTCCATCTTAGGCAGATCTAAATCCAGCACTTTGTTTTTCAGCCAATCAACAGCTATCTCTGCCTATTTCAAAGTATATTTAGATGTCCTCAACACTTGTTCACTGTCAAAATTCAGCAGTACTATATAAGGGAAGGTGGAAAAATTCAGACAAATAAAGCACGTTTTATTGATGTGTTAAATGTCAAAGCAGTGACTGCATTTGTTCCATTTAGA
The DNA here is from genome assembly GCA_035772895.1 of Perdix hodgsoniae. Classification (NCBI taxonomy): domain Eukaryota; kingdom Metazoa; phylum Chordata; class Aves; order Galliformes; family Phasianidae; genus Perdix; species Perdix hodgsoniae. Next base: position 3,099,556 of record JAPSGF010000043.1, read on the forward strand.
AAGATGTGAGATGGTTAAGTTAGACAAAGAAAACATAATGATTCTATCACCTTGCTCATCTCTTTAGCAGACTTAGGGGGTGTTCCTCACCCTTAAGGCTGCAGAAGAGGACAAAATGTTCAGTTTCTTAGATGGTTCTTTTCTGTCTCAAAGTTAGCTGTCTAGTTTTGAGCTAGTCGTTAAGGCTTACTTATAATCAGTGGGGGAAGAAAACAAATACAAGACTTATTTGTGGCTTAGATGATATTTTAAAATGGGTTAACACATGTTGGGATGTAAGCAGCTTCAGTGCTTGTTGCAGGCGATCATTGCTCTTGAGGCAGAGGCTTCCTGGACTCCACACTTCGATGAGGATGTCTGACTGATCTGATTTTTGTGTTCTTTGCTGCAGATTGATTTTGAAGATGTGATTGCTGAGCCAGAAGGAACACACAGCTTTGATGGGATTTGGAAGGCCAGTTTTACCACTTTCACTGTAACAAAATACTGGTTTTATCGCTTACTGTCAGCAATCTTTGGCATTCCCATGGCACTCATCTGGGGCATCTACTTTGCTATCTTGTCATTCCTGCACATCTGGGCGGTGGTGCCATGCATCAGGAGCTACCTGATTGAGATCCAGTGCATTAGCCGTGTCTATTCTATCTGCATCCACACATTCTGCGACCCACTGTTTGAGGCTATGGGCAAGGTGTTCAGCAGCATCCGAGCCACAGTACGGAAGGAGATTTGAGGGACATTTCAAAAAGCACCATCAGCCTGGAGAGAGGGTGGGAGTTTTGTGTTGTTTCGGGTGTTTTGGTGCCAGCTTCACATTTCCCAAAGCAACATACAGCAACTGGTGGATATACTGGCCCAAAACAAAAAATCACTTGCTCAATTTCCTTTTTTACAATGTATTCTTACTGGACTTCTTGCCTATTGTGTTGGTTTTTTTCCCCTTTTTTCAGTCTGCATTTCAAACTAGCCTTAAATAGCTAGTCTTCTATAACAGCTGCATATCATTTTGCTGGCTGTTCAATTCAGAGACTGAAATGTTGTTGGATGCCTTTTTATCTCACTGTTCATTCCTTGTAAGATAAATCCACAGAGTTACCAAAGAATGACAAAAATGCTTTCCAACATTGTAATGCCATTCATTTTATTGTGGCCAAAGAGTGTAGAGCTGCTGCAGCAGAATAAACATGACAAGCTGGCAGGTTTTAGCAGAATGTTCTTTTTCCATTGTACAGTCAGTTGACTACAGCGATTTGCAGTCATGGTCAGGTATGGTGTACTATGAATACATTGGTTAAGTAAACAATTTACTTAATTAATGCATGTCCTGAAAAACTAACGCTTCATCAGGTTGGAGACATTGACATGTGAAAGCTTTGCACATCCATAAAAAGGCTTCTAGTGCCTTTGTATCTCATTCTTTCTTGGAAGTTTGCAGCCAGTTGTTTCTCAGCCTTCACTAAATTGTAGAAGAAAAGTGAAGTTGTAAACTAAAACTGGTCATTTTGGAAATGTTTTTCTGACTGTGACTCACAACACATCCTTTAGTTAGCATTTAGGTGCTTATCTCGTAGGCTTCATTTTTTTTCCGGAGCATTCAATATAAAAGTATGCCAGAGATAACCCTGAGTTACAAGAAACATGAAGGTGTGCCAAACACAAGCCACAAAATGCCAAGCAAGGGCTGCCTCTGGGAGAAACTTTCCTACGAGCTTTAAAAAACTTTCCTATCAGCAGAAGTCAGCATGCCACTGGCACACACTATTTTCAGAAGATGTTTTGCTGAGTCTAAAGTAATCCATCAGTAGAGATGGTTTAGAAACTCCACATTGTGGGTTAGTCTGGTTTTAGCTGTGCTGCAACATCAGAAAGTCTTAAATGGAGGGTGTTGTGTCAAGCTAGGCTATGCAGCAAGGTGCAAGGCCTACAGGGTAAAGCCCTTGACACATTCTGATGCTGTGACCTGCAGAAGCTTTTTGCCCTCGTGGTCGTACTGTGTTGAGAGATACAGCCTGTATCCTCATGTGGTTTGCGTTAAGCTTTTGTAAAAACAGTTGTGAGGCTGATCAGCTTTATTGTAACCAGCCTGGGGCCTGAGCCTGCTCTGGCTGGCATCTACTGCAAACCAGTCCCTGACCTCCAAGAGGGCATGCCTTGGCCCTTGGGATTGAGCACGGAGCTGTCTGGTACACCTGCAGCTTTCTTATCTAGCGCTGATATTTCACATATTGCTTTACCTAACACGGGAGTGCCTGCGGTTGCATTTCTGCCAAAGCATTGAAAACTTTAGGAAATGCTGCATTTTTTTTAATGGGGGTGGGAGGGAGGGAGGGGGGGGAGGGAAGAGGGGAAAATGTGCACAAAAAGTTACAAAGCTATTAACTACTATTGTTTGCATTTAAAACAGACACTGGTATGGATATAGTTTTATGTTTTTCTATGTACATAATGGAGAGTGTACAATTATAGATTTTTTTTTTCAGTATTGAAACCAAGTAAGATTTTAAACAAGATATATTTTATCTTTTTATGAGGAAGATCATTCTGAAGAAAACTTTCTTGATTTACCATATGAACTGTATATCCTGAAAGATGTCTGTTCACTTAGATTTATTAGTCTCTAATCCAATACATTGCTGATCTGAGACAGTTACATTGTTGTTATATGCTTACAGATATAACTGACACTTTTTTAATTCTGCATGTACATTAAATAATACAATAAAACAATGTTTAATGGTAGCTCCTGTCTGACTTCTTTATCCTTGAAAGTCATGTGAACAAATTCCATGTTATGAGGACAAAAGAAAACAATATATCTTAAGAAAGAAACAAAAAGCAATGTCATTTATTTGTCAAGAAATAACATGCAAAACATTCTTGATTTGTGTTTCAAAATCTGGATTAGAAAGATTTTCACAGCAGAAGATTATGGTTTTTCTCCCAGGTAAATATTTTATGCTGTTAAAGAAGTAGGCAGTAAGGCAAGTATATACACCACTGAATAGGAAACCTAAGTGTGTTTAAATACTTAACGATGACAAATTCCTTTTCTTTCTTGTCCCTCAGTTTGCCCACATGTCAAGTCCCAGTAGTGAAGTTTACATGTAGAAAATTTTAAGATCCAATTCATAGGAATGTATCTAATATAATTAGATGCTTATCCTTTTTTTTTTTTTACTTTGATCATTCAATAGTTTGGGGCAGATCATTCAAATATACTCTAATAGCTTTTCAGAAACGTTTCAAGTCTTTCTTCTGAGTCCAGTGGAAACTCAGGATATTTCTCAATAAAATCTGATTAGCATAAGCATTTAATGTGTGGAAATGGGGGAATTATAGCTCCTGTTGAGCTGTACATAGACCTAACTTGTGCCATGACAGTTCTTTTCTGTGGGGTTATTGCATAATGCCAGTCACACCATTGCCTCATAGTCAGAAGTTCAACAAAACAGACCATCACATTTTGGCCTAAAAATCTAATAACCAGATTTTAATGTTCAAATGACAGATACCAACCTAAGGTATTCTGTCATGCGTTTTTTCAATAGCAGGATGGTGTACATAATGGTAGTTAATAGCCCAAGGTTAGCAACTGGTACACTGGAGTGGACTATGCACTGAGAGAAAAAGTAAAAGATCTCAAAAGCTTAAGACGCTACAACATTCTTTACACCAGAGGATCAGCTCAGAGAAAACTTAAGAGACCACAGGATCTGTAGTTGTATAACTTTTTGGCAACTACCAGAATGCAGGCGTTCATCTGTGGCTATTACTCATCAAAACATGCAGCCTGCCCATCTCTAGCAAACAGGGCAACAGATGTAGCTTGCCAGATGTAGACATTGCCAGAAATCCTACTAGCAGAAAACCCAAAGTAAAAAAAGGGATGCAGAAACTAAATAGCTGGTGCTAAGAGAAATAAAATGGAGAAAACAAACAAACAAACAAACAAAAAAAGAATAATCAAAAGGAACAGACATAGCCTGAAGAGATAATGGTGGGTTGAAGAAGACCCACAGAGTCTTTTATAATCAGAGAAAAAGGAGGAGCCATATACAGCAGGCACAACTCCTTCTGGCTGTGACAGATGGAGACTCTGGGAGGTTTAAAAGAAGGGGATGACTCTCCATGCCTTTCTCCAGTTTCTACCTGTTATATTTTTCCAGCACATTCCAAACCAGAAGTGAATCACACAGGAGAGCAAATATGAGCAGTGCAGTGTTATGCTCTAGTAGATACAGCAATAATCAGGGCACTAAGGTGTCATTAGGATGTGCAAATTTCTGAAGTGTTACTCACCTTGAAGGGAAATGACCCTGGGTACAGTCACACAGAGCTAGGTTTAAATGTACTGATAAATCAGCTGAAGACTTACCTCGCACTTTTTATGTACTACCAGACTCACACAGCATGAGCCCAGCTGGGTGGACAACTGAGCCTGTAAACTGCTTCCCATCCCGGAGGCTGGGGTGCCACCTCAAGCTGCAGGCAGCCATCAGGACACAAGAAAGACTGCATACAGTCCCAGCACTCAACTTGAATATGCTGGTGGGCAACACAGCGTGTGTGTTCCCTGCAATCGGCATGCATTGCTTTGCGGGCTACTTATGTTATAGATCAGTTTTATGTCACTGACAGAAATCCTCCAGCATAGGCAAAGTTTGTTGTAGGACTATAAATAGCTCCATAATTGGAAATGACAACTGAAAAAAAGCATATTAGCTCCTGTATGTTTAGACAAGCACCCTCAAGGTTTGTTCATATTTTGTCAGGTCCTGACTTTTCATCTTCTGGCTTGTGCAGCTTTTTATCTCTTTATTTCATTATGTGTAGACTCTGATTCAGCTGTTACAGGCTTCTGTCAATTCAGCTGTCTTCTTTCAACAAGAGTAGATGTTGTTACTCCCCTATTAGACAATGATTTAACTATATTTGGAAACAGCTAAAACTCTGCCTATTTCATCAGTGCTGAGTTTCTGAAATTGTCCAAGGAATTCCATGAAACAAATATGTCTAGGAACAAAAAGCTGGAGCTGTTTTTGTCAGACTTTAGCAGGATTGGTTATTCTGCTCAGCATTTCAGTGTCTTTCAAGAAACGATTCTGTAATTACAGTAAAATTTCTAACAAGCATCCTTTGAGGAAAGCCATGCAGCACTGCCTGACCAAATGCAACATTCAACACTAAGTTACAGACACCACTGCCCAGCTCTTCAGCGAGAAACTTTCTGCCGCAGAGCTCATCAAAACAGTTGGGTTTCTCAATTCATCAATTTATTCCTTCCTGGCTGAGGGACTAATGCTTTTAGTTTGAAACTATACTGTGGTCAACTCCTGGTGGACAGTCATCCAACATAAGAAAAAAATTCTTAGTTGTCTATATCCTGTTGATTCATGGATTAACGAGAACTGAAATTCAAAGCAGCCGTGTTGCTGAGGGCAATAAAAGCAGGGCTCAGCACGGAGGGATTCTTCTCCATATTAGCAAAAGCCTCTGGTTTGAAGCCCCACCCTGAGACCCAGGGAAGCTGAACACTGACTGTTGATAAGTAGCATTTGTCACTTACAAGATTGAGCCTGCATAAAGTCAATGGAAAATAAAAAAGCAATGCTGAATTCATCACATATTTGTACAGCAATGTCTAAAGGCACATACAGGATTTCTTTGCACTAAGCTTTTTACTCAGCTTCACAGTTACAACCATAACACTTGCCTCAGCTATTGTCCCTTTGAGGTCACTACTTACTCCAGCTAGCGCTTCTCCCTGTTTGACCATCAGCACTTACACTGACACAATGTCCAGGAATTCCTCCCTGTTGTACAAGAATTCCTTCCTGTCACTGGGTCACACGGAGGTCTGGCTTTACCACACTTGTTTCAGTAGACATATCAGTTCACAGAGCCCTGCTGCTCTGCTCAGAAGCTTCATCTCAAGGTATTTTTCTCCCTCCAAAACTACCTTCGTGTTAGCTCATCACAATGTCTGCAGAAGGAAGTCTACAATTTTGCAGAAGGCTTAAAGCCCTTGCCCTGATCTCTTCTGCTCTCTGTTCTTCTCTTCCTATATTCACAGTGAGCTTCCAACAAGCCATGTAGACAAACTGCAATAGAAATCTTACCCAAAAATATCACTCATACTTGATCAGAGAGATGGTGGATTTCCTGCTTCTTGGAGACATTCAAGGTTAGGCTATACTTACTGTAGATGTCCCTTTTATTGAGGAGTTGGGTTAGATGACCTTTAAGGGTCCCTCCCAACTCAAACTATTCTATAATGTTATGATATTATGCTTCTGCTTAACCTTCCACCAAGTTCAACACTATTTCACAACCTTCTCCTAGATGGAGCTTACATTCATTTCTGTCTCTGTTTACAAACACCACAGAAGCAAAAGGCCTTTATTCCATGCAGGAAGCTTCAACAAAATCAGCTTACAATTACTAGAGCGCCATCGTACTGCTCCTTCACACTATGTTTCCAAATGTCCATCAGACAATGACATCGGTACTAGATCCAGCTCTTTTAGTGTATGATCTTACTTGCAGGGGCCCAATGAGCAGTGTGTCAAATGCAGATTTTGAATTGTTCCCAACAGCTCAGCTGTCCTGCTGGGTTACCAGACACAACTACTGATGAAAGCAAGTCAAGAAATAACACTTCTATCTCAAGAAATAATCATTTTCCTGTCAAACAAGGCTATGTGGATGGTTGCAGTCCATATGAGTGGCTGTGTTGACCCCTTTTCATGGCAAGCACTATCATATTTCACTACATAGATGGCACCAGATGATATTCTGAGGTAGAAAATAAGTCCCTTAGGAGCTTTGCAAAAGAATCAGTGACTTAATTCTGCATAAGAAATGTAACAGGTGCAAATAATTGGTATAAGGCATATCTGAATATTTCTAAAGACAGCTCAATAGTCTGGAAAAAGGGCATGAAGTGGAATAGTTCTCACAAAACAATTTTGTTTCTAGAAGAAATATTTATACACTTCACAGAAATAAAAGCACTTCAATAATGTCTGGCAGAAATACAGTCTTACTTCAAACCTCTTCCAACACTGAGACCATCTTCCCTCTCAAGTCTGTGATACACAGACCTAGGACTGAAGCTTGAATCAGTTCTGCCACAGAAACCCTTTAAAAGTCACAGAGCAGTGATGCGATCATGGTGAATCTGATGTAAATTTAAACTCAAAACACTGCGGCTTTCCAGTGCATGGAATCTCTCCAGGAAATAATCTCTATTTACTCAATTAAAGTTATAATCATTTTGTGTGTGTTTCAGTTACTAGAAACTTACTCGCCATTAAACACAAAAACTGCACAAAAAATTAATCACAATCTAAAAAAGTTTGCAAAATTTTTGTCAGATACTTCCAGTTCAAGCCCACTAATTCATGCCGTTGCCACAGCTCTTGTTTAACAATCATGGGTTGGGTTTCTAACAGAAATACTGCAGCAAGCCACAAAGTCACACAGAGGTTGTGCAGCACAACAGTAAATCACCAGCTAAGGAAGTATCTCCCAAGCAAAACTGTAATCCAGCCAGAACATAAGTCCAACTTAACCAAACATGTATGTGGTCTCATTTAATTTGCTGGGAGAATTTATGCAGGTGTCACTATGTAAAGGCCTTGCTGAAAATGGGCCTCATTTGTAGATCCCTTTGTCCACAGTGCTTTCACCATCCATGTAAGGAAGTCACAATGGAGGCTGAAGGTGAAAATTGGAAATAAAGCAAATGTTACCTCTGTGATGGCAAAGGCTCCAACACCTATGTCCCTGCATAGCACTGAGACTTCTGGGCTTCTTCAGCATGAAGGCTCTGGTAAGACCTCATTGCCTTACAGTACTTGAAGAGAACTTACAAGCAGGAGGGGGGCCCAATTTTACATAGTCAGATAGTGATGGAAGAAGGGGGAATAGCTTTAAACTAAAAGAGAGGAGATCTAGATTAGATGTTAGGCAGAAATTCTTTACTCAGAGGGTGGTGAGGCAGTGGCACAGCTGCCCAGAGAAGCTGTTGGTGCCCCATCCCTGGAGGCACTCAAGGCCAGGCTGGATGGGGCCCCAGGCAGCCTGAGCTGGTGGTGGCAGCCCTGCCCATGGCACAGGTTTGGAACAGAGTGGTCTTTAAAGTTCATTCCAACCTAAGCCATTCCATGATTCTGTGGGAAGAACAGATAAGGTGGATGAGGAAGTCAAAACCCAGCCTAAAGCACGCAATCAGGATCATCACTGCTCCCAGCAGGTCAACAAAGCCCATGAGGAGGGGACAAAATCTTCCCCAGAAGGCTGATGGAAAGGAGCCAGCACCTGAGAGCTGTGTCACTGTGTCACTGTGTCTCTGTGTAGCTGAGGGACCTTACCAATTTGAGCTCGCTGCTGTTTCTCCATGGCCACACACGTTGACAAGCAGGGCTCAAACACACTCACAGGAACCTAAATATGCCTTGGCTCCTTGGTGAAATGTGGTATAATTTAGGATGTATTTTTCTGGTTCCTGTGACATCAGAATCCTTCTGATTGTTGTATATAATTATAAAAAATGTCCCTCTGACTTCTTGTTACTGAAAATGTATAAGCTGTTTTGTTTCGGGGAAATAAAACAAACAAACAACAACAACAACAAAAAATAACACCACATGTTCCCTCCCTCTTGCTTTTCTATTTTTGGCAGGTTCTGCCATGGGAGCTGTGGCAGTGACTGTAGCTCAAGCTGGAGCAGACTTCGAGCGGCCTCCTCTAGCATGGAGCTTCACAAAGGTATCAGGGCTTCAGCTTCCCTCCCAGGATTAGTACTGGCTCTTTCATTTATATGGCACTGCTCAGCACAGCTTGGAACACACTGCCTATTAGTAACTAGTGCTGTCTAAGATCTCACTAGCTTTAACCACAGAGTAAACTAACACTGCAGAGGGAGATGCAGAGTGGCAGAAAGGGAGTAGGCACCAAAATACACCATGCAGGGGCCTGAGTAATGGGCAAAAAATGGGAGTGTAACCCTATGACCATATTTAGTTTCCACATGTGAATCTTGGCTGGCTGAAAGCTACCCTGAATGCCAGCAAAGCCTGAGAAGCTGGAAATCTTTTGCTGTGCGCATACAAGCAGAGTCGTGACTCATGCAGAAGAGAAACAGTTTTCTTCTGCAAGGGGAACATTTTTCCCTACTGACCAGAGAGACACCCGAAAATAGCTTTGCTTTCTGAGTAGTTCTGTCAAGTCACAGCAATGCTGCAGAGATATAAAAACTGAAAAAGTGTTTACATCTCCAGGATTTGCTACTAAGTAGTAGAATTCTGTATTTAAATAGTGAGCCAAGTGTATGCCATTTCCTTGAAGACAATGAATTAAAACAAGGGTAGCTCATGCAGTTCAATAAGTTCCAATGTTGGACAAATAAATGAAAAAAAGGACCCCAAAAAATTAATTCAAGATATTTAAATGCTGTGCAATTTAATCTCTTTGAGTAGGGATCTCAGTGTATAATCTCATTTACTCTGTGCTTTACTTCTGATATAATGCATTTGCAGCACCAAAAGCAAAGAAGCATTAGGGTTCTGTGAAAGACAGAGCTCTCTGGATCTCCACAGAAAGATGTTTCTTGGAAAGGAAGAGCACTTCTGAGAATCCCAGATTATTTGAGCCTGTTTCCACCAAAACCATTGGAATTTTTTTCCAAGTTACTTCAACAGAAACTGAAATACGCCAAGGAAAATCCCTCCCCAAAGTGGAGGACATCACTAAAAGGTGTCAGCGATCAGGAGGAGGTCTGTAACATGTAATGAATGATACAGATCTGAGCCAGCTGAAAATCAGGCTCTCCAATTAGGCCCACAGGAACGAGCTGCCACCTCCCTTTCCCTGAGGCACTGAACGTCTCCACAGGGGCGAAGGCACAGCCACCCCGGCCAGCCCTTCAGGCCGTTTCCCCGTCCAGGCTGCGGGCGCAGTTTGGGGACATTCAGCACAGAGAGCACAATCTGGGGGGGCTGAGCACAGAGCGCTGATGAGGTGAAGTCGGAAAGAGCGCTGCGGCTGTATTTTCTGTCCTCCGCGAAGGCGCGCACCTCCGGAGCGCGGCACTGAGGGAGCGGCCGGAGCGCGGGGCGCGGAGCCGCAGTGCGGCCGTGAGGGCGCAGCGCGGCCGCCACCTACTGGGCAGAGCGCGCAGAGCGGGGAGCTGGGCGCCGCGGGTCCGCCCTCATCCCTTACGGCGTTATTCTCGTCATTTCACCAGAGCGCCCTCACGCACGGCTCCCTCTAGCTTAAAGGGGGTCAGTTATGCGCCTGCCGTGATACACCTGCTTGCATGTTGCTTGGGATGACAGAGTATTTCTGTACGTGCTGAAGGCAAGAAATCGGAATAAACAGGCTGTAACAGATTGGGAAGCAAAGCTCCTTGTGCGTCCATTTCATCTGCAAAACAAATGTTTGTAGAGCGCTCGATCAGTGGAAATGTGCTCTCTGCTTTTACCCTAATCGAAGCATTTCTGAGAGTCATCTGTTACTGTAAGGAGGAGAAAGTAATCTCATAACGCTCCTCTCCAGGGACAGCAAGTATGGATCCAGCAGTGACTGAAACCAATGGGGCTCTTTGCACCAGCAGAGTGCAGGCAGAAGGAAGCACAGCACACATTAGACAGCCACATCTCCCACCTGCCACTAGTATGGAAACCAAGCCAGAGTAACACTCTCTGTTTGAAAGGAGGCTTCTTTTTTCTCCCTATGTTCCCTGGAAATTTGTCTGAGGTCTTGCCAGGCATTGCTGGAGTGATGGCAGAGCTGGCCTAGCCCTGTGTCACGCTCCACAACCCAGCACGGAGCTGCCACCCCTAGGAGTCCTATGGCATGGTTAAAAAGTATTCCCACAGGAGGTGGTAGTTTTACTGGTAATCACCATTTTTTACAGGAACAACTGATTCTCTGAGGAGCTCAGTGCCAGGAGGCGCAGCAGCAATGCTGCTAGCAGCCAGCTGTAGGCAGTTGCACATTTGCTTGTCCGTGCTTGAGCTGTTGCTGGTTAACATCTGGTTGCTTCGTGCTGTTCCCAATATCATGAAACAGCCCTAGGCCCCAGCTTGGCAGCTGGGGTAAATCAAGCAGGCAGATTCTGCTTTCAGAGTAGCACTTGGGCACCAGGAACAGATTGGTGACTCTGGCACAACATCTATTAATAATAGAAGATCAAGCTTTGCATTTGAATAGGCTCTTTTCTTTGGCAGATCTGAAAGTAATTTCTAAAGAAGGGCAAATGTTATTATCTCTGTTATGGTGCTAGGTTATATGACAAGCTCGCAGTCGGGGACTGGGCAAGCCTTGGCTCTGCAGCCAGCAGCAGCTGCTCTCCTTGGTTAAATGCCACACACCAGCAGCCCCCAGGATGTGAGGTCCTGGCCAGGAGCACAACGCCCCTCAGCCAGATGGGCAGGAGCAAGTGCTGGGAAGCTGCTCCCATTTCCTTGAGGTAACTCAAACGTCACAGAGGACTTGTACAGAATCACAAGCAGGCAGGGATATCAAAGACATGCCCTGCCTTTGATATAGTTGCTGTTTCCTCCTTATACCAAGTTTCAATATCCTCACTTTTCTTTAGGTAAGGATCCAAACAAACATGCTCCTAGGATGAAATTTACAATTTTATTTGTAAACATCCCATCAGGAAAATTTTTAACGTGTTTCATAGAATCACAGAATGGCCAGGGTTGGAAGGGACCTCAAGGATCATGAATCTCCAACCCCCCTGCCACATGCAGGGCCACCAACCTCCCCATTTAATACTAGACCAGGCTGCCCAGGGCCCCATCCAGTCTGGCCTTGAAGACCTCCAGGGACGGGGCATCCACAACCTCTCTGGGCAGCTGTTCCAGCGCCTCACCACTCTCATAGTAAGGAACTTCCCCCTAACATCCAACCTAAATCTTCCCTCCCACAACTTAAAACCATTCCCCCTTATCCTGCAGTTATCAACCCTTTCAAAGAGTTTCCATTATGTAGGCTTGCTGTACAATTCCAGATGCTACATATTAGGAAAAATTGGATATTAGGAAAGGTTTCATCTCTGAAAGAGCGGTGACTGCCCAGGGAGGTGGTGGAGTCACTGCCCCTGGGGGTGCTCAAGAAAGTAGTATGGGTACCACGAGTGGATGTAGCACAGAGGGATGTGGTTTAGTGCATACTGTGGGGAAGAGTTGATGGTTGGACTAGGTGATCTTAGTGATCTTTTCCAACCTTACTGATTCGATGATACTTTTCCAGTGCTTGAAAACATGACAACATGACAGCCTTGCAGAAAGACCACCCTGCAGGTGGTCATTCTCAGGTACTTGCACTTTATATGTAAACACCAGAGGTAAACATCACAGCTGTGTTTTAGGCACTGAGTTGTGTTATATATGCTGAAAAAAAAAAAAAAAAAGAAAAAAAAAAAGATTTACTATGGTCATTCCTGGTTCTTAGTCAGGATATCCATCTGGCATCTCACCCCAACCTCTCTGCAAAATGCAGATAAGATGTATCCCTAGCTAAACTGCTTTGTTCATTTGGATACTTTGACATTGGCATGTAAGCCACAGCAATGCAAACCATTGTTTGCAAGCTACTATGCTCACTAAAATGTATTTTTATGGGAGCCACTGGAGATGCTCATTAGGAGGGAGAAGAAAGCAGCTGCCCAGCACAGAGGTGCACAGGACACAAACGCATACAACACTGGCACTTGTTACCACCTGCCAGCTGCTTGGAACCAGATGGGAAGCAGGAAGTCCAGCTCTGCCTTAAGCCATGGCCCCACACCAGCACTGCCACAGACTCCCAGGCTGGCAGTCACAGTCACTAAGGAGAGGAGCAAGGGAAAAAAAGGAGCCAGATTCCTCCAGGAAAGGGCTGAGGCATGTTTGGTGCAGGAGAGGAGCAGGGAATTGCAAGCTATCAGATGCTGCTCTCTGAAAGCTGTTGCTACACTTGGTCTGTACAATGGGAACAGCTGGATCCAGTGTTGACAACCTGGCAGCAGCTGAAAGCTGTAGAGTTAGCTCAGACATGATAAACAGCAGAGGAAAAGTAACAAGTCATCACCAAAAGCAGTAGTTCCCAACGCATGAGTCAAATCTTCTGAGTGAGGCATGACAGCATGGAAGATAAGATACAGAAGCTAGAGCAGGAGCACTGCTGCGACTGAAGAACAGGAGAGAGAGAATTCCTAAGTTTATTGGATTTCTTCATTCCCTTTTTTACTTCCAGGTTCACCCCAGACAAAAAGAGATGTGCTGCTCGGAGATAAGGAAATATAGCACGATAGATCTCCAAAGGCAGGAGCTCTGAGGGGTCATGGGTCGTGCAGTGATGGAGGAGAAGGGGCAGAGAGGATAAAGAAAAGCTGCAGCTATGAGGCATGCCTGAGACAAATTGGTATTACTGCCCTAAAAATAAATGCATTTATTTGAAACATTTCCATATTTAGAATACTAAAATCAGCCAAATCCAAAACATTCCTATTAAAATATGGAGTTGGATCCAATTCCACCCATAGTCCAGTGAATTCTCACAAGAAAATAAAGATTCTCAGCTCTATTAAAAATAAGTATTGGCAATTGTTTACCCCAGTTGTGTCATTCTGGTACCCTTCATGAGGGTAAACAGTCAGTACATTGTTTATTACAAACACACAACACAGAGGTTTAGAAGGCAGTAAGGGTCAGCTTCTATAATGTTTTATGTATAGTAGCAACTCATAGAAACACTTTCTGCTCTATAAATAAATAAAATTCCCCAGATCAATAAAGTTACAGATTGTCTCATTATGAAGTATCAAGTATTAAGACCAAAAAAAGCAAAGCTCCTCTTTAAACTTTTCTTCAAATTTGAGTGTCCTGTTGGATTTTCTAGACCCTTTTGGTTACTATAAAGCATATTGGGATTCACTTCCACTGGATAACAATCATGTGATCATTTTGCTTATTGCAGATTTGCGTCTGTTTTATGTCTTAATATCTACAAAATGGGCAAAATGTACCAGAGTTTGCCTTGGACTGCTATTTTTCTTCACAAAAATACTGCGGAAGATCGGAAGGCAAAGGGGAGAAGTTATCCAAATTTGGGCATCGTTTATCTCCTGGGACCTGCTGTTTACTCTTGCCGTCTTCATGCTCCTTTGGGGACAGCTGCTTTAAATTCTACATCAGGCTTATCAGTGCCACAGCACTGAGGTCCTAATTACCTGCACAACAGTTCTCGCACAACACACACATGACCTGCTGGCCTTCCCCCTGTACTAAAGATCAGGCGATCAGGCAGCTTCATCATTTGCAAGTTAATCACCATTCACCTGTAGGATCAGCTGTGAGCCTGTGAATTTGAAGGGAGTGGATTTCATTGGCTTTGGGGTTGGTTCACGGTCTTCTGAAGCTTCCCTCCAGATCTATGCCATTAAATACCTGTGCGATTTATAATTCATATATGTCTGAGCCCACTCCTTTTAATGCTTTTTATCCAGCCGTGTCTAGGCTTGAAAAACCTGCTTGCAAGGAAAACTGTGGTCATGAAACTCATAAAGACTGCTAGGCTTAGTTCAGCTATTTTTGCTCTTCTGGAGTCCCAGGACTCACCTCATCAGATAAAGAGGTGAGTAAGCCGTCCCAGTATAACAGGAAAGCAAAAGCCAGCAAGATTCAGTACCTACTACAAATACCTGTCCATAAACAGCTGTCCTGCCAACTGCTTTAGGCATCTGCCATAGGATGGAGCGCCTTTGGAGGGTGTCTCTAGACCTGTATTAGTTTCAGTGTCTACAGAAAGAGCCAAGATGACCAAATTGGGCTAACTTGATATTAAAACCGCCAACAACAAGTGAGATGGATTCCATCCACCCAAATGCAGGAATGTTAAGTGCTAAGCATGACATTACTCCCAATCTAAATTAATAGTTTAGTCAGGCAAAACAATTTCATTTTTTTCTTTTGTAATGGCGGAGCACTATCACAAATTTGTTTCAGAAAATGAAAACTTAAAATAAATGTTCTCCACTGGGAAGCAGTGCTGCCTTCCTTACATAATGCATGATTCACATGGCAGCTGCTGGGAAATGCTAACATGCAGACAGATAAATGCTGCATGCCGAGGAGAAAAACATCAGCTTATCTCCGTGTAACCTGGACAGGATCACACGGCTTATATACAAAGGGATGAACATAACAACCTGCTTGCATGCATGCAGATGCACAAATGATATTACCCTCAGTATGCAAACACATACACACAAACAAGCTGACATTCCACCCAGAGATGAATAAACAATTAATAGAAGCAAATGCATACTCGTGCACACAGGAACACACATAGATAAATACCAATCTATAAATGCCAGTAACTTTAAAAAACTGTGTTTAGACCCAGAAACCAGACAGTGAATAGCCAGCATAGCCACAGTTTTGGTCCCAGTAGGTGGAATTGGGAAGCAGAAATCAACAAATGGCATAGGAGAACACACTTGCCAAAGGTATCACCTTGATGTGTGTCAGGTAAAATGAAACATGACAGCCATGCACTGACTGAAAACCCTGGGAGCTTGTTCTGCCTCAGAAAGCACAGGAGCAAAAAGGGCACTGAAATCGCAGCTCTTGCAGGGCAGAGGCACTGAGCGAACTTCACTGAGCCACGACTGGGTCATGATGCTTGTGACAGGCATGGCAATTATTTATTTACTCTGATGGAACTGTCAGATGCAGGGACTAGGGATGCCAAGCATTAGGCAGAAAAGCAGAACTGAAAGGTCGTTATCTATGACGTGCACCCCACAGCTGCTGGGGCACAGCTCAGCCCTTCGGCACTGCAGGGGGATGTGAGGCCCAGGGGCTGGCATGGGGTCCTAAGCTACAGATAGATACCCTCCATTCCGAGTGGCCACAGCAGGCTGTATTCATGCAAAATGGGAGTATTTAGAAGTTAAACAGGGAGAAAGTGCTGCAAGTCAGAATCTCAATTCCTCTATATGGAAAAGCACCTGGGTCCCACTCAATGAGTGCGGGTAGGATTTCCAGGCCTAGAACAAGGAATAGTACTTAAGGGCATTTACCCAGCTGAATGTGACAGATGATTGTGGACTGAAAAACAACAAAGAAGTAATATTTTCCCCATCAATAAGAATGACTTTTTACTTTGCATTTACCTGAGCAGATCAATAGAGGTTACAAATGTTCAGAGTAAAGCAATACCTTCTAGCCTAAGTTCACTGCTCAAAATGGCAGGAGTTTCAGCAGAGAGCCAGGTTTAATAAAAATGAAATAGAAGCATGGTTTGACTAAATCATTCTTCTGGATTTCTAGACAACATTATAAAGTGTTAGTGGCTGCAGAACTGAGTGTGCAGAGGGCATAATTCGTGGCTGCTTTGCTCCAGCTGAACGCTGGCTGAACACCCCTGAATTCAATAAACTCCCCAGTGAATCAGACGTGAAACCTGTCAAGTAAAAAGAAATACAAAAGGCAGCAATCTCTGTTGCAAATCTGTTTACTATCGCAATACGTGGGTCGTGAGATTACAATGAAGGATCTTGTCAAGCAAATTGATAGCAACCTCAAGGTTTGCATGGCTTTTCCTTGCTGCTCTGCCTAAAGCTCCCCGCTCCTCAAATTATGTGGTGGTGATGGGTTTTTTAAAAGGGACTTTCTACCCCTCGTTGGGCTGCTGATAAAACCCCAGTAGTAAAGTTTTGAGCTTCAAGTGACAAATAAGATGAAACCTTGTTTTTATCATCAATTTTAACTGACCGTATGCTGGAAAGCCTTTATTCATCATTTTGTAGAGCCTGGAGCATGCACTGACCTGTAGTGTATGTGGTTGAGATTTAATATTTCAGAATTAGATATTGCCTGTCTGACTCTGAAACAGTTAAAATTAAAGGAGCATGACCTAAATAAAGGCTGCAGAGGTCAATATGGAAAATAACAAGACAAACCAGTAGCACAGATCTACCTTGATGATTTAAAACCTGGCTGTGCGGGATTTATTGCTGAGGCCATTAACTGCTATACTCAACTACAGAAACTAATGAGACCATTAAGGAGAAAACTAAGGAAAGAGAGACAACTTGACTTTAACAACTTACTGCTTATAACTGCCTTGTTAAATTGTTAGTGTTGCCATTTAGTACACATTCGCTGGATTTAGGTAATCTTGTTTGGACTTTGGAGCTATTAGCACAAGGTAACGGAAGAACTGACTGGTCAACATAACTGAGCACAGTCTGCTGGGAAGAAACAAGAGCCCGAATCTCTCACTAAGAATCATGCTAAGTGATGATTCCCATGTTGAATGAAATGATAGGAAATGTTTAGCTAGTGAAATTCAGATTAGCGAGCTATCAACAGACAGCTTTGGAAGTTGTTTGCTGTTGAGTATAAAACGTATCTGACAAACAGCTGACATCAGCACTGATTCATAAAACAGTGATAGTGCAACTAACACTTCTGCTCATATCATCCTCATTTCCCTGAAGTATAAGACTGCAGTACTCTGAAAAACAAACGTGCAACTGTAGATGGGTTCATGCTTGGTATCTCTAAGAGGTCTTTTTAGGACATCAGCAGCCCAGGGCCTAAAGAAAAGATTCTGCAGCTGTTTTAAGAGCCTTGTGATTCTCAAAAGATTCATACTGGGTGCCAGAGGGGGCAAACGTAGATCTAATCTTGAACTTCTGGTTGCAGTCGTTGCATACAGGCCTTGGTTGTATCCTCTACAGTGTGGAGAAAGAATAGCAATGAAATGCAAAGGTTTTGTCAGGCACTCAGAGGACATCTTCTTCAGATCTTCTCTATGGTGAGATTTTTGCATTTGGTCCTTGAGCTGCGGAAAAGATAAGAGGTGACAGGAGCTGCTGTCACTATCGGGTGGCAGTGCTTTGCCAGGTCAGTGCTCCAAGCTCACAGAGCAGTGCTCAGGCCTTGCAGGTGCCAGGGGCAAAGCTGAGGCCCTTCGCTGTCTCAGCCCATCTCTTCAGTGAAGAAGGGTTCAGCTGCTCTGCCAGAGATTTTTCTGCATCTAGATCGCTGCTCTTGGACTTTTAGGAATACTCCAGGTGTCAGCGAGAACCAAGGACCTCCAGTAGCCAAAGGGAGTGCATTTTATTGCAGTTATACTGTGGCTGCGTTACAAAGGTCAACAATGTGGTCAGTTTGTGGGACAAGCCTATCATATTTTTAACTGTTATGAACTGTTATGAACAGTCCAGTGTTGTTTTGCTGTTGATACAATTGGCAGAACTTCAAAAAGTGATGAGCAAAATTGAAAGCTTGCAAAAGAAGTTTCCTTCTATGTTCACAAAATTTGCAAAGGAACATTTTACTTCTGTGTTTCCTTAGAATGCTAAGGTCCAGAAAGTTATCCCTATAGCTGGGAAAAGTCTCATGTACTTTAGAGAGAAGAACAGGAACAATTCTGAAAGGGCCTCTCTGTGAGCTGCTTGCCAGTGCTATTGTATCTTAACCCTTTTCTTAAGATGAGGGACTAACTCCAGTCATAGCTGAATGGGGAGCAGTGAACAGTTTAATGCTTCACAGTTTGTAAATATGTAGATCTCCCTTATGCTAGCTACCATCTTCTGGCTCTAGCAGTAGGGATTCACAATCTTCAGTCTCTGCAAAAGAAGGGCATTCCTAGGCCGTCTCTGACCTTTTAATATTTCATTTCATTTCCATTGTTGATCAGTAGTGAAGAAAGTGACCAGTTCAGAGCCTCAGCATTTCTTATAAAGCATCAAGGACAGTGTTATTTATTGTCTTCAGAATTCTTGAAAGGTATTTCAGGATAACATGAAACAGGCTTTTACATATAGTTAGAAAAAGGCTATCTATTTGCCTAGCTAGGGATGTAGTTCTTCAGCAGATCTTCTCCACATATGATCTCATGGCAAATGTAAATTTTATTCATGCTTACCAAAGGATAGACAAGCCAGGTAGCCTTTTATCTTCTGCCTTCTAGAGGATATCAAGCACCTTAAAAGTGCTTAAAATTGATTAGTTTCAGTCTTTCAAGCATGAACATCTTGTGGCTCTATGGTAATCCTATGAATCATAGGCTTTTTGCCTTCTTAAAGAGTGGTGTTGGGTTTTTTTTCCCCACAAGTAATTAATAAAGGAAACACTGCTCAGCAAGTGAGATGCACTTCCTGCCAAACAATATCCTTTGTTACCTTGCTGGTCTTCCTTCTGCTACAGAAACTGATGATAGAGTGTTGAAGTAAATCCTTAGTGAAATGTTTTATTTACAGTGCTTGCAGGCTGTCTTTCCTAGACACCTGAAGAATAAAGGTTTTACCAGAGGACAATGTGATGCACTTCTTCTGAAATACTCTATGTAGATTACCAGCATCCAGCAAATCTGCTTCAAAATTTCTTTTAAGAACGAGAATTTCAAGGTCAAATAGCCCCAAGAATCATTAGCAGGATTCAATATTCCAATAGCTGTTGTATATTTTCCATCAGAGAGTTTCAGAAACATCAAAATATTCTACAGGAACTTTTTAATTTCATTGGAATTGTAAATCAAAAAGCCAGCCACAAATTAATTTCTGCAGTGTTGAAACAAGTCAGTTATCATTTCAGCTTTTCTGCTTCATATAACATGCATTTTCAAATGTTTTTCTATGATCTGTTGCCTAAAATTATGAAAATTCCTACAGAGCTGGAGTTCCCTTTCTCACCTTGCCTTTAGAGTCAGCTATAAAATGTGTAAGATAGAGAAATCTTATTTATCTCTCTCAAGAAGGGTTGTTGTTTGTTTGTTTGTTTGTTTTTCAGAACTTTCGTAAAAAAAGGTAACATCTATTAGGCAGTCCTAGGACTGAAAAATAGAACAGGATAAAAATATTTGAATTACAGAATCACAGAACCACAGAGTGGCTGTGGTTGGAAAAGTCCCCTACAGACCATCTAGTCCAATGTCTGCTCAAACAAGGATCTTTTGAAGATCTTCAAGGTGGAGGCTTCATGGCCCATCTGGGAAACCAGCACTGCACAGAAATGCTTTCTGGTGTTCAGAGTTTCTGCCTACTGCCTCTTGTCCTGGCACTGGGTACTACTGAAAAGAGCCTGGCTCCATCCTCCCTGCATCCTCCCACCAGGTAATTATATACAACCCTCACACATCCCAGTGCTGACCACTTCAACAGCTGACCCATGCAGATGCATCTGGCCCATTTTGGGAGTATTTAGAAATAGGTAATAACCCACATAACAAAGGCTGAGGAGAGAAGAAAATTCAGGCTTTACTGATAGGAAAGACTCACATAGTGGGAAGGTGGGGAGGCAGTCAAAGCTGGGATGTGTTGTAAGAATTTAATTACAGGATCTCTGGCTATCGGTGTCAGAATTTTGATTGATTTGTCAAGGGAAAAAAATGAATGTCATTGCTGTAGAATTAATGCTGTTTCAGTTCGAAATAGTACTTTGCTTATTTCATTACATTAAATCATTAAAAAATGATAAATTGCTCATTGTAAAAATGCCATTGTTTATACTCTACCAAAATATCTGTGCTTGAAAGTGAATAATGCTACAGTAATACTACAGAATAATAGTACTTGTTCATTACAAGATACCTTATCCATAGGTCTCAGTAGTGCGACCCACTATGAATAGGTTGATCTTACAAAAGCACTTGAAAATGTTTATTAAACATTAATGAATCTTATCCACAGCCCTTAGGGGGAAAACCGTGTTCTTAAACGATTTGTCTATTGGATAAACTAAGGTGGGTGATTTATGCAAATTATTAGGGGTCAACACAGAAAAATACCACCTCTCTCATCTTGAATGCACTTGTCCTCAACAAACAGCTTCTGCACCATTTGCATTTGTACTTTATTTAATTGAAGTTACAAAGACTCTTTTTAGACACTGCTGCCACAGCTGCAAGCAAGGCAGCATCTGGGAAAATATGCAATTATATCCTGGTTAAATATGAATACATTCAAAAGGGCAAAATATAAGGCAGGCATCATGTTTCTGCAAGTCCATCTTCAGAACCATTGGAGGCTGGGCATAGGTTATAAAGCAAAAAGAGGAATTAGCTGCTGATAACAGAAAGTTCAGTTCCACATCTGCCTTCTTATTTCATCCTATATTCCTTCTTTTGTTGTTCATACATTTAAAAAAAAAAAAAAAAAGGAAAAGAATAGTCTGCCACCCAGGCTTAAATTGGAGCAGGTCAGTGACAATCTGCTGTGCAATCTCTTATATCCGGAATTTCTATATAAACCAGAACCATGGGTGGCTATCCCATTTTGCTGCTTTACAACAGCAAGTAGGGTAGAAAGGCTTTTCAGACTTATTTTTATAATAAACAGGAAGAGGCAGAGAACATGGATGCCTACATATGTGTCAAGCAAGAAGCCCTCCCTGAGGAGCAGCTCCTCTGGGCGTTACCACTGGCTGTGGGGATGGTGGCAGGGCTGCAGCACAGAGCCTCTGCTCACAGCCTGACAGATTGCTTTAAAGACTATTCTGACCTGTAAATGAAGTTATGCTTTTCATTTAGGCAGAGCTAACAGGCCTCATTGCTACCAGGCAGTCTGCAGGGTGTTGAAGCACTGCTTGACAGGCAGGAGTGGTGACACTGCTGGAAGATTAGCACAACATTATTTATTTAGCATTGTACAGAAGTTGAAGAGGCTTTCCTGTGCAGGGATAAGTTTCTCTCACAGATTCAGCATTCTAAGTACTGAATACCAACTGGATTACTAGCAGCTGGAAGTAAGAATTAATTTATATTATGTACACTACAATAAGAGTCTAGGAAGAAAACCTTGCTGATTTTTTGTTGAATATTCAGTTACAGATGCTAAGCCTAGAATATAAGCAGCAAGCGATTAAAAATGTCAATACTACTCAGTGAGTCTCAGTAGTAGTTATATTTTCTGTTATTTATTTAAATCTACCTAAGGAGTAAGGATTCATGTCACAGTTTTTAAAACAAAGTCCAATTAAACATAAATAGATTAATTTTATTCTTCAAGAAGTTTTTTAGTAATTGTTTGGAGACAATCAAATAAACATGAAAAATGCCTAGAGGTTTGCTGTTACTTCAACCCTTTGGAAAGCAGAAATCAGCATTCTTGTCTATGTTGGGCAGAACATGAAAGAGTGCTATCCAAAAGGTTTGTCTGTTCTCCAGACTATGTACAGTAAATACATGGATCTTTCTGTTATTCAGAAAATGCCATGCTCTATTTAGTAGATAAATAACTGCTTATTTCCTAATCCCCATTTTTTACTGCAGAACCACAGAGGCACCTTCGGGGTCACATAACTGTGTCTGCTCACAGCAACACAGCAGCAGCACAGCTGTCCAACAGGCTGCAAGTGCAGAATACCTGCAGGATTCAGGAGAAAGCAAACCTGTCTTGTCTATGCAGAAGGAAAAGGTCTAGGTCTTCAAAGCAATTAGCATCTTTGAATGTGGGATTTGATCACATGTGAAGAGAGAGAAAGAAAAAATGGGAACTGACACTGCAGTTACTGTGCTCACGTTTCAGAGTATGGATGCCAATTTGCTTACTTTCAGCCAGCCAATTCTAGTGTCTTAAATCAAAGGTAGATTGCACACGATGTAGTCATGTATAACAAAGGAAGCCAGACCGACTGTGTGATAGATAAACCAATGGGCTTACCTATCTGAAAAGCAATCAAAATGAGTATTGTAAAGCAGCTGCTTCCAGAAATATCCTGAAGGCATGAGAGGGCTATTTTTCTTGGGCACAATATAATTACACAATATCACTATGAGAAAGACAGTTCCTGTATTTAAATTATCCTGGAAGATGTAGATTTGCTACAGTAGCTTTATTAAGGCAATCAGAAACTAATACTCTAAGTCATCTCAAGAGCCCAATTCAGCCAGGGCTTTCATCCCATTGACATCAAAGGAGTCAGTCAGTGAGTGTTGTCTGCTCCATCAGTCTCAAAGAAGCAGGAGGGAGAGACAAAAGGCATATGAGATATCATGGAAAGCATGATGGCTTGTTTATAGGATAAATACAACTAACATGCTTAAACTCCATCAGTCAAATCTTGGTTGACTTGAAACCTTGAAAATTTTACTCTTGGCTTCCACTAACCAAAGAATTCCTCTTCTGCTGGAGAATTAGAAAGAAGGGTCAGAAAGAAGTGAGAGTAAACAGCTCAGCAAACAGCTCAACTGACATGGAGAACACATTTGACAGAGATCAGAAATGCATAAACCATTTTAGATAAAGCCATGAGGCCTGACAAGATGTTTTGTTACAGGTGGAAAATATTTAATTCTCATCGATGAAACAAAACTGGAACTGAGCATAACGTACACAAATGCATTTTAAAAAAGAGCTTGAATTATGGGAACATCCTATTTGTGCAAAAAGCAGCATGAGCAAAAAGCAGCATGATTGAACCTGGGAGAGGAGGGTAACTGGGAATGCAACACTAGAACCTGCTGCTGCTGAAAGGTAGCTGAAGCAACACTGCAGGCTTTGAGTTAAAAATAGCATGTTTCTTTTAACAATATCTAATAATATATCACACCAATATGAACAAATGCAGAAAAACAGATGTTATTCAAGAGACAGTCATGTCAAGCCCTGTAAAATTGTACCCAAGAAAGTTTAAAAAAAGAAAAACAAGCATCTCATGTAATTTTTTTAGGTCCATATGAGTTGAAAAAATCACTCTGAAATTGTCTGGAAGGAGCTGTGGACAGCGTACAATGCTCAGTATAACTAATCAGCAAAGTGGTTAACCTGCAGGTTCATTACACAACAGAAGAGTGAGCACACAAAAGCAGGTGGTCAGTTCATCTACTAATTTCCACTGTGTTAGACGCTCTGTTTATGTTCATTTCAGGTGCAGCCATTTATAATAATATCATAAGCATAAGTCTTACAGACATTGTTGTGGCTCAGCATAGACCAGCTCAAAATTAACATGGCTCCCTGAAAAGGAAAAGCAATTATTGATATGCAAACTCTTTTTATCACAGTTTTCTTACAGTCAAAATTAATTTATTTTGTGTGAGAACTGGCCATTTACCAGACAAAACTAAATGTTTTTTCAAGAAACAGATTACCAGAAATCTGATTACTGCTGTGCTGGGTTTTTTGCTTTTTTTTTTTTTTCCCTTAACGTAGATTACCAGAAATCTAAATCATCTTTCTATTTTTTTATTTTTTTTTCCCTTAAAACCCGAAACATCTCAGGATTGTCCCTGTGGTGGTTCATGAAAACTGTAGCTGTCTCCAGTCCCCTCTGTTTCCCAGGTTTCCTATCTGGGCAAGATATAATGCGATGAGTCCCATCGCAGGTCGGTAAAAGGGAAAAGCACACCAAGGGAGGAGCGGCTTGTTTAAGAAGCCCACACAGCTGAAGAGTTTGGAGCATGAGGCATGCAGACTACTGGTCTCATGAGACACTTGAGGTAACAAAACAAAACCATTTTCAATTGAAAACATGAGCTTCATTTTTCATCATAAAGCAGAATTTTCATTAAGAAAAATAATTTCCGAGCAGCTCCAATAACAACAGTCCAGTGGCAAACACAGTTCAATAGCTTATTAAAACTGAAGTGAGGAATTTGCATGTTATGAAATTGGGGCATGGCCAGGATGTTCTCGGAAGAAAAGAGCTTTTGCTAATCATTAACAGCCACAAATGCCAGTGATAACACTTCGTCCAAAACCTGTTAGCTCCAAAGCCCTGCACCTCCTAAGACCTTGTGAAGTAGGAAATCTGGAAGTTTCATGGAAAACTCAGCAACA
Organism: Perdix hodgsoniae; assembly: GCA_035772895.1. Lineage (NCBI taxonomy): Eukaryota > Metazoa > Chordata > Aves > Galliformes > Phasianidae > Perdix > Perdix hodgsoniae. The sequence continues at coordinate 3,124,346 of JAPSGF010000043.1, forward strand.
AATAAATGCTTATTTTTGTCAAAGCCAAGTAAAACTCCTTTCCTTTTCCAAGAAGCAAATTATTCAACATGCATACCTCATTCTCTATCTGCATGAGATGGAGCAGTCCTTCCTATGCGTAATCGACGGTGTTATTATTAAGTACTGAATCAACAGACAAGATGCATGTTAGCATCACACTTTTTCGGCACGAACTGAAGCAGCTTCCCAAAGCGCAAGTTTGAAGACCCAAATGCATGAGGCACAGCCAGATGAAGTACTTTTAGGATTATTCAGATGCCCTTGTTCCTCAGCACTGGGCAGCTTGTAGTTGTTTACTGTCATCAGTTTATTGGCAGCTGTGAACTTGTGAAGTCTGTCAGAAAGCGGGCACTAGTTTATGGTCACGTTGCAGCATCATAGTGAAGCTTTTCCAGCAAAATATTTGCTACCCAATGGCTCTAACATTAAGAACCATTCTCTTCAGCACTCAGAGAGTCTTTGAGGGTTAGGATGACAGGAAATGGCGCAGCCTTGAGCAGCACCACCAGAAGGTGGGTGATAGTTGTAAAAGCAGCACATAGAGCTGGATCCAGCCCCAGCAGCTGGCATCCTGCCTGAGCACCGCTGTCTGCAGAGAGTTGTGGACAGACGTAGCAGGGACAGACAGGCAGCCACAAAGCAGCTGGGAGCACGTCTGTCATTGCTACCACAAGCCCAATGCTCCATCAGCCCCTGGTGCAGAAAGGCCAGCTGAGGGCCTTAAGAAAGGGTCAGATCGCAGAGATAGTGTCTTGCCAGGAGGAAAAGCCCCATCCAAAGAGGAATGCCTCTCATAGCCACTCAAATCTATATAATAGGTCTACAATCTGTAGGAAAAATGTTCCATTAAAGGATTGCTGTCCGGCAGAAATATTTGAGCTGTACTACATTGTCATTCACTACAAACTTCCCATTACTTTTTCTAGGCCATTTCAGTCTTTCAAGGTAGATGTTTTTGACAATGGCTCTGTACTTATAGAACAAACAAACAAAACAAGAAGCAAATGAGAGAAGGTATGAAAAAAGAGCTTAGCCCCCAAAAGTTTCTTTTCCAAGCTCCCTGTGTTTGCCTGTGTTGCATTTTTATGCCAAATTAATGAAGAGAATAATATATTTATAGTTCACAGTGCTTAGCTCTATTGCTTTGCTTTCATTCTGCCTTGGACCTTAGAAAATACATTATGCTCCATCTCTTTCACAGGAGACCAGGCCTGTGTGAGGATGTGTGGCCTGCACAGCGGGCACTGGGAGAGCGATTCGTCACAGTGTGCAGCACGTCACTGAGCCACGCTCACACCTACTGCCTCGGGCAAGAGCAGGATTCTGGAAAATTCACTTTATTTGCAAATGTGCGTAGAGCACATTGACCAGGCACAACGCAGAAAAGTATTACATGGACACAGACCATCACAGCTACTTGTGTCTGCCTAAGTCAATGATAAAAAATACAATGGTTAGGTGAAATTGCCGACTCCCTTGTACCTTGGTTTTAAAATATAATGCCAATATTGACTTCAGATCTTGCTCGATTGACTTTAATTTGAGCCAGGCCTCTACAGAAAGCTGTTGCCGAGGTAACAAATGCTGTGCACCATAATAAGGCAAATTGCTGTTGAAATAAATAATAATTACTGCCCAGGTTTCAAGAGTATTCTCTTTCCTTTTATTGTAAGCTTGCCCCAGGCAAGGCTGTGGACACTGGCTTTGCTGGGAGGGCAGAGAATGTACTCCCCCCCTCTGCTCCTGTTGCACCCCTGGTCATGCACATATGGAGACTTTCAAAATTGTATTTATTTCCTTAAAGGGACATCAATACCAGGTGCAAATACCAAGAGAAAAAGCTGCTCTTATTTGGGCTCAGTGTCTCTCACCAGAGGGCTCACAGAGAAGTACTGCCAGCTGTGGCTCACCAGGACCTCAAGTCCTCTCCTGCACCCTGCAGAGCTCTGCCCTTGTGCACCAGCTCACAGCCCTGGGCGCAGGGGCTGTTTAGCACACATGGCTTTCCATCTAACAGTTCAGTGATTCACAGACAAGTATGAGCTCGAAGGAGGGCAAGGGGTGACATGCTGTCATGCCTAGCATACATTAATTTGCACTCAGAAAGTATTTGCAATGGAAAATCAGGAGTTGAAGGGAATCTGCGTGGATGTTTTCACTTTTTCCCTTCTTCCCAGTTTTTGTTGAGTATGGCCCTTTCATTGCCTAACACAACCAGCCACTATCTGGATAATGTGTGGTCGAAAAAGGAGTGGGACAGCACCAGCCACAGGAAGCATAGCTTCACTCACAGCCCTGTCACAGCCCCACATCCCATCTTGCTTTTTCATCATCAGGTACCAGAGCAACGAAGTCAACTGTCAAGTGTATATGTGAGAAGTAAGCTGCCATGAAACTGCACAAGAGACACAGTCTCCTCGCTTGGACCTGGTATCCACATCATGTAAGAACCATGCTCAGATTATTGCTCCACACAATTCCTCTACAGTCTACAAGGTTTTCTTCTGCAGAGAGCATGGCACAGAGGACTGTCCTTCTATTCAACTATAGAAGGTATCTGTCCTGAAAGAGTGATGGCAAGTTCATCCCTAGATATTTTTGCTAGCTTTTACTGACAGCAGATCTACTGGCTTGTAATGAATTTTAAAAGTCAAGCCGTGGTCCTCTAAGCCTGGCAGCACTCTCAAGTGGTGGCACTCTTTAAAACATCCCTCAACTGAACGATCTTCCCATATCTGCCAGGACACTGAGCCTCTAGGTGAGGGTGTGGGGAGTGGTTTCTGTCCCACTGTAACAGTGGAGCAAGTCCAAGACTTCCTCATGAAATTGAAGGTGTATAAGTCCATGGGGCCAGATGATATCCATCCTAGGGTTCTAAAAGAGATGGCTGATGTGGTTGCCAAGCTGCTCTCCATCATATTTGAAAAATCATGGCTGTCCAGAAAAGTCCCCAGTGATTTGAGAAAGGGAAACATTACTCCTATTTTTAAGAAAGGGAGAATGGAAGACCCAGGGAACTACAGGCCGGTGAGCTTCAATCTGTGCCTGGGAAGATCATGGAGTAGAACCTCCTAGAATCTAGATTAAGGCACATACAAGACAAAGAGGTGATTCAAGACAGCCAGCATGGCTTCACCAAGGGCAGATCATGCCTGGCCAATCTGGTGGCCTTCTATGATGGAGTGACAGCTTTGGTGGACAAGGGAAGGGCAATGGATGTCATCTGGACTTTTGCAAGGTCTTTGACATAGCCCCTCACCACATCCTTCTCTCTAAATTGGAGTGGTGTGGATTTGAAGGATGTTCAGTGGATTAGGAATTGGCTGGCTAGATGCAGCCAAAGGGTTTTGATCAATGTTTCTGTGTCAGGGTGGAGGCCGGTCACAAGCGGTGTCCCTCAGGGGTTGGTCTTGGGACCGGTGCTCTCTAACATCTTTATCAATAACATAGATGATGGCATTGAGTGCACCCTCAGCAAGTTTGCAGATGACACCAAGCTGAGCAGTGCTGTTAATACATTGGAAAAATGGTAAGCCATCCAGAGGGACCTGGACAGGCTGGAGAAGTAGGCCCATGAAAACTAATGAGGTTCAGTAAGACCAAGCACAGGGTGCTGCACTTGGGTAGGGGCAATTGCAGGTATTTCTACAAACTGGGGGAAGATCTCCTTGAGAACAGCCCTGCGGAGAAGGACTTGGGGGTCCTGGTGGACGAGAAGCTGGACATAAAGCCTGCAGTGTGCGCTTGCAGCCCAGAAAGCCAACTGTGTTCTGGGCTGCATTAAAAAAGGGGTGGCCAGCAGGGAGAGAGAGGTGATTGTCCCCCTCTACTCAGCTCTTGTGAGGCCCCATCTGGAGTACTGCATCCAGAAGGACATGGAGATCTTGGAGTGGGTCCAGAGGAGGGCTTAGAGGGCTGGAGCGCCTCTCCTATGAGGAAAGTTTGAGGGAACTGGGCTTATTCAGCTGGAGAAGAGAAGGCTCTGGGGAGACCTCACTGTGGCCTTCCAGTACTTGAAGGGAGCATACAGACAGGAGGGGGAGCAGCTGTTTACAAGGGTGGATAGTGATAGGACAAGGGGGAATGGTTTAAAACTGAGACAGAGGAGGTTTAGGTTAGATAGTAGGAGGAAGTTTTTCACACACGGGTGGTGATGCACTGGAACAGGTAGCCCAAGGAGGTTGTGGATGCCCCATCCCTGGAGGCATTCAAGGCCAGGCTGGATGTGGCTCTGGGCAGCCTGGTCTAGGGGCTGGTGACCCTGCACATAGCAGGGGGGTTGAAACTAGATGATGATTGTGGTCCTTTTCAACCCAGGCCATTCTATGATCCTATGATCTTCCTGTGATTTCCATGGCATTTCCACCTCTGTCATATGTTTGCTTTCTAGAGCTTACAGCTATTCTGCCTGATAAACTACTTTAAGTCCCATATTATTAACAGTGACAGCAGTCAGGGAAGTGAGATGGTATGGAGAGAATCATTCAAAATGCCACTTTACTGAGGATGATGTCTTCTTTCTTTTAGGAGCAGCTAAGTGAGGGTGGATTTGGTCTTGGGCAAAATGTGTAAAATCAGTCCTCCTCTTGGCTTCTCAAGCCTCAGGAGGAGTTGGGTCCGTATGGAGACCCCTGCACAATTATGTCTTCACATCATATTTTCCAATATGATTCAGATTTGGTCCAGACTCCTTTCAGGTGGAGGCCAGGGAGATATTGTGTGCATCCTTACATGCCTGTTCCCAATAAAATTCACACACCTTTTCAGAAATTCAATAGGATCTTTGAAAGCAAACTGAGCTGCTGCAGCTTACGCTGTGGTGTAAGCTCTGGGCTTATGCCCAGACAATGTGTGCTGCTCTGTCAGCCTTCAAAAAGTCCAAGCTGAAAATAAAAAGATCAACTATGGAAAGTGAATTTTCACCTACTTTAGCTACTTTCTGAGACTACCAAAAATGCACAGAACATGGATTCACTGCCCCACTGTGAACGAATGACATTTTCTACAGCTATCATCCCAGCTTACTTAATGAGCCCTGAAACCACTTAAAATGTGCGGGTGTGTGCATGCATGCATGTCCTGGAGGGCAAGGAGGCAGAGGGAACCAGAGACATCTTATCAGAAAGCACAGTCTGTTTGGCACACACAATCTTATCTAATTATTCAGAACATTTAACATCACCTAACTCCAGATAAGAATCTCTTTCCTCCTCCACCACCCTCTCTTTGCTGAAACTTAATACACAGAGACTAACACAGCACAGAACCATCTCACTGAACTTGGAGATGCAAGACGACAACTCATGACCTTTGCCATTGAGTGCCAGCCAAGTTACATATGTCTGGGAGTCTCAGGAGGCCAACATTTGTCACCACACTGACAGTGAAATATGGCTGAGCCCATTGTTTCACAGAAGTGCAGCAGCAGCCTCAACCCTGGATAGTGGCAACAAGGGGCAGCTTGCAGGCTGTCACACAGTGTTCCCTGGGAGACCCTGATGTGCTGTGCACCCAGGACAATTCTTTGGGCCTGGGAGAGGACACAGCCATCAGGATGATGGGAAATCTCAGAACGTCTTTGGAGACCAGGACCTTCATCATTGCCAGCCCTGAAAGGGTGAACAAATGTCATGCTTTGAGAAAGGCTATTACAGCTCAGAAGAAAAAAGTCCTCCCTCAGCAAAGCAGTGTTTTTCTGCAATAGGCTGCTATTTGTGAATCCTGTGTTCTTCAAACTGGGGGTTGCTGACTCTCCTGTGCGCATTTCATTTAGCCAAGGGAAAGAAACTCTGAATCAGACTGTTTACTTGGGTGTAGCTGCTCCTCCACTGTGATGGCCAAATTTGTCTTGTAGGTTTAGAAAAACAGCCAAAGGCCAAGCAGGCTGCCATATAGCTATTATTCATCATTTGGTGGCCACAACTGAATGGATACAACTGCAAGGACATTTTGCACTATGTGAAATAGGCATGCACAAAGACCGAGAAGCAGAATGCTTAATCTGATTTCTGCTGTGTGGGAAAGCTCTGCCTCCAATTACTACCTTCACAACAAGGACTGAGCTTAGCTGACTCCTGAATTAATATCCCTCAAACCATTAAAATTTGGAGATACATTTTAAAACAATCCTGCCTTTCCACATTTCTGCAGATGAGAATACCAGAACCACCTAGATTTTGGCAACACTCAGCATCTGAGCACACATCATTCACTTAAAGAGTACCATTGCTCCATACCTGGTACCAGAATGTTGTGGTCATTGCCCATCATTGAGGACTGACGAGATAATTGAAAATGCTACAGAAACCATGCTGTGATAAGGACACTGGAATACACCATTAATGGGGATGCCTAGTTAATTTTCACTTTTAACGCCTATCTGCATCTATCCGTGATGACAGTGGTCCTTTTCTGTAAACTGAAGTAAAGCAGCAAACTACATGCAACCAGATCAACATTCTGTTGCCAGCAGTGTTTCCCCAGGCAGTGTCTGCCCCTGCTACTCTAACAACTACACTGCTGGCTCATCTAAAGAAAGGCTCTGTTGCTTCTCCCCCATCTGAGTATACTTTCAATCACAGCGAGTCCACAGGTTCCACCTTCACTACCATCCAAAAAAAAAAAGAGAAAGAAAGCTCTCTAAATTGTTCATGAGAAATGAGATGGGGTGATCCCAGCTCTTGTTGTCACCAAGCTTTCCAGGCTTTCACACATCAGACAGTACCATGAAATTGTACTTTTCTTTCTTTTAGCATCCTAAACTGCCAGGTTTATCTTGCTTCTGATTCTGTACTCGAAAATGTAGCAGCAGATATGCAGCGATACAAGAATAAAAGCATTAATTCTAAGTGCAAATATTTGTATTTCTGCTTCTAAGCACTGTAGTATTTGACTCTGCTAAAATTGAAGATCCAAGTGTTCATCCAAGGCTATTGTGCAGTATGAATACAAGCTTTCTTCTTTGTTTTCCCAGCAACCTTAGCCATTCTCTTTCTAGAAGCAAAATTTCTTGTATGATTTTCTAATTGTAGATGCCTCTATGATTTCTGGCTCACTACAGAAGTACTGCTGTGAGAAATCCAGTAGGAACTCTCTTTTTATATGTAAAAGACTGACCATTCTTCTTTTTTGTGTTTAGCTATATGTCATTGTAGAGTAGAGGAACACGGGTTTTGTTTTCACTATTTTTTATTTTTTTTATCTTGGTCATCAGTCTTTTTTTAAAAAGACAACAAACAATTATTAATCATGCTGATTTTTTTTTTATTTGTGTTTTTATTTCTGAACTCTAAAAATAGCTCCATGTATTAGTCCCCTTAAAAGAGGATTCCAATACTTTAACTGTAGAGTAGCAATCAGAAGAGTACAATAAATACTTCCCTATGCATATAGATGGATAAACACAGTTCAGTATTCATTCTGACAGCGGAGGCCTATGCTAAAACAAAAGTCAGTGTGCAGTAATGCCCCCTCAACCTCCAGCAATTTGAAGGTGCTTCAGTTTGTATATCATAGACCTTGGTGGGTTTTTCTTCATTGGGTATTTCAGGAGGAATAGTCATGCATAAGACTGGAAAATACACTGAGGAAATGAGACAAATATCAGAACTCTGCTAAAGTCAATAGATGTACATTTGAATAAAACTGGTAGGAGAAGAAAAGTAAAGGTGCATTTTCAAATAGACTATGAATAAGCAGAAGAATTCATCTTGACTGAAAACAACAGGAATACTATGCTAATTTTTATCCATCTCCGAGACAATTCTTAGCTTCAGAGTGTAAACTCATTACTCTATACATTTTCTACGTAGTAGGAAATGTAAATGACAAGTACACTATTCCATTTCATTTCACTTCAGTACATTCAGGACATGTTCTTCATAGGCAGAGATTAGAGCAGGAAATTCAAACCATCTCAAAGTAAGAAGTCAACTGGCTCCAGCCTACCCTACACAGGGAGATGCCTTGGTGGCGTATCACACCCCTTACCGAGCAGGCTGGCCACTTTTGGAGGGTGGGTGTGATGGCCCTGTTATCTCCACCCATTTGGTGCTGGATGTCCATGAGAAAGCAAGGAAGCAGTGAGTGCACATTGTGTATAATGTTGTCTTAAATGTTCTGAGAAGCTCAGAATGGCAGGCAAGAAGTCAGGGAGCCAGGGGTGAGACAACCTGGAAGGTAGCAATACAGGTTGGACCTGATGGTTACATCTCTGCCAGCTCCCATGCCAGGATTCTCTGGAGGACCACCTGCAATCTGCTTCTTTCTGATGATATGGTTGACTACTGTCTTATTCTTTCTCTTGAGAATTATCCAAGCAAGCAGAGACATGCCAGAAAAAAACAGAAGGTCTGTGTAAAAACACAAAAATGTTTACTCTTGGGTGCAGCACTGAAATATCTACTATCACAGTATAAAACCAAACTGTGCTGTCCTCCTAAAACTCCTTTTATATATATGTGATCACATTAGAAAAATAATAATAATAATAATAATAATAATAAAATTAAATAACTCCTGAGAAAGGGGAATACATTAATTCTGAGTGTCTTGGTGATGTTATAAGCACGGGGCATATCTCCATTGTCCTCACTGGAAGTGGTTCTAGACCCAAGGGATGCTTCCAAACTTGTTTTAACTTAATTATGCTGAATACTGACAACAACAACAGAACTAAGGAAGATGAGCTATACCAAGTCAAAATCCTTATGGTTACTACTCATTTCAAAGTTCATAATGAAACTTATTACAAGAACAGCAGTTCCTTATTGCTGAGAACATGAATCATAGAACTGTGTAAGCATGAAAAGGTTCGGTCCTGGGTATAACTATCCAACAGCTGCTGCTTTCCAAAACGATTTCAAGAGCCCAGTTCCCAGTGAGTGTGTCCATACCACAGAACCAGTCACACCTTGTACTTTCTCACATCTCCCTTGAACACTCCCAGATGTGACACCCCTCTGCTCTGAGGCATAGTTCTGCCTGAGCACTGCAGGTCATCAGTGCAACCTTATTACAGAGAATGTAATTATGTTCTTCAAAAAGAAAGAAAAAATCATACTTACAGTGACAGTGCTTCAGGGAGTAAAATTTGAAACAACCTTTCCTTGTTTCAAAGCTATAAATAACTCAAATCTTTTACCTTTTTAATGCTATGAAGGCTACAACGTGCTCCTCTCTTGCATTTTTCACAGTAACAAAAACAGTCCTTCAGTGAAGATAGGATAAACAACAGCAGACAAATCTTATCTGTGAACATAGTTGCATCCTTACAGCTGAAAAGTAATCAGAACATTAGTTATACAAATAGCCAACAGAAAATAATTGCAGGATTTGATTATGTACCTATATGACAGCTCCTCTAGCCTTCATATTCAAACAAAACCAGATTGCATAAGCAATGATCCAGTTAAATTAATTCCATCACAGAAAGAAGTATATGTTTATAGATTTGGAGATCAAAGCATAAAGATGATTGCAAGCAGAGAAACACTGGCATGTAAACACGATGAAAGTGCTACTTCTGGTCTCAAGCAATGTCTTACAACATCCTCTGTGAACCTTTTAGGGAATACCTATGTGCAGGCCTCTTGGTGTTGTTTCAAAGAAAAAGGAAAAATAAGTTCTTGTTAAACTGAGAAGAATTGCCTGTGGTAAACAAGCAAGATGTTGAAATCTTTTTCTAATCCACTTCCAGAGTGATTTTAAACTCTGAGATTTCTCCAAAATACTGTTGTTTAAAGCCTAGTTATCTCCAACATAAAAAGAAAAAAATGGTTATCAAGCCCTGCAACAGATGAGTTACATGGCTGTCTAATCATAGAAGCCTTTACGGTTTCATCAGAAGCATTGCAACTCTTCAAATAGTCACTTACATTTTTAAGATTCAAATCTAATTTATTTCACTTGGTTTTGGCTTTCACTTCTGCCTGCAGGCTTGTATTTATTTTATTAGTTTCTTTCTGTAATTTTACCCACATAGTTGTTTTTTTGTGTATTTTTATTTTCTGGAATTTATGGTGTCAGCCTGCCTCCAAACAGACTTTTATAGTATCTTTCCAGGGCCTGAAGTAGGATGGCAGTTTCTTCAGTTTATTGTGAAGCACTGCACTCACCAGCTACTTTCTGTCTAGCAGTGCTGGACGCCGAGAGCAGATGTCTTGAGGCAAGGTCAGCTGTACAGAGCCCTCACAAAGCCTCAGCCTAAAGCATAGCCACACAGCTTCTGAGTATTCCAGTCCCAGCCTACTGGCTGGTAGGTAAGGTGTGTGCCAGGGGAAGGTAAGGAAGACAAAGAGCTGAGCTTTATGGGGATGCTTCTCACTGCACCTCACCTCATCCCACCTCTGAACTTAGTGCACATGCCCAAACATTCACACACCTTGCCTCTGGGAAGAAAGCTCTGCTTCTGAAAAATGCTGAGAGAAGGCTGAAACTGCAGGACAGTAAGAGCCAAGCACTATGTTTAATATCTGCTCTCTGAGAATCGCTGCTGACTTACCATTTTAATTTACATCTTTCTTGCTTGGACCTTTTTTAAGACTGAATTATGACTGTCCTCCCGCTCCTGAATTGTGTAGATCAGCTTAGGAGCACAGTAAAGAGCTGAGTCCAGATGTCTTGAGAAGAATAATGTGACTGGCAAGGTTGTCTCAGGTTTTCCCTTAGGCTTTTTCTGTGTGGAAGTAGCCCTGTCCCTTTAAAATAACATTGTTTTCTTTCTGAATATTATTCTACAATAGCACTCATGATGGAATTAAACTGGCAACAACTCTAACTTTCTAAAATGTCAACACTACAGCTGTCGTATGAGCTGCTGAGGGCACAGGGAAAGTGAAATCTAAAATGGACAGAGTGGGTGCTCTCAAGATGGATCCATCCATCTTTCGCTGACTACAGATAGGATTTCACTAGTTTACATTACATACCAGGCTTTCACACTCTTAAAATTAGGTGAGGTGAATCTCATTTTCAGCAATTACAGGAGCTTGAGCTTTATGTTTTGAATTCTGAGGTGATGAGCTCTATGAAAAACAGCTCATCAACAAAACTGGGGGTCTATGGCAGCTTAACAGCACTGGTGAGTGTTAACAGAAGGAAGACCCAAGCATTTGGTTTCTTCTGAGATCCTTTCTGTGAATGGCGATTCTGTGACCAGCTCTTTCTGTCTTTACTCCATGCTTTATAACAAGTGAACAAGTCTTCTCTGGACAACCTTGTTACTGTTACTAATCTGACAAATACCAAGCACCAAATATCAATAGTAATAACAGCAGCATTTTCAAAAACTTTGGAAAAATCTTCACCAAAATACTCTATGAACACACAGCAGAATAAAAAAAATAAAACTCTTGCCCACATGATAGCTCTGCAATACACATAAAAACAACGAAAAGTTTTTTACCCTGCTGTGGTGGTACCTTGAGAGTAAATAAATTACCCCACTGCAGGCTACAGTTAAACCCCTGTTTTCTTCACACTCGTATTTTGCAGTGAAGGTGCTGACTAATTCAAGAAAAGCTGGTAGACTGCCAGCACTTTCCCATAATTTCCCTTGAGGGATAAACAGATTCTCCCCAAATTGACTGAGAAAGCACAGGGCAAGGAATTATGCAGCCAGATCCATGCAACAAATTGTAAAAACAATGAAGAAACAATTACACACATGTGAGAGTGCAGTTCACACCCAGTGTGCATTAATTTGTGTACTGAGACCTAAGAGACCAACTCTTTATCTGAATCTGAAATAAAAACATCCTGTAAGAGAAACCTGTATGTCCTTGAAATCTGAAATATTGTATCATTGAGGAAGGCTTATTAGTTCTGAAAATACTTGTCAAGGATTTCTGGGATTGTCACTAAAACACGGTAGAATAGTTTTGTAGAAGAGGTTTTGAATACAATGACAAAGATGATGTTCAAAAAAGAGACTAAATCAGCTGGGATTTACCAGCCTAGAGAAAGGACAATGAGGGCAAAATAGAAGCAGCACAAATAAGAGTAAGTATAAAGAAAAATACGGAGAGTTATTCATTATTTCTCAGAATGAAGGAATGAGAAAAGATCAAATGAAATAAAGAGGCAGAGGGATTAAAACAGGAGAATATGGGCTTTTTTTCATGTAGATTCTAGTTAAACAGTAGAACTCATCGGCAGAGGACATTTTGATGGCGAGAAGTGTCAAAAATACAGAGAGAGATAAGAAAAAGTCATGGAGGAAGCATCCATCAGGAACAAATGCCTGGGGAATCAACAGATGGCTCAGGAAGTCTGGGCAGGAAAACTGGGGAAAACATTCTTGCTTGTTTGCCTTGTCCGTATGCTTCTTCCCCAAACATATGCTCTGGATGATTGTCAGATTTTGACAGGTTTTCTGGATTTTTGTCCTGACCCAATACAGTCCTTTTTTACATACGTAATCAGTGCCTCTCTTTGGATCTCTCTTTCATTGCTCTGTTTATAAATAGTTTCTGAGATTTTGCAGTGTAACTTTACCTTCAAAGTGCATTTTTGTCAAGGCTGTATTTTTTTAATATTTCATACATCCATTTTTCTCAAGTTATGTGTTGGGTCTTTGTCTCCACAAATTCACTGAATTTGTCATACTGAGGGCTCTGATCTATATTCCTTGATACAAGCTTTCAGATAAATGAGACTTCCTCTTCACGTGTGCTTTTTCTTAAACCTAATCAAAACAAAATGAATATTTTTTGTGAGCAAAATAGAAAAAAATATTTAGAGACATTCTTGCCAGTATTAAACAATCAAACTGCAGTAATGAGTAAGCACGTTACGAATACCAAGTAAGGCTACAGCAATGATTAAAATAAATAAACAGAAAACTCTTTTCAGCAATTTGAGGACCATATTTGATGCAATGCATTTTTTTTAACTTGCCATCAGAAGTGTGAGTATGAGTAAGATGCAAGAGCTAAAAACAAAAACAATGAGCCAGTGTTCAGACTTACAGAAGAAGGAAGTATGAGCAACTTAAAAAGCAACAGAGAAGTGGTAAATAGGCAAAATAATAAATGCAAATAAATCACAGCTGCAGAGGGAATTACGGAAAGTTAAATGTTTGATGATGTGAAATCTAAGTAGTTTAATTCTATGCGTTAATTATTTCGAGTGCCTTTTGCTGCATGCTGAGTCTAGTGAAACAGTATGAATCACTGTCTAGTCTTAAATATGAACCACAATGGATTTTATGCCAGTGATGGAGTCTGTTTTCCCATTTTAGTACTAAACAAGTCTTAAGGAATTGTTTATTTAAGGGTTTTAAGGCCTTTGCTTAGCTTCTGGTTCATCTGTGTGCAGACCAACAGTTCTCTTTTCACAAACGCCTCCATATCTCATTTTGGAACAGGCAAAAGGGCTATTTTTTCATTCCTCTAAAGAGCTGAGCTATCTTGATACAAATATTGATATCACTGTCTCGGTACAGCTGATTTCAGAATGCGTTCATGCTTCACATGGCATCACATCAGTGTTCTGTGAGAAGCACTCCTTCAAACACAGGCTCCTACAGGTACGGGATTTTGACATCCTGGTATGGTAAACTCAAAACACAAGGAAGACACTGAAGTTGCTATAATATGTTTCGTGGATTTTTCTCCTTGTGCTATGGTTCATTAGTTAGTTACTGAAGATGTGATGGTTTGGATCCTTCAGGAAAAAGAAGGTTGCTCTTGTTTTTTTTCATTTTTCTTAATTCACTCACTCCAATACAATAGGGAATTTCTTGGTCTGTGTTATCTGTACGTCAACACACCAGAGCAGAAAAGATTTGAAAGATGCATATATCACAGACTTTCTCAGAACTGAGTTATGGAATTCAGTTTAAATTATAACATACAACTAACGTGAACAAGTTCTTTAATCCTTGTATTCACAGCCTTCAAAGAACTTCAAATTTATTTCCAAGCACAATTTACAAGGATCACTACTTCTCAAGGTAGCATTAGCTTTCAGGGATGGTATAGTGGAACCGAGTGAATAACACATTTAGACTAATACTGCTTTTAAAGCACTGCTAACGTGCTTTTAAACAGAATGTGTTTAGAGCTTAACTTATGCAGGTGCTTACACAAATCATAGCAGGATTCCCATCTATATCACTAGTTAAACTGAATGTCTTAGTTTACAAAAATCTATATTTTTATATGCTATATTTTCTGTGGGAAAGAAATGAGCTGTTAGTTGACCACGACGTGCCACACACATTTATGGCAGTACCCAAATAATGACGGTATGATATGATGTAGATATTAACTCGGAATCCACCAGGTGGCAGTGTCATGGCTTTCTTCTTACCGCGTCCTGAAACATTCGTTTTCTTTTAAAATATCTAAATGTCACTGGGAAATGTGTCACCCCAATTTTGAAAAATCTGGAGAAGTTGTTGGGACATCTGCTTTCTTTCCAAAAGCCAACAATGAAAAATGATTTTCTTAAGAAAAGGCAGAAGCCATTGTGTAAGGACGAGGAGCCTGTCTTCTTGTGAGGCATCTGTCGTGTTCCTGAGCATTCAGTGCTGGGTGCCTGCACAGACTTGTGCAGGATGCTGAGTTCAGGCGTGATCGTATTCTGACCAGAAATCAGAACATCACACTCTCAAAACAGGCAGTCCTCAAAACCCATTTTGATTTTTAGTTGTAACAGAAATATAAAAAAGAAATGGCGATTTCTCTCTATTTTTGTTTTATTTACAACATCTTATCGCGCCCTGGCTTCGTTGTTTAGCAAACCTACCAAGTGACAGGTCTATGTTAATTTACATCAGATTTCTCTGATAAAATGCATCTTGTTGGGAAAGTGGGATGCAAAATAAGACCATGAATATGCTCATGAAAACACTGCATTATATTTTTCAAAATGTTAAAAGTGCAGAACAATTAATACCTAAAGAAAGACATAGCCTTGTCATCTTCTAGTCTTCCCAGGGCAATGCAACTTCCCTGTTGCAAATTAAGGAAAAGGTCATACAGAATTTAACAAGTGGTTTCACTTGAATCCCCTGACTCATATCACCTTTGCACTCATGCTGTGAGCAATTGCTTTCAGTGCTGGCTGTGTGCCAAGGCAAAGCAGGATGGCCCATGAAGCTTCCATCACATGGGAAAGGTTGATGCCATTGGGTAGGTCCCATCCATCAGGACCTGTCTTTTCTCCTAGGAGGATGGCTAACTAATGCAATCTTATTCGAACACAATATAGCAGCTCCAAATTTTTGTACAACCAGCGTGAGCTTTACTCCCTTATTCCAGCAAGCCCTGCAGCATCCACCAGGGATGTGAAGCCAGGAATACAGAAATACATTTGTTCTCAGCAAATTCTGTGCTGCACTGCCGGCTGGCTCAACCATCAGCTCCTTTCCAAATGACAAACTAATAAGCTCCAGTAATGGAGCTTAGTGACACTAAGGACATCCCCCTCCTGGAAAGTTTCTGATTGAAAAAATGGTGATCTGCTTCATATAAAGCAAATGTTAATCAGATGCTGGAACTGTTAGGATAGAAACAGCAAAAAGAAACAGGAGAGCCCAGGTGTCCATTTTGAAACTGTCTCCAATACCACAGTGGCAGAAATAGATCAGTAGCCCAAAAGTATCTAATTAGCCCTGCCTTTAATGAAAACTTAATGAAGCTGTTAATTTTCACTGCTAGTAACATTATCCATACAGATTTTGCTGCTCCTTTATTCTGCAAAAGGAGAGAGGACTCTATGGTGAGGGGTCTAATGTTACATTTCATAATGGGAAAAAGCAACGGAAGTTTTGAGACAAGAAATTCAGGAGAAAATTAGGAGCTGCGTAAGAGTTGGGGTTTTATATTTTTATTTATGGGTTTTGTCTGCTTTCTCTCTTGAAACAAAAATGATCTACTTCAAAATCTCTTGGACTAAACCACAGATTAAAAAAAAATTGAGTAAGAATATTTCCACTGAGACTTGATCCAGATTAATTGGTTTGAAAGCTCCATCTCCTGCATTTGCCTAGGTGCTTCCTTCACAGTAATTAGGCAAAAAAAAAATCCAGGTTCTTCTTTTCTAACTACCAGTATTCAGCTGACAGATCCAGAGAAGCATTTGTCATGTATCTCATATGCAATATACAAAGAAAAAATGTTTTGCGTTTTAGATGAGTTGAATTACATTTTCAGATGTAGATGTTAGATGTCAGATGTTTCCCTCCGTGCTGCCATTAACCTTAAAGGGAGGCCAGGCTGAGGATTCCAGCTTGGGCTTCTCCAAACACACCTGAAGTGAAGTGAGCGGAGTCTTGCCCAGGTGTAGGGAGTGGAGCAAACCCAGTCCTAGCACAGAGGCCACCCCATGCAGGGGCAAGAGTCTGGAGACCTTCCTTTCCTTCCTAAAAAGGAGCAGCCTTTCCTTTTAATCTCCAGCTACACCTCCACCCTGGCCATTCCCCTGACATGTTTGTGTTGGGATTAGGCCTCTTCCCTGATTAATGCCGATAGGATGTGTGTGGTGAGACACTTTGCAGTCTTCTAAGATAAATAATGTTAACAGTTATTACATCATTACTGTCATTAAAGAGCACTAGCACATACCAGCAAAATGTTGGTAATGTGTTTTAGCTCTGAGAAAAGCAGCAATAACTAATTTGAGATGTGAAATTTCTACCTATCGTTACACATTCAGAAACTGGAAACACCCAACCTGTGGAGAACCTTTCTGGGGGGGGCCTGGGTGCCTCCAGGTGTCCAGCTGAGTTCAAAAGCCAGCTTGTCTGAGGAGACCAAGAGGACCTGCTGTATTTGGTGACCAAGTAATCAGATGATCCAAATAACTGATTTCTTCCCTGAATCACAAGAAACACTTACAAACAGGCTATATGAGCAGCAAGCTATGCAAACAAGCTACTGACATACAGAGTAACAAGACAAAACAAAATAAAAGAATTGGCAAAAGGAAATATTTTCAGAATTGGCTGCGTAACCAAATGTACTAATTTCAAAGTTGCCCTTTTAGTAGTATTTTGACATCAGGCTTCCCTTCCTGACCCATTTAGGCAGCAAAAAGATGTTTTCTTTAGGACTGTTGGACCTTCAGAAAGAGAATTCTATGTAAGACCTACTTTCCTCTCCCTGCTTCTGTAGAGGTTGCCTACCTGTCTTGTTTTAGACAAAGCAGTGGTTTTCTCTGTTCTACAGTCCCTCCTTGGTAAAGTGAAGATAATAGTGCTTCTTATTTCAGAAGTAGTTTTTGGGGTAGATTAAGACAGCAGGATTTTGAGATGTTCTTCAGTGTATTAACATGGGAGACAGATATTGGTGAAAGAGCTTATGTAACAAAGAAGAAGAAAGAGTAAAATCTTGTCTCTTACTTGGGAGTCGAACTTTGGGAGCTAACGTGGGAGTCAATCAGAGCTGGATTTGTCCTGATGGTAATTGCAGCTTTTATGGGATCATTTAAATTGTCTGTCAAATGAAAATATTTCTGTATAATGAGCATGCTATTAAAAACATCCCTGGCAGACCGAGGGCAGACACAGCCACCATACCTATGAGCGGCTGGCACAGGCACACAGCTCCAAACAAGTTGTGTGGGACGGCTGTGCCCAGTGCCTGGACCACTGCCATGGCCATGCCTGATCCTCCACAAGCATATTTTGTTGGTGTTAGAGGTAAAATGAAGCCAAAAGGAATGACCAAAATCCTTGCTCATTTTTTCCTCAGAGTTTGCTTTGAGACCACGTGCTAGAAAGACTCCACGTCATCAAGTAGAGGAAAGCAGAACATAAAACTACACTGATGGAGTAATCTCTTTCGGTTTGGCTTAGCATCACCTAGAAACTACTTATTTGATTTGAAAAAGCTCCTAACCACAAAGTGAAACTTTAAACTCACCTGAGTGCTTGCTGTTGTGTTAAATGTGCCTTCTCTCTGGATGTCACACAGCACTGCCAGCAGCTCCCAGTGGAACATAACAGGGAAAGTTTTATCAGCAGTACAGGGACACTCTGATTTTGTGTCTATCTGTGAAGAAACATTCCCATCAGTGTAGATGTACTGTTATATGCGCAAGTATTTTCTGGCTACACTAACATGGGTGTGCTCCTGCCTAATTTTAAATAATGGGATTTTAACGTTGACTTCATTCCCTGCAGTATTAAAGTCATAATCAGCACATGAGTATAATTACATTATGAAAGTTATTGAAAGGAATAATCTCATATCAGGATTCTTATGAGCTGGGCTCTATCCTAAACCAGCCTTATGAAATACAGCTCTTGGCAAATATCATATGCTTACATCATGACAGAATCAACAATGTTATTCTAAAGCTCACTTAAAAAATGCAGATTCTTTAATGATAATGAGCTAAATGTAGTCCTGACTTGCAATTGGCTTTGTCACAGAATACTTTTCTTTAACTTTAAAAAAAAAGTGTAAAAGTAGGCATGTAAAATGTAACACCTTCTAAACCACATCTAGGAAATACCTCATGTTTAATGACATTAAGTAAAAAGCATTTTTATAACTATGCTCTTCATGGCCAGGAGACATTTGGTAGAATTTGATGAAGACGTGTGCATAAAGAACCAGATTTTACAAATCAGAAAGTAATTCTGCATGTAAGACCCTAGGGATAGTAAAAAGATGATGATAAAGTGGATACAGCTCCCCAAAACAGAGCACTCCAGGCAAACTCCCACTAAACTAAAGCAGTTGGAGGTTTTGCCAAAGATCTCCATTCTGGTCATTGTGGACAGCTAAGATGCAAGCTCTCAGGACCACAAATATTTATGGATAAGATTAATTTCATTCCTAAATGTTCTCTAACACTTCTTTTTCTTTTCACTTGAATGTTGAGCCAAGGAAACAAAAGTCAATACAGCATCTATTTTTCCTGTATACCCTGGAATTTTATGGAACTTTTATAAGGATAATTTCTGTTTTAAAAGTGTTTTCCTCTCTCTCCCATGTTGAAATAGCATGAAGAGCAAAAACCTTACAGTTGTTCTGATAATATGAAAAGTGCTATAAATGCAAACATCTGCAGATCCTAAAAATGCAAGAAGTAAGTGTGAGGAAAACAAAATGATTTTTTTCTCAAACTTTTCTGGGTTTTATCCATTACAGCAGCATTACCTGAGGCAGCAGTATCCTGAGATTCTTTCAGATGGAGGAGATATCTGAAGGTGATGGTTCTCTTTAAACTTGCAGGAACTCACTGAAGGTTCTAGGTGTGCTAATAGAGCTGCGTGGTGAGCTGTGAGATTTGGTACAAGCACAGAAACCAGCTTGCAGATGCCCATGACACCATCAGACCCAGGTACGTGCCTCACTTTAGGCGTATGTGAATCTCTAGTGAAGCTTACATCCTTCCTGAATTGGCTGAACGAGGCCAGCATCAGTTCACCCATGCTTACATGTTAGCGCAGGCACAGCCTCCCCCTGCCCACCAGGTGCACACATTGCTGGAGGCAGGACTTGTCCCTCTGCTTTTAAACAGGCAGATTTTCTATTTCCAGCCTGGTCAATGATCTGTCTGCTGTGACCTTTGTAAACACAAACGGCAAAGCAAAGGGAAAAAAAAAATGCTGTGCTGCAGTCAAGCAGTCAGGATGAAAGGAAGCTCATGGAAACTTTCTAGCAGTCAGTGCATAGAAAATCCTGCAATGCAGGAAACGCCGAATACAGTGATTTTACTACAAGTGCTGTGTAAGCAGTAAGGAGGGGTATTTATTAAAAATCTACTGAAAAGTATGTCCAGAAATGTAGTATGTCCAGTTATCAGACTCTTTTAGGACAACTGAACGTGTAATAACGCTGAAAATATGAATCTAATAGATAGCAAATTCCTCACTGTGTAAACATCTTGCTTTTGACTATCATAGGGTTTGTTTCCAGTTAAATAAACAAATGAGCTACCAGAGTGATACATGTATGATATACGTTTGGGATTTTTGCCTCTGTACTTTGTCAGAAGCAGTTCACATGCTAGAAAAATCTTGAAAAAGGCTTGAAAGCCTTCTCTCCTGCTGTTTGAGCTCCCCAAATGCACCGAGGGCTATTGCAGCTGAATCCATTTCAGGGATGCGAGCATAAAATGGTAAAGGATACAGCTTTTCATCCATTAAATGATTTCTTGGTTTTGCACACTCAAAGATACTCATTCCAGGACTTAATATGTTTCAACACAGCTTGGAAGGAAGGCACAGCCAAAGTGGGAGCGGGGCTGCAATCCACACCATCTCCTCCCAGCTCCCTGCTGCTTTCCAGAGGGCGAGGAGCCACCACGCTTTAAATGCATATAAATCTCGGCTGCTGCGAGCCCACCCTCCTCCATGGTCCCTGACCCCATCCCTCTGCAAGCACTAGCACTCATGTTACTCATAGCAGATGCATGGAAGGAGCTGATCCGCCTGTAAAATAATCTTTGTTCTTTCAAGTGATTAATTTCTCCTGGATTCCTGAACTCTGTGTACCAGCTGCCCACATGCTCACCAAGCCCTGGGGCTGGCACAGCGGTGGGCAGACCCCTGGCCATGCAGTCTTCACGTGTAGTGACCACAGTCATATTTTCCTCTGTTCTCAGCTTAGCTGATGCCTGCACTGCTCGGGTTTGGGATTCACTCAGTTGTGGTGTTCAGTAGCAACATTAAATCCAGAAGGATAAACAAAGAGAGTAAACATCACCATAAAAATTAAAAAAAAAAAAACAACAAAGTGTTTCCCTTTGCTCTATCAGTAAATGCAGAAAAGAAACCACAGGTGGAAATGTGTTCAGCTATAGTCTTAATTTCAAATTGGTGATTCCATACCAACCAGACCTGCCCAGGGTAGCTCGGTGGCCAGAGATAAGGGTTTCCACCTGGGGACATCTGCAGCCCTCAACCGCAGGCTGAAATCCTCTTAGCGCCATTGTTGACCCTCTCACAGACAAACATGCAATACTTATTAAGCTTTCATAATCCACGGGCTTAGTTAATAAATACCTAAATAATAAATAAATAAATAAACATGAAGTGCGGCGATAATTAAATCTTCGGAAACTACGCTTCAAAGTGCCAGTTGTGATATTATTTGGTAGGTGTTGTCCCACTCTGAGGTGTGGTTGTGCTTCCCCCAGTGCCCAGCCCACGTGGGGGTTTTGAGCCCAGGAAGTACTGAAGCTAAGGATAGATTATACCAGAGTGACTTGAAGGGATGAAATAATCGGAGGAAAAGTTGCCTCAGGTACAACTCCTCCCCAGAGCTGCCCCGGAGCTTCACTAGGCTGCCTTGAACTGAGAGAAGGGCTGCAGCTATGGCAATCCCACATCACCCCACAGGTTGGCTACAGATCACTGCTCTGTAGGGCAGTTGGGATCAGTGCGGTCACCTCAGGGTCAGTCTTGCACCTTGAGGGGTGCTGCTGCGGGAGGCTGCCTGATACCACTCAGCTTAGCTCTAGAGATCTTCTCCCATGCTCTTAAGCTTTAAATTGATTCATTCCCACTGTCGTGCTCCTGGTGAAATCATTTACCCATGAGCAAGCCCTGCTAAGTCAGAAGTCTCTGGAGTCTCACAATGACATTTGCATTTTATATTCGTTTCCAGAGGTGTGAGTGATGGCAGCAGAGGGCAAAGACTGAACATACTGATAGTGCTGTATGCATGTGGTGCCATGCAGCGTGATTTGGTTCTACATAAATGCTTTTTTTATATATATTATTGGTTTAAAAAGGGGAATAAGTCCAGATTCAGAGAGACAATCAAATATCTTGTCCTTATATAAATTAAATAAAATGGAGTACCAAGGTGAGTCTGGGTGTTATGCTCCACCTTACCACCTGCACTTAAGATAAGCAAATCTTCAGCTCTGAGTAAGATATTTGGTCACAGTCAGACCTGCTGGACTGAATCTGTCCTCTTATTAAGTTCCTGGTGTGCTACTGCTAATGCACTGAACTGTAAGTTGTACTGTTTTCTCCTTCCTCCTTGCGTCTGAGAGATCAGCTTGAGTGTAGCCTTACAATTCATGTCTCTAACTGCAAGTCCCTTTTGTTGGACAAGTTGTTGTACTCCTCAGCTCCATATCTCTAATCACATGAGGGCTGCATGTGCCCAGACTCCCACGGGTGAGCTCTGGCTCTCTGCTGAGCACATCATGTCGGCAGACTCTCCTTTACACTTTTGAATTGCTTTTTTCCAGTGCCATCACCTTTCTGAAATGTGCCACAAGTGCTATTTCTGCCAGCACTCTTAGTAGTCTGCAGATGACCAGTCCTTAGGGACAGGCATGAGGGAAAGTTGTAGTGAAAGCACAGCGGTGAACAGGGAGGTAGCAGAGTGGCTGCTTCACCTGAGCCTTGAAGGTGCCTCTAGCCTCCAAGAAACTGCTTGTGGTGCATACAGATGTAGGGATAGTAAAGGGAGGATTATCAGAGCCCTGCTGCAATGTGGTTGTCTCATGTAGCCAACCTAAAATAACATGGCACAAGCATGGTCTGAATGGAAAAAAATCTGTTTCTCTCTTGTATATGAGTGGCAATCCATTTGTTAGCTGCAGAATAGCACTGGCTGTCCCACAGGCAGGTGTGTCAGTGATGGGAGCTGAGGGGCTGTTCCTGTGGGGTGGACACAGGGCTGAGAGCTGTTTCTTTACCCCATTCTTTCAAAAGCAAGACGAGGGATTCATCCAAATTTGGTGTAACAGTATGGATGCACACTAATGACTTGATCAGGAATCAAAGCCAAGTGAGCAGTACTATTCAGCCATGCATTTCCCACCATGGGCTGACATTCTCAGCCTTCCTTCTTTGACTACTGTTGAGTATTAATGGAACTAAAGGTCACCAAAGCATGGACAGGTTCCCAGTGCCTCCAAACAACAGGATGGCATCACTCAGAACATTGCCTCACTGGTTACTTGTTAGCAATTTCAGCTCTCGGGGCACGGAAGAGACAGGCTGTGTTTACTCTTGGTGTAGCTTTTCTGTGTTGCTAACTCACACTGGGCAAGGAGATGGGAAGCACAACCCTCCTGTAGGCATTGCACCACTTTTATTGCCACGTGCTCTTTTTGCTATCCGTTGTCGGTAAAAGATACTGCAAAGGAAAGATTTCACATGTTAAACATGTAAAAGGTTACACACTGTCTCAATTACATGTTTGCCTTTGCAGGGAATTAGTTTATAGCTTCATTCCACGTCTTTATCACCACTGCCAAAAGCTCATAGGAAAAGGAGACAGACAAACTGCGAGTGCTGCTGCAGCAGATTGGTGGCAGGGCGGCTCGCTGCTGATGAAAGCACCGTGCTGATGTACAGCTCTGTGCACACACACGTCACACGGACAGCCTGGGCCTACAGCAAACACATGCAATGCTTTATTTGATTTCCCTTTCAAAACGTTTTGAAGGAAGGGCTGACATTTTTCCCATGGTTAATCATGGAACTGGGCACCGCTTCGTGCAGTTCCTCTCACTTTACTCATCCAAAACATTCAACGGTCCAAACGGTGTGATTAAGGGAAGGAGAAACGGGGCCAAAAAAGGAAACATGAGGAGGGAAAAGAGACGTCTCCAATAACTTCTATCAGAACATGAAGCCCTTTGCTAAAAATCTGCTTTAAATCAGGAGCTGCTGAAACCCATCAGCCCGGGGAGATGGCTGTCGGGTGCGGGCCAGGCTGTTGGCATCACCCCATGCCTCAGTTTCTCAGCACCTGTGGCAGACACCTCGTGGGCCTGGAGGGAGAGCCCCAGCGCTGGGCTCGGAGCCTGGGGGATGACGTGAGGAGGCAGCTCGGGGCCGTGTGCCTGAGAGCTGTGAGGCCAATCACACCGAGAGGCAGCCCGACAGCCGCTTAGGCGTTGACGCCACGACGCGGCCGGTGGGGGCTCAGTTTTTTTTGCCGCCGTGCGGAGCCGGGACAGGAGCGCAGGTGCCTCGGCCTGCCTTCCCTCCCTCCCTCCCTCTTGTGTGGGATTTTGTCATCCCTCGGACGCAGTCCCCGTCCCTGCCGGGAGAGGAACGGGGAGCGCCATCCACACGTGCGGGAGCCCTCCCTCCCTCCTTCCCCCCGCCGACAGCCGCGCCGTGCGCCGCGGTGAGTCACCGGCAGGTCAGCCCCGCGCCTAGGGGCGGAGAGACCGAGGGGACCGCCGCCGTACCGCTGGGAGCCGCCACCAGCGCGCCGGAGGCGCCGGAGGGAAGAGCCGCCCCGCAGCTCAGGTGCCGGCCGGGAGGCCCCCGCCCGCGGCACCGCACCGCAGCCCAGGTAGGGACGGCAGCGCGGGGAGCGGGGCTGGAGAGGGGGCTCAGAGAGGAGCGAAGGAAGGGGGCAGTCCCGGGGCGCGTAGGTGTGCCGGGCTGCGCCCCGCCCCGCCCCACCCGGCCGGGCTGGGCCGGGCCGAGCGCCGGAACGGAGAGCGGGAGCGGTTGCCCGCCCGCCCGCCGGCCGTAGCTCTCGCCCCTCCGGCGGCGGTGCCGCTCCGCAGCGCTGCTCCGGCCGCCGCGGTAAGCACGGGTGGACCGGGAAAGGGGTGAGGTGGGGAAGGACGGGAGCCACGCGGGGAAGTCGGCGTCCGCTGCGCTCCCCGGGGTGCGGAGCTCCGCGCCGGGCGGGGCAGGTGAGCGGGGCCGGGGCGGCTCTGCCGGTGCCCCTTCCCAGCCCTGGGGCGCGGGGTGTGACGGCAGCGCGGCCGGCGGGGCTCCGCGTGCGGCGAACGCGCCGGTGCGAGCCGCCGGGGATCCCCGAGTTGTGCCGCTGTACTTCGCGGTTCTTCGGCTTTTTGCGGTCTTTCTCGCGGAGGAATTGCTTCGGCTTTATTTATTTATTTCGAAAAGCGGGATTTGCTGAAAACGGTCAATAACTCGCGGCGTACGATAGCGTTCCCCCCGCCGCTTCCGTGCCGGCGTTGCATGAGATGGTCCTTGCACTCCTCTGGAGCTGCGAGTTGCACGAGTGCATCCTAAACCGGGGTCTGCTAACCGAGGAGCGGTGGTGTTGAACAAACCGCGTGTGTGTAACCTGCAGGAGGCTCCTCCGGCTGCGGCGCCTGCTCTTCCCCAAGAACCTGTGCACGTGTGGTGCTTCGTCTGCCTCATCCCGATAGCGCTTTTTGCATTGTCCACCAGCGAGTTCCTATCTTATTTTTCGAAACGTGAGCAGTTTGTGCTCGTAGCCGGGCAAGGGAAAGCGTCTCCCACGTCTCGCTAAGAGCCGGCTCGATGTTTACAGATCGCGGGCTGCGGAGCAAAAAAAGCTCTGCCTTTGGCAGGAGCTGCGTGTGGAAAACAAAGTAACTTGGAGAGTGACTGTATCGCTCGTTCTTTGTGTGCCCTGCTGCCTTCAGAGCTGCGTGCTTCCTTCTCTGCCTGTGTCCTAAAGCAAACTGAATCACTGGGGGAAAGGAATGCTTTGTAGAACACTCATCTCCCTATTTACAGCATATAAAATCAGTGTCTTACCCTTTGTGTTGAGGAGGGAAGGGGATTGTCTGTTATCCTGTAGGGCTCTTTTTCCTTTCCACTTTTCCTTCCCCCGACGGATGAGTACTGTGAGGCAGCTCCTTACCTGTAAGCCAGGTTGCACGTGCTGGGCTGGAGGGGGGCTCCTGGGGTGGCTGGGGGGCAGCGGTGCTACCTGATGGATGGAGAGTGCTGATTCGGGGTGGGCAGCCACAGCCTGAACTCAGCTGGGGCTCAGGGAGCAGCCCACAAACACAAAACTGAGCAGACAGTGTCATCCTGCTAGATGTGCCTTTCCCATGCTGATTTTCTTGTGGCTCCCTGGTACCTTTGCTGTTGGCCTGTAGGTTCCTCCCACTGACCCAATGCAGTGAAGAGCAGCCCACCTTCTGTGATCCACAAGTGACTGTGCTGTACTTTCCAGCTCTGAGGGGAAATATGAAGCCTTGCGCCTCCCAGAGCTGGCTTGCAGGACCCCAGTGAGCAGCTCACACACTGGCTGTGTGCATAGCCACCAATGAGCACCCATTGCTGGCCACACATGGGGCTGAGCTGGGGGAAGAGTCTGAACCTCTCATGGCTGTTTATGCTCCATGGTGCTGGTGTGTCCAGACTTCGTTCCCTGCAGACAGAAAACGAGGGGAGGGGCTGCATCTCCGTGTATGCTTGTGCAATGTGTAGCAGAGGGGAAATCCTGCTCAGGCTCTCCCTGCTCAGCAAAAATGTGCATCATTTCTTGATTGGGAGAGTAGCAATGTCCTCTGAAACAACAGAGAAAGGTGATACCCAGAAGGGAGGTGTGAGGAAGAGTGCTGCTGTGTGATGCTTCAAACAAACCTTCCTGAGATTGTGGTTTGCAACCGCACCTCAGTGGCTGGTTCCTGTGAAACCCTTGTGCCCAGGCTTCCCACCCCCACATCCCCACCTCTGCCTCTGAGCTGCACTCCCAGCAGCTGAGCCATCAACCTGTACATCTTGTCTGCTGTGGCCACAGCCCGTGATTGCCTCCCACATGCAGGTTTGAAGCCCATCGTTAAGCCCAGACAACTCACCACCAGTGGTCACACCACAGCAGCTCCAATGCAGCCCCATGTGGCGTGCCACCACTGTGAGCAGAACCATGGCCCTGCAGGAGCACCATAGGTGATGTTTCCCTGTGTGGTTTGCCTGACCCCAATGGAACCGTTTCTGTTGTTCCTTCTTGTAAAATTGTGTTTTTCTTGGCAATGATTTTAACGAATCTCTATCTCCTACATGCTGAGTGATGCCAGCGTGTTACCAGAAGCCATTTTTAAATCAGTTTCCTTACCCAGGGGAAATGCAGTATAGACAGGGCCTTCAGGAAGCGAATAATTAGGTGACCTTTTCCCCCCCAGAATATCAGGTCTGTTTTATGTAGAGCTGTTTGAAGTCACACAAATTCTCATTACTCTCCAAATCTCTAACCTTGCCTTGTTTAAGGTACCTTTTAGGAAATCAAATCAGTGTTTCAATCTAATTTCTGAAGGCATTCAAACACGTGGTATGTGTGCTAACTTGTTTCCTCCAGCATTAAAAAAATCTAGCAAATTGCCAAGCTATTTGCCTTCAGGAAAGCTATGATGTTGTACAAGAAGATAAAGTACTTTTTCCTCCAATTTCAAACAGTAAAAAAAACAAAGGGAAGGCAAAGTTATCCGACTACATTGGCCTAGGATAGAACTCCTTTGAAGGCAGCAGCACTACCAAGTAGATGGACACCTGGAAATGGAAATTTTTTGATCTGTTTTGGAACTTTTTTAATTGTTCTGTTATCCCTTTCTATCACTGGATGGTGACCCCTGCCTCAGTCAGACCTTCTTTGAATTGTCTGTGAGTGAGGGCTCTGAATATCAGAGTGGGAGATGGGAGCAGAGGGGAAGGCCAGGAGGGTCTGTAGCGGGGCTGATGTCTGTGGAGGCAGAAAGTGAAGGCAGAGGTTGCATGCATGTGTGTAACATCAGGGCTTTTTATTTTTTCGAGCAGGTGTCAGCAGTAGGAAATTTTCTCTAATGCTCTGGCACTTAATAAACTCAAAATACTTAAGCAGGATGCTTTTTTGTGCATTCTGCAGCTCTGTGCTACCCTTCTGCTTGTCCCAAGAAAATTAACATGGTGTTGCCCTTTTGAGTGGAAGCTGGTAGGAAGGGTCTTGTTGGAATATGTGATCAATTCAGTTGCAAATGGATGAGGAAAGAAAATTGCCTAATGTTTTCGGAAGATTTTCATTTTGCTCAAGTGTTCACACCATGGCCATCGCCATGGCATTTGATAGCTATCCATTTTGTTATGTGTGGTGCAGCTTTAACCTCTGTTTGAGGGGTCACATCAGCCTATCTTTTTTCCTGTAGTCACAGAGAAATAACAATCCCATGTAAGTTGCTTTTCTTTACTGCAGCTTCTTCATTTTGACGTTTATCCAACCAAACAGTGTTGAAATCTTTTTGACAGGTACTGGTATGATTTCTGAGAAGGATCAGTGACCTAGCTTGACAAATATAAAAAATCAGCAATGTAACTAAATAGGTGACTTTTATTGAAATTCATTCTTTGTCACGGAGCTACTTTCTTTCAAAAACATTGAGAATATTGCAAGGGATTGTGGATTCAGTTTGATTAAATCTACGGTTGCTACCATTTTCCTTCTGCAGATTGATTCCCCCCCCCAACTACCTCTCAGCCCGACACGCTTATTGATTAACAGCCCTGCCTTGGCTCAACATGTGATGTCTCTGTGCTTGTACCTCCCATGCAAGTTGTGACAGGCTCCAAACCCTGTGAACTGACTATGCTCATGAGCTATTGGAATTGGAAGGTTACTTAGCAATTGTTTCACACTATATGATGACACATCTTTGAACCCCATTGTATGAAGGAAAAATACCTTCTGACTGGAGAGAGATTTCCTGTTTATGTGTGTGTTTGCTGGAATTAAAGCTTCCCCTGTGTGTTGGCAGAGTATTTTTTGTAATCCAAAATGGCAACACGGCAAGTCACCTACGGAGTTTATTTTTTGGACAGGATACAGGTCTTTTATTTTACAAAATAGAGTTACGATGAAGCGTAGGGGCCTCTCAATTACAATTCAACAAACAGACTGGGTTAATTGAGGTTGCACAGTTATAAAGACAGATAGATTTAGGCAACAAGTAATTAACTTTTATTGACAATTTTGTACAATGTAAATTGTTCGCTTCCCACATGGGAAGTTTTTTTACTTCAGGCAGATGTTCTTTCAGCATAAGGATATGATATTAGCCAAATATATGTTCTATGAAATGGTTAGAATCATAGCTTTGATTGTGATGAAAGGGAGTCCTTTAAGATCTTCTGGTGTAGAGCAAAAGGTGACCCAGATGCTGGTGTCCAAGCAAAGGCCAGTCTGCAGGAGGGCTGCATGCAGTACTTGAGAGTCTTCAAGCTATGTGGACATGGAGCTGACCAGAAAACAAACCCTATGTGATGCTCCTGTCCCAGGTTTGTTGGCATTGCAGCAGGCCTCAACACCTTGCATGCCAAAGTCAGACCTCCTTGAGGGAGGAGAGCTGCTTCTACAAGACTCAAACCAGGCATTTTACCTCTAACAGTAACAAGACTGGACCACCCTGAACTTCAGCAGTAAAGTTATCATTATTTATTAAATAGTCTTTTAAGGTTTCTGGTTTGTTTCAACTGATGTTCATTTTAAACAACTGTCTGGGACTGGGAGAAACCTGGACTAATGTGCTGATTATGCTGAGTGTTCCTTAGGGCCAAGAGCTATGTAGCCTCTAGTGTGGGATGTTCCGGGCCTAGCGGTGCTGCCCATGCCCTCACATGGCAGAACACCTTCCCTGGCAGAATTCCACCACTTCCACCTCTGCCACAGGGCCTCAGACCCACAGAACGTGTAGGTCTCCAGCATCTTACTTTTTGGCCCTCCATTTCGGGTGATGCCCGTTGCATGATTCTGTGAGCAAGGCCCTAAAGCTGTCAGTGTGTGCCACGCTACTGACTTGTGGGTTCCGTGCTTTGCTGTGCGTTGGGAGTGTTTGCACAGTATTTGAAAGCAGATTTCCTCTCCTTCAGTGTAGAGGATTGAGGTATCTTTCACCATATGAAATTCCTTTAGCTAATATTTGTACAAATTGATAATTCCTGCAAGAATTATTCATTTCTATTTCCAGAAAATCTAGTTTGGTATCTTTTCTGCACATGTCTAATGGAGCAGTTGAAAATACTTGCTAGCTACACTTAGAATTCCAAACCTACTTATTTCTCCTTTACTTTACAATGCATGTCCTTTTTCCTTTTTCTTGTAATTTTTTTTAAGCTTGTTTGAAATGTATGTTGAACTTTCCCTTTAATTTATACTTTTTTCCATATTAAAAGCATTTTAACTAGCATGATTTCAATTTTACTATATATCTATAGTACCCTGTGAATGCCTAGTTGCATGTTTTTTACTACTTTGTTGCTGTATTTATTAAGAGATTAGGATTTGCTTCCCCCACCACAAACACCCTTCTTGTATGATCTTATGGAGATAAAGTTAGCAGGCTTATGAGTGACTTCAGGCTTGGAGAAAATTCCCGGATCTGTGGGCTCCCCAGCAATACATGACAAGAAGACAACATGGTTTGCTCTGCAGAACTGAAATAACTTCACAAGCTTCATCTTTTCTCTTCAGATACATGCTAGCATAACTAAGGCTTGGATTTCTATCTTTCAGATTCTTACATAGTTAAAATTGTATTAGGGAATTGTATATTATTTTACGTGTTACTATCTATCCCTATATCTGTAATGATTTCATTATATCATTTTCTTGTGTGTCTACGTGACATATCTTCTCATTGGAAAATACTTTCTGTTAGCAACAGAAAAAAAGGGAGGCAGTTTTGCTAAGGACAGTGAATGGTGTTGGTAGTTGAATTCATGTCAGAAGTAGATTAATTCCGATTTGCTAATGTCATTGAAAATGTTAAATGAATTACTGAAGTTATATTCAGTTTTCCTGTTTACTTCTGGAAAGTGGATACTAATTTTAAATATTGTATATTACTGCCTTTCAAAATGTTTGGTTAAATCTTTAGGTTTATTGCTTTTGTTCTTTAGATTATAGACCAGTATTTTTCTTGGGAAAAAATGGACTCTTGTTCGTATATCATTCTTACAAATTCCCGAATATGCAGTAAAAAAATAAAATAAATCACAATATTAATAATGCTTTAAGAAGTAGGTAGAATGCAAATGGTGTGGAACTCCAGTGAAGCAGTGAGCCAGTGCGGAGCTCGCTGTGATTAAACTCATCTGCATCAGAGAATATAATTCAAATTCCACCCTAAAAAACTGTGCTTAGCACCCATTCAAATCAGTGGAAGATGCTGTTTGTTCGAGGCTGCAATTTAGCCCACAGTAGCTGATAAAAATTTTTATCTTAACTGTTGTTTAACCCCTGTGATGAAGGGAAGCTTTGGCACACATGTTGCTGTTGTCTTCCTGTATGTGTTCAAGGACTGTTTTGCCTGATAAGAGTTTTATCTTTGTGTTTGTAGGGCTTCCAAATGGCAAATCAGGTTGTTCCCCTAGGTTCTTACTTAAACTCAGGGTGTCATAGAAGCTATGAAAGTACTGAGAACAGGTTAGAGGATCCACACTTGGTCTAGGGCTTCACTTCTATGTGTTGCTTTGTTTTCACCGTTTCCTTGTATTTAGAGCTTATTAAGCATATGTGTTCAGCTCTGAAATTTCCATAAGTCTGGTTTTGCTGATACTGGAAACGCTGCCCTTACAAATTCACCAGAGAACGTGGCACAGCAGCAACATTTCACAGGGCTCTTTTGCCTTCTCAGAGGATTAAATAGTTCCTCGCCTGGGGACGTCCTCTTCTGTGACATTCTCCAGGTCCCACCAAGTCTGCATCTTGGCTCATCAGACACATTTCCACAATGGGAAAATCTCACTGAATCTACTCAACGTAGGAATCTTACTGCAAGTTTTTAAACCATCCTATAAATTTAATACTGATTCTTTTCTAGCTTTAGGATTGCAAGATGTTAAAAACTCTATTATCCTTTATATTCTTTTAAAACCCGTAGAATCCAGCTATTCATAAGATATATGATAAGATATTCCTTTGAATTTTGTCTGTATTGTCTTGATCTTGCGTATACAAGAGAGATGGATGGCAAGGCATATCTGTTTGTGAGAAGGGGATGTTGAAGTTGGGGGAGCTGAGAGCCAGGCAAAAGATACGTAAAGTGTGCTACTTTACTACTGTGAAGTAAAAAATAAAAATAAAAAATAAAAAATAGAATTTCACAGGTGATGTTCTAATTGCAGAAAATGATTCCTGTTTTTCCTGAGGGCTAAAAAAAGGGAGAACACTGTATGTAGTCATTATCAGTCAGAAGGACTGTTTGCCATTTCCCTGGAGTTTTATTTCATTCCGAAAACACATTTACTAAAATAAGCACATGTTTGTTCTTCTAGATGTAAACTGCCATGATAAAATCAGCTTTCGGGTAACTCAGAGATGTCTTTGCTGCTTCCTGAAAATTATTGCATGTTTTTTCTTTTGTTTTCTCATTGAGAGGTTTTCATACAACATGCTTTGAAATAACTCCTTTAATGCAAATAATACCACATTTCTCTCATAAGCCAACCACAATCTGGGCCAAACTCTGCCTGCAGATAAGCATGCATGGCTTATAAGGTTTCCCTGACTTTATTAGGAGTGCTTCTTGCTTATCTGAGAGTATTAGCCTGAAATCCCTTCGGGGCACACAAAAAAGGTAACAAACAGTGAATTGTTTTCACAGTACAAAAAGCCTTTCAGGAAGCAACACTGAGCAATACGAGATGGTAGAAAGTAAGACAGCACCCGTTTCCCTGTTGGAGAGTTGGTTTATCTTCTATGGTCTTTGGAGGTGAATCTGAACATAGGTTATTTAATGAGACCTCCATTGCATGCTATTAATAGGGGTAAAAACCCACTGTTGGACTGGGCATTGTTTATTGGGATTTTAAAGACATATGAAAAGATAATGCCCATGTCCATTAGCTAGTTCCTTGGAAATGCCGTGTAGGTTAATTCAGTATTTCTTCAAAGCGTAATGATTTTCTTCATTAACAATATATAAGATTTTTAAAGATTTACTCTTCTGCACCTATCATCCCTGTTAAGTTATGCCTTCTGCATCTCAGTGCTTATCCTGTGTTATCTATCGCTCATTTTAAATGAGGTAATATTGAGATTCTGTCATGTCAACAGATCTTCTGCCTTTCAGGCTCCTTTAAGCACCCTGTTTTCTAGTCCTTACTCAGCTAAACCATTACAGGAATCGATGAGAATATTGTTTGCATAAAGACTATGTGGAGACCAGTCTTGGAAAAGGTGGCAGCTTCACAGTAAAAGAATGTAACGTAGCCAGACAAGCCTTAGGCCTGAAATGAGGCTTTTGTGCAAAAATCCAGGTGCACAACAACTTAGATTTGCCCCACTATCAGCCCTGGCAGCTGTATCCTGTTCAAATTTCAACTGCTTGGGTGAGTAATTATTAATCATGAGTAGTCTGGTATTTACATGGATTTAAATAAGCACTGTAAAGTAATTTGAATATTTTAACAGGAACAGAGATGTAAAAGTAAGTTCTTGTAATGGCAGTGGCCTTTGTTGAGTGCCTGAAGTATTGAACTTGGTGTGGCAACTATTTAAACAAACCTCGTGCTCAAGAGTGACTGCTGTATTATAAAGTCCAAAATTAAAACCATGCATTAACTGACACTTCCAATTTTACCACTGTCATTTTATTTTCTTTTTGGATAAGCAGATCAAGCTTAAAGTTATGGGAAAGATCCATGGAGGTTACTTTGGAATCTTAAATGGGATTTAGAGTGAGTTCAGGGCACAAGTCCAAGGAAGGCATCCAAAAACCTAATGCTGTAAAGCCACAAAGCTCTCAGGTGCTTAGATTAGCTGGTGTCTGCACTTGGTTCTGAATGTTCCCTGGATCTCACCTGAGCTTAAGCTCCACAGGAGGAATAACCATGTGGAGCAGTCAGATGCCCTGGGCAGGTTGCAGCTCTTGGCTGAGCTTGCATAAGGTCACGAGACAGGACAGGGTACAGACAGGTCCTGCAGCTGGCAGCGTCCAATCCCACACAGTAGTGACTCTTCTCCCCTCTTCATAGCCTGCTGGGCTATGAAGCTCGAGGACTGATTTTAAACTGTATCCTCTGCTAAGGAAGATTCACAGCAGGAGGATCCTACTGCCTATATCTTCAGGACAGGAGGAGAGGAGCAGCAGTGTCTTCCCAGCCAGCACCTGGCAACAGCACTGCCTCTTATGGCAAGAGAACAGGAGAAGGAAGGTAGTGGGGGAAAGCCAGAGCTTGGTCAAGGTTTAGACCTTTGGCCAGCTTATTTGTGAGGAAATGAAGGTTATGGCTTTAAGTCAGGCCACTTGTGGCAGGCAGGCACTGTCCTGCAGCACTACTGCCACTTGTGTCCCAGGTCCTGTGCTGTTGTCAGCCTGCCACCAAGTCCTTCACATTTAGGAGACATTCTGCAGGAATGGGCTCACTTATCCTTTTGTCTCCCTCGTGAGAAAAGTAAATACCTCCCGGAGATTGGAAATAGGCTCCTTGCTTATCTCACAAGCTCTTGGACTCTGGCTCCAGCTTTCCAGAAGAGCCACTCTGATGTTCAAGCAAGATGCCTGAGTGATTCCAAGACCTGTGAGCAGGCCCTGTGTAAATGAGAAGCCCTGGCAGGAGTTCCAGTGCATGTAAGCTCTTCAGCTGTCCCCAAGATGAGGAGAAGGAGAAGCACCAAGAAAATTCATTTCATTTAAAAAAAAAAAAAAAAAAGCACCAAAAACAACAATGAAGAAAAAAAATGAACCATCCCAGAAAACAGGAAAACAGCCTTCAAACCACTGAGCTTTTCAGCATCTTCTGAAGGTCAGCACAATATTTCAGAATGAAAGCTGGGGCAGAGAAACCCTCGCTGAGGGAGATCAGCCAAAAAAGAAGCTGAGGCTGCTCCAGATCAGGCACTCTGCTGATTACAGCTGTGACACCATTGCCTCTAGTGAGAGCCAGGGTGTCAGATAGGCTGGTTCCAAGCCATTTTGGGATTTATGAATACCAATACAGTGAAGTCCTTGGAAGCAGATCATGAATCACAGGTTCACAGCAAGGCAGCAGTATAGCCAATGAGCTATCATTAACTCAGTTTCTAAACTGAGTGAAAGTAGGGCATCAGTTAAAGTGCATTGCAATAACATAATCTTGCAGTGACAAGAGTGAGGTCAGCATTAAAAAGAAAAGGTCATAACCTTCTAACCAAACACAGATGTGAAGTGAACACTGTCCTTGACATTGCTGTTTGATTATCGGAAAACTGCTATGAAGCTAGGTAGACAATCAACTTATTAACGTGACTATCAGATAAAGGATGTATTCTGCCAAGCTAATTGTTCACTGTTTCCACTAGCTGTTTACAAACAGACAATTCAGCTTGGTCTGTAGGGTTAGCACCACGTTTTTTACATGGGGCAGAGTATTAAGCTAGTGTTAGACAGAGGCAGTTTGTGTTTGGAAGGGGCTAGTTATCACCGATAAGTTCAATGATTGTGATTTAACTATGGTGGAGGAGCCAGACTGGACATGGAAGGTGTGCAGTCTGCTTTCTAGTAGTACACTAGATATAATATATGTGGGCAAACCACAGTATCAGCTCAATAAGCTGTGCCAGGCCAGCTTGGCTGTGCAGCCTCTCAAAAGCTCCAAGGTGCAAGGAGCGGGCTTGGGGGCAAACTGAAGCTCTTTGTGCAGTACTCCAGAAATCATGCCTTTTCCAGATGTCTATTGCCTGAATAACCCAAGCCTCAGCAGAGGAGAGCTGAGTGACCCATTTCAGCCCTTGGGTGAGCTCTCTGAACCTCAGGGCTCAGCTCATCCTGAAGATGCGCTGATCTCACAGGGACCCACCACGAACTTTGACCACAACACCTTATCTTGATGAGATACATATCAAGTAGGGTGTCAGCAACCTATTGGAAATCTTTGACCCTGGGTATTTGTCACTAATTTGCCTTGTGGCCCTCGGAGACACATTGACAGAGGAGGGTGAAGCCATGGCACCCAGCAGCATGTTTTGTGCGTGCTGCAGAGCAGAAAAGCTGCTACCTGACACTATCCTGTCAATGCTCTCTCTCTCTCTCACACACACACACACACACATGCGCACGCACACACACACGCACACACACACACAAAACCTACCTTTGCCTACTACAGTAGATATTCATACATTCATTCCTCACTGGAAGAATTCAAGGACCTGTTGGGGTTTTGCTGTTATTATTATTATACTTAAATATTTACTATAACATTAAAAGGAAGCTTGATGACATGATAAACAAGTAAATATTTTGGTACAGATTT
Source organism: Perdix hodgsoniae (assembly GCA_035772895.1). Lineage (NCBI taxonomy): Eukaryota > Metazoa > Chordata > Aves > Galliformes > Phasianidae > Perdix > Perdix hodgsoniae. The sequence goes on from JAPSGF010000043.1 coordinate 3,160,245, forward strand.
CATGTCCTATACTTTGTCTTCCCTATCTAACGATGCAAAGAAATTTTATTATTATTTCTTTAAAGAAGATTAACGTTTGGGTATGGGGAGGTATTGTCTCAGGGACACATTAAAACCATTAGCACCAAATAACAATTAAACTGCAGGAAATGTGCTGCATCGAGATCATTTATAATTGCTGCTGGAACATTTAGATCAAATCTGTATGCTGTCTTGGCTACTCATTGCTATCTGCCTTTTAATCTTTCTCATTTTATGACCCATGCCATTCCTTTAATTATCACAGTGTGAAGGGCTGTTAGTTTTTACTACAAGATAGGAAAGGCTTCCAAAATTTGTTCTGCATTTCAAAACATGAATTCAGGTAGATAGATGATAAAACCATAAAACAGAAAATCTAAGTAAGTGCTCAGAGAGTAGTCAAGGGAATGGAGCTAAAAGTGCTTAGACAAGAGCCAACTTGGCTCTAAGAAAGGAGAAGCTACATTCCAAGAAAATTACACTGTCCCTATTCTTTGCAGACAGCCACAAAATGCTTAGAGTCTTGCTAAAAAGTTGATCAACAGGATCAGCTCAGAAAACCTGCTTCCTCCAACTCTAAGGTATTATGTTTTTATACTGACCAGTAAGGCACTTGCATCCATAACTGAGGTTGTATGACACCCTCAATCAGCCAGGGCACATAGAATCATCTAGTTTCAACCCTCCTGGTACATGCAGGGTCGCCAACCACTAGATCAGGCTGCCCAGAATCACCCATTCAGCCTGGCCTTGAATGCTTTCAAGTTATACCTCAAGTTTCCCATTTAACATGCTTAAATATTTCCTGAACTGCTGAATATCAGCATGGACATCTGCACTCCTCTCAGCTGGCTAAAGTCAGTAGAGCAGTTGTTCTGTTTATGCAGTAAAAATACATTGAGATGTGTTAGCTTGTCCAAATAAAAGAAAATTTGAGAGTGAAAGCCAAGTATCTCCATATTCACTCAACTGAAACAGACAGCAACCCTACAGTGGGTTATTGCTTGTGACGTGTAAAATAACAAGTATTGTGTGTTATCCTGCCCCCCTACAAATCTCCTTTTCTACTTGAACTAAATGTTTGGACTAAGATGTACACACAAGGGTTATCAGACAACTGGTGGATGTAGACGCAGAGTTTAGGTCTGTGTTAGAACTGAATTTCTATTACTGCTGATAACAGTGGTCAAGAGCCATAATACCACCCCAGGTATTTTGTTAATGAAGATCTACGTTTTCTGACTTGCATCAAAATGAACGGAGCAGATCGATAATGCTGTGTTGTGCAGACTCTATTTTCCCACTATTGTCAAACAGTGCAAATATTTCAAAGAAGCCCTTCCATCTGTATGCTTCCAGATGTGGAAAACAGTCCTGAATGTAAAGATCCAAATCCATCTTGAAATATGTGTGAATAAGCAATGAAACATCAATCTTATTCTAGCTATCTCTGCCCTGTTCTTCAATTGTTCTTTGTTTATTTTGAACTTCTTTTGTAGTTCCTGTTAATTGTGAATTTGATTCCTCAACCCTTAGAATGACTTCCTTACTTGAGAAATTTCACTGAATTACAGCAAATGCTGTATTTCACCTTTTAGAGTAGTCTTCCTGAACAAGATGCAGCTCTTGATCTTCTCCACTTGCTTGTAATGTATCAGTGAGTGTTTGTTGAGGTTCATTATGAAAGAACCTGTAGTGTCATTGTAGCTCATCATATCAAAGGTGGTTAAATAAATCCAGTTGTGCTGCACAACCAAGATGTATGCTGGTGTTAGGATGTTAAGATCTGCTGCAAGTTTCAAAGAAAATACTATGCACTCTATTGTGCTGCAGGATACCTGCAGATAATTAATAATAAGTGAGTATAAGAAAAATGTTTTCTCCATTGCAAAGGATACATTTGATATTATTTTTTTCTGTTTTGATGCTAGTTAAAACTACCAGAAAACAAAAATGCTTCTGTTGTAAGCTGCTGTGAAATATAATGGTATATTGGACCCAGTAATGTATCATGTATATAAGAGTATATTTTATGTAGTGTAGACTTTGGATTTCTCCTTTCTATCTGAATACTGTAAGAACTTGCAGATCAGTTGAACATGCTAATGAAAGCAATTTATTCTGACACACACCACCACACTGGAAAGGTTTATTTAATGGTAGGTCCTCCAGCAATTGCCTAGGCTGTGCCCTGCCCACCAGTTCTTCACTCAAATCCATCCTACAAGCTTGCACACACTATGGCTACCTCCTAGCATACCATGGAAACCTCCTGGTTTAATTATGAGTTAATTACGTTCTCACCTCAGCCAGAGTGAACAATTTAGATAAGGAAAATGGGGTGAAAACAGTACTTAAGACAAGGGAATATGGATTTGAATTCAAATAGTTAATCTGGGTTAAACTCAGGTATCAGTTGTATGTTTGATGCTGAGTTGCTCAAATTTCCTTGTTCTCTCAGTTACTTTAACTCACGGTAGCTAATTCAGATTAACAATTCTAAATTAAGAACATATTCAGTCTGTTGATGTAGGAAAGAGAAAATCAGCTTCAATCCTTTCTATGGTTGCAACTGGTTAATCAAAAAGTCTGTTGAAGACATGCCCACTGTGAACTTGCTCTGCTAAAGATGGTGCTAATGTTGTGATAGTGTTATTTGCTATAACAGATTAAAATTGGATGGATGGAGCTGTTATATTTTCTCCCTTTTCTTTGTCCTGTCCTTTCAAATGATGCTGCTGTACCCATGGCAGGGCATCTGATCCATGGGGAATCAGGTCCTGAACTGACACAGTTTTCAGTTTAGGTCAGCAAAGCAAACTGAACTCTCAGGAACAGTAATCAGTATGGTTATCCTACATGTATCTGCCACCATAAGCCTGTCAGAGACCATAGTAACAAGACATACTATTCTATCAGGGAAAAAAAATTAAAATATGCTACCAAATATTTCCTTAAAAAATGGGAAAAGGCTACTATTCATTTTATGTTTGCTAACAGTAGGGTCTGTGAAGTAAGAATTAACATGTTTTTGCTGTACCTAACCTGAAATAACCTGGGGAGTCAGCGTATTCTTGTAAAAGCATGCCACTGTACACTGAATGTAGGATAAACAGGGATCTTTCCTTCTCTGTGATATGATAAGAAAAGAAGAGGTGCGCTAAGTAATCTGCCAAAGTCTTTCGTGTCTCTGTGCTGTCTTAACTTGTGCAGTTCTATGGTGTGCTTTATGAACAGATTTAATGGGACATGTGTTGTTGAATTGAGGGCTGGGAAGATGCATACAGCTGACTTGTTGATGCACTGGCCAACACCAGTATGGACAGACATGATGCTCAATTTTTACAAATTATCATCCAACCTCAAATTAGGGAAACTTGTAGAAAAGAGATTGCCATTGGGAAACTATTAATGGGAAACTCAAGACCAAGCCTGATGAGAATCATCGCCCATAACACTTGAAGTTTCCAGGCACACTAACATGACAGATCATTACTAGCCATGGTTGCAACGGTTGACCAAAATTTGTTTTCTCATCAGTGCCTGCTGACGGATGGAAAAATGAGCACATCATGACACAGGCTTTGAAAATATCTCTTACAAAAGGCACAATCCATCCGCAGCTATTGCTTGTTGATAGTTATCACAGGCCAAAGCTTCCAAGTCTTTTATAGACACACATAGAAGTCACAGAAAGGTCATGAAAGAATGAACAGCATCCATCATTGAAATCAAGAAGAGAAACAAAGAGATTACTTGTTTTCCTTTTGCAACTCACAGACAGCAAATAATTATTTGACCTGCATTCAGAAAGAAAAGCATATCTTTTAACATAAGTATTTTGGTTCAAATTCAGCAAAATGCTAAGTGCTGAAGTTCAGCTGACATTGCATTTGTGTATGTGCTTAGGAGAACTGGCACTGCTGGACATTTGAAATATGTGGTACTAAATTCTTAATTCTCCCGAGTTCTGCTGCTCTTTAGGATGTATTCAAGTGAAGTATGTTTGTAATTACCTGATTTGGAGGTTGCAAAAAGCAACTCTATGCTGGAGGCAATGGTTCTGTAACAGAGAAAGACTCTGGGTCAAATTAAGATAAATAAAAAGAGGCACAGAATGTCACAGGCCTGGACACTGCTCCAGATAGGATCTCCTGAGGGCAGAGTAGAGGGGGACAATCATATCCCTCACCCTGCTAACCACCCTTCTTTTGATGCAGTGCGGGATGCGTACAGAGCCTGGGATTCTCGTGGGTGGGAATCTGCATATTTCTGTCTAGGAGGTTGATTTAAACACCTCAAAAACATACAGAGGAAGACATAACGATGGCGCTCAGATATGAAAGCAAAGATGACTTACTTATCACACATATTTTCCTTCCCTTTGTTGTGAAATGCAGTACTATTATTCCTGGTATCTGCTGCGTTAAACTAAATCTGACCCTTGTTCTTGCTACTAAACATTTTGTTTTGTATCTCATTTGCTAAAAGAGTCAGAGAAGGAATTTTTCTGTCTCCACAGCGCAGATTCTAACCAGAGCACAACTGAATATAAGCTGAGGATATTGACCTCACACCCCAAGATGTGGTTTGAGGGAAAGAATATGTCAGTCTGTATTTATTGCTCTGAATCCCTCTGAAGTGCACACTGAAATTTACTGTTTTACACCTAGGGATCCTCTTTTTAAAATCTGGAAGAACAGGTGAAGTCTGAGTGTTTGTATATGGGCATACTGGTTGGGAAATCTATTTAGGAACATACTAAAACGAGAGCATAGCACCAAATACACTGAAAGGAAGGAGGTGCTTGGCTGACAAGTAACCCTGTGTCTTTATTCCTGTAATGGTGTTAAACCATCCTCATCCTCATCTAACTCTTGTCCCCCTTATTGTATTTCTTCCTCTTTCAGAGTTACCTCTGTCACTTGGGTTAAAACATGTTGATGTAAAAATTATATCTGCTTCTGTGTTGTGTCAGAAAGGGAGCACTTTAGGAATTTTCAGCTTAATCTATCATTTGTCAGAACATGTTGACTTGTCAGAACTGAATGCAGGAATGTATGAGTTTTAGCACAGTTTCTCGGGGTGGAAGGGCTGGCCAAAGGGAGGTAGACAGTTGGACTGGTTTCCCACTCCTCCCAGTTCAACCCTGATAGTGCAGGGACGTGAACACAGTTGTTCTTGGATCACATGAGGCTTTGGGGTGTTTCACACAAACTTAGAAAGCTCCTGGTTTCATCCCAGTACAGAACAGGAAAAAGTCTGTAACAGCAAGAAGTTTCATGGGATGAGAAAATGTTTCCTGCCCTATAAAATATAAAGTCAGCACTATGTGTACTGTGGCTTTTTCCTAATTACAAATTCCTGTTCTTTTTAGTTATTATTATTTTGAAACTGTGTTTGGTTATTTTTTCATTATTGTTGTCACTGATCAATATTAAAAAAAAAAAGTTGTTGGAAAGAAAGACCTTCATTTCTCAATACCAAAAGTGTGAATTGTCTTTACCAGCTAGTACTTGCAAGCAGCCTGTGTTTCTGATGTTTATGCCAGCTCTCAATTATGACTTTTATCATATAACAGGGAGGAAGGACAAGTCCCTATTTCCAAAACCTATTATTCCACGTAGTTAATGAGGTAAGGCAGTGAAAGAATTAAGTAGACTCTGAAGTATAATGTCACAAGGAATGCAGGAAAAATATTGATGTTTTAATCAATCATATAAAAACACAGAATTTATATATAGCTAAAAGAGTTCTGTCTGAATGAAATTATAATTCAATATAGCAATCCTGATTTCTACTATTAGTTTGTAATTTTCAAGGTCATCTATTTTGAACCCTTTAAGCACTTCCTTTGTTAGTAACAATGCTTAACTATAGCCAAACTATAAGTATTTTCCCAAATCATGTGATCATATTGCTGTTAGAATGCATAATTGTTTTCTCCATGAAGGAGCTAAATTTGGCTTAACAACTGTGTCATGGCATTAACAGAAAATGGATGACAGGGCATAGTGTGGACGCTGCACCAAAAACTCATAACCACAGCTCATTCAATTGATCTTCCAGGGGGGTGAAATATCACACTAGTCATCTGCCTTTGGTTTTCAAAGCCACATCAAACAATTGCGTGGAAAAATAAAAAAAAAAAAGTGCTAGGTTTTTTGATTTCATCAGTTAATGGCTCTAGGTCACTTGATATCCCTTTGTTTGCGATACAGTGATATGCCTTTATCTTCTAAAGGTTCACCAGAGTGACTTATTGCTGTGGTGCAAGGCCTAAAATAAAACTTGCACATGCCAGGCACCACATGATGCATAAAATATTCTAACAATATATTACAAAACCTTGTCAACACTAGGGAAAATTACTATTCTAAGAAGTAGAGCTGGCTGAAAAAAACATTCTTCTTCCAAAATGGGCCCTCAGGAAAGATCTCGAGGGAGAGAGGAAAGGGGTTTTTCCTTTGTTCTTATGGAGAAATGTCTCTTCCATGGTTAATCAAAAATGCAGCAGAATAAAAGAGAAGCCCAATCCCAGCTCAGATCTGTATATTATTTAATCTCTTCTATTTCTTATTTTTGAACAGCTGTGCTAAGAACTATTCCAGCCCCTTAGGGTACTTGCCAAGTATCTTATATCCACACACTAAAGTGCTATAACTGCTTTGTGTGCATTGTGAATGTCCTGAGCACATTTGCTTTCACCTATCCATGTACCTTCTTGTTCTAAATCTTATCAGCCAGCTGTTTTAATACCAGTTGAGGAGTAGTCATCTCTCTTCTACTGTTGTATGATACACCAAAGGTTCTTGCAAAATCTAACACCATAAAATCTTGCTGTAAGTTGTTCTGAAAGCAGTGAAATAAGTGCCCACAAAGAACAGTAATCACAGCAGTTCTTAGCGCAAGGCTATTAAGGACACTAAGCAAGATTATGACACTTAAACTGAAATAGTTCAGCTAATATTCAGTCTAGAAACAGATTTCTGTTGGCTGATAAACTCATGTTTTACTCTATGAAACATAACCACTCTTCTTTTTAAATGTATTTTGACAGATTAAACCTCTGACAATGAAGCCTGTTACTGCCTATCCTTCTGGGATTATCCTATTCCTGTTTGCGTTGCTGCAAAGGAGTCATGGACAATGCAAAGAAGCAGCTAAAAAATCAGAGATGAACTTGAATGTAAAATATGATCTTCCTAACTTCATCACAGAGACGCCAATTCAGAATGTAGTTTTATACAAGCATCATGTTTATATTGGAGCAGTCAACAAGATTTATGTACTAAATGAGACTCTCCAAAACATTTCTGTCTACAAGACTGGGCCTATTTTGGAGAGTCCTGGCTGCGCACCATGTGAAGACTGCAAAGATAAAGCTAATTTATCTAACAGCATATGGAAGGATAATGTCAACATGGCGCTGCTCTTAGAAACCTATTACGATGATCAGCTCATCAGCTGTGGAAGCATGTCTGGAGGTGTCTGTCACCGTCACATCATTCCCCCTGACAACCCTGCTGACATAGAAAGCGAGGTGCACTGCATGTATTCACCACAGGTAGACGGAGAGACAGAAAATTGTCCTGATTGTGTTGTAAGCACTTTAGGAACCAAAGTTTTGGTGACTGAAAAGGACAGGTTTGTCAACTTCTTTGTTGGAAACACTGTGACATCTGCATTTCAACCTCCCCATGTACTGCATTCAATATCAGTTAGAAGGTTGAAAGAAACACAGGATGGGTTTGAATTTCTTACAGATCAGTCTTATATAGATATCCTCCCTCAGTTTCGCGACTCGTATCCCGTTAAGTATGTCCATGCCTTTGAGCATGACCACTTTGTCTATTTTCTGACGGTCCAGAGAGAATCTCTTGACTCCCAGACTTTTCACACCAGAATTATCCGCTTCTGCACTTTAGATTCAGAGATGCGTTCTTACATGGAAATGCCTCTTGAGTGTATTTTTACTGAAAAGCGGAGGAAGAGGTCCATTAGAAAGGAGGTATTCAACATTTTGCAAGCTGCATATGTAAGCAAGCCTGGTGCGGCTCTAGCCCATGAAATGGGCCTTGGATTGAATGATGATATTCTCTACGGCGTTTTTGCACAAAGCAAACCAGATTCCTCAGAACCAACAAACAGATCTGCTGTCTGTGCTGTCTCTGTGCGAACAATCAATGAGTTCTTCAACAAGATTGTTGACAAGCAGAACATGAAATGTCTTCAGCACTTTTATGGGAAGGATAGCAAATACTGCTTGAACAGGGTAAGTGACAAATAATTTTTTTTACGTTTCAGAACTCTTAGTCTCTCTTTGACTATGCCACTGTTAAATAGCTGTCCTCTCATCTTCAGTCACAAAAAGTAAGACCCTTGGTAATTTCAGATTACCTAGCACTGCTGATGATTCATCCTTGTAAGAATGAGTTTCTATAAACTGACTGAAAATCACTGAGGTCCTTATGGTGCCCAGTATTACTGGAACTGAGGGGAAAGCAACAATAACAACAAAAAAACACTTTTTTATTCTTAAGTAATTAGTTATTCTGTGTTCTCAACTGTCCGTGCTGCAGATAAGTAGGATGTTTAGGGAATTATTTCTTTCACTGTCTTAAAGAAGTCTTCATTAACATTCGTATCCATGTGCACTGAAAAGTCTCTGAAAATATCACTCATATTTTAGACTCTGTTAATGCTGAATCACTGCTCTCTTTAGGAAAAAAAAAAAAGAAAGTGCTGGTTTGGAACACGCCATGGAGAGCCAGATTGTAATACAGTTACTCATGCTTAATACATAAATGTTCCCACTGAAATCAGTTTTCTTAATGAAAGAAGTATCTATTAAAAGTGCATCTGAGTAAGGATGCCAGTAGTCTCAGAAGGGAAAAGTGGCTGCTCTGTGCACCACGTGTTCAGGTGACTGCTGAGATACTGAGGTGAAGGAAGCACAGGAATTATTTATTCCTTTCTGGTCAGTGTCTGTACCCGTGGCAGCACTTGGAAAGGAAATACAGAATCTGAAATAGGATACTTCTAAAATTTATTTCAAAACATAAAACATTCTCACTTTGAATTATGCAGCAGGGCCTTACATGTGCTCTCTGTGGAGCTTTCTTTCCACAAATAAAAGGAAATTGGAGCTGCAAGGCAGCATGCTGCCCTCTGCCCCAGGGCAGGGCCAGAGGGGCCATGAGGAGGCTGCTCAGCCTGTGATCCCAGCCAGGGCTGGGTCAGCGTGGCAACAGCTCAGTCTGCTTTTGGGGAAGGCTTGGGCTGAGGAGGGGCACTGCAGACCTCTGTTGCTCCAGTGAGACCAGCTCAGCATGCTGCCCAGCCCAGGCCATCCAGAGGCCTGACCCCAGTAGAAGCTGGGAGCATCTGAAATGAGAGGACTGGGAGGGGGCGTCTGTGTAGAAGGAGCTGTCACACAGATGCTGTGTCTTTTACCTAGTAGTGGAAATGTGCTCAGAGGTGGGGTCCAATCCAGTCAGAGCATCACCAGCTCGTCACAACAGCCACTGCGTTTGGGACTGCCTGCTTATTGCTGTCCCCAGATCCCTACTGGCATTGCCAGTGGATGCTGATACTGCACCTGCAACAGATGTAGCATCTTATCCCCTTTTTGAGGAGAGGGGATTCAGTTTTCAGGAACTAAAAGCAAGAGAGCAAACATTCAGTACAGTGACTTTCAATGCATTATTGCTGTCCTAATTTTTCATTTCAGGTCTTAATATCATTTTATTTTCACATTTGAGCTCATTTTTCACAAAGAACTTTGTTTTCCTCTGAAAGCGCTTTTTTTCCCCGTATTCCCAGGGTATTTTATTTGTAACCGTCTTGTGGCCTTTAACTTATCTCATTCTGTTCTTGCCTATAGACCCATTTCATGACTTATCATAGCAAAGTATACCATTAAAATATTGACAGAATAATTTGCCACTTTTTACATGCTGGGAAGTACTTTCTTGTTACAAAAGCTTTTCCAGAGTCTGCTGCTGCTTTGCATAACAGAACTGAATGTCTTATACTGCAGACGGTTTATTATAGTTGCCCAATTTCAAGAAATGTCATCAGAACTCTGATTTCTGTTACATTAAATTGATAAAGGCAAAAATGTTGCTGTGATTTCCTGTGGTTCCTTTAAATGGCACAAAGACAGACGGAATTTTTTGTCCTGATTGTTTGCTTAACACTGAGATATCAAGATTGTCAAGCTTTGCCATTTCATTTCTATAATTTATTCCAGAAGAATCACTAAAGCTCCAATAGAAAACATACTTTTTTTGAATTTCATTCGGCCAGAAAAATAGGCAAGAATTTGCCAGGCATCCTTTATGCACTTGTTTTTCTGAGGTATGCAAAATAGATCTGGAAGTTTGAAGAGCAAATGAAGGGAAGGAACAGGCAGAAGAAGGAATGTTTGTGCTTGTCAGATCTGAACTCGTTGATTTTGCTGGAGATCAAAACAAAACAAAATCCCAAACCTTTCAACTTGTCTTGTGTCCTTTTTTGTAGATTATTAAAATGCACTTTGTAAGTCACCTTCAACTTAAAAGAAAGCTTTTATAAACTATGAGAGTTTGTCACAGTTTATTTTGGCAAAATTAAAAACTTGCTTTTTGTAATGCTGCCAAGATGATCTTTCTTTTTAACATTGACAGAATGAAACCACAGACCACTGAAGCAAGAAAAAGGCTCTGACCGCTATGAGAATTAGTCATAGGACAGTGAAAACAGTCCAGCAGTGAATAAGAGTTACCACTATCTTCAAAATTAAAAAGAAAAAAAAAAAGCCTTTAGCAGTGGTTGCAAGAGACTGCTATACTATCTGATAGTTTAGTTGCAGCCATTGATGTAGACCATTTCAGTTACCAAAAAAATTCCCAGTAGAAATTTCACATAATTTGGTTGGACACTGAGATGGTCCATCTTTCTGAGCGGCAATCTCTCAGCACTGTTGAGACTAAGGGTGCTAAAGGATGCTAGGGCTGCAGAATAAATTGGAATAAAGCAACCAAAATACTTCCTTAACCATATCTTCTCAGATTTTGATCTTTTAAAAAATGTCTTACACTAATCTCAATGTGCTTAATAAAATTTGTTAGCTTTTAGCCTTGTTTTCTAAATCAGTGTTATGATATGCCTGTCTTTCTGTTAGTTCTCCTGACAAATGCAACCTTTAAAAATTGTATAGATGTGAATCCAAGTGTGACTCTAGAGACAGATTCAATATATGCTCAGGCTGTGGAAACTGATAAGTGCAAGAAGCCCCTTTATAAACAGCAGAGGGACTAACTGGGACCAGAGAAGGAATTGCTCACCCCTGGGAAAAGTCTCTGTCATAGCTCAGCAGGAGAGTGTAGTCAACCAACCACAAGATGTAAATCCAGGCTCAACTGTGCTTCACTTATTCCAGTGCTTGGGGAAAGCATTTTAAAATCAAAATGAAACATTTTCAGTTGTGTTTAAGTGAAATACTTCAGAAGATGAAGCCTGGACACTGAAGTCAGGGTTAGGAAAAGTTAATCTGATGGTGAATCTGACTGATATCAGATGTACTTCAGTGGAGCTGAGACTAGTTAACTGTTCCTGAGAATTTCCTTCAGTGAAGAGCTGTCTGTCACTTGGGTGACAGAAAGGAGGAAATTGAACTGGTTTCAAATTAAAAGTAAAATGTGGAGTTGTAGTAAAGGAGTCTTCTTACCAAAGTCGGTAGAAATATATCCAAAAGGTAGCTGGTGTAGAAAGTTTTGAATCACTGTTCTGGAATCCCCTCATCCACGGGGAGGAAACTGGATGTTGGCTTTTAGTCACTTTCAGCTGTGGTATTGAGTGGAGGTGTACTTAGCTGAGGAGACAAAAACTACTTGCTTGCTTCATTTGCAGACGTAGCCTGGTAGTCTTAACCTGATTCTCCATGTGAGGAAAATGGTTTGAGTTTAGCCTTGGCAATCTCAATTATATATACAACTGTCAGATCTTATGGGCTTTGTTTAGTTTTTTTGTGTCTGTTATTTACCAAACCATTGTGAGCCCATTTCTCTGCTACTCGGTTTCAATCCCTACTGAGTTCTGTGGAAAAGCAGCTTTGAAAATGAAATCAACTCTAGAAGTTCCTTCTATAGGGACAGATGAGAGGCTAACATGCTCCATTTACTTTCTGGGAAAAGAGAAACCACACATAGGCTTTTACTACATTTCCCACAAGTGTCCTAAAGCAAGACAGGCTGGTCGCCACTCCTGTCAAATGAAAGGCACAAAGAGATAAAAATCATATTGGAAGAACATGAAATGAAAACAGAAAATCACCAAAACAAGAGATAAAATTACAGTAAAATGAACACATGCCAATGCTCCTTTATTACTATTACATATCATGATAGATGAGTAAAATTGGGTTATGCTTATATTGTAATGGAAGAAAATAATTGCTGCCTTCTATCAGGAAACCACAAAGGCACTTATTGATCTGTCATCCTTAGGATATGTCTAGGAATATTTAATAAAATAAACAGAGACAAATAACTCTTCTAAAGCCCTGTAACTCTAATACCCCACACCATTTGGCTTAAAAAAAATATTAGCAGGCTTAAAAATAGCACCACATCTCTCTGGTTAGGAAGGGTAGATGTGGCTTATTTGGATAATTTCACAGCATAGATAATAAGTTTCTTTGTTTTGTGAGTAGAATGTGCCTAGTTCCCTCCCCTAAAAGTCAGGCATCAGGATCCATCTGATTGATTCAATCATTTATTCTTTTTTTTCAAATGCTACATCAAACGGGACACGGAGCTCTGCCTGGACATGAAGCCTGCTGCTAGCCATGCAGTTTTTGTGCTAGCTACTCTATGGTTCTGACATCTCAAAAGGATGAATAAAGAGCAATTTGGCGATGAGCAATGCACAGTGACACCCTTTAAAACAGGCTTAAATCATGCTAGTAAAATGATGGGCTGCATCCACATTCCTGTTCTGCATTCAATGCCTGTCTGCTGAGAGTCCAGAAAATAGCCCGCTGATGTCCCTTGAGTCCTTCACGGCACCAAGTGCAGGGCAAGGTGTGCTTGCCATGCCAAGACCCTCCAGTATTAGGTACAGTGCCGTGCCATCTACCCCCTCATTCTTGCAAGGCATGTCTAGAGAGAGTGTGATGGCTGCAGGAACAGTCTGAACTGCATGAAAGAAGCTAGGCACAGGTATGGCTATGGTTATCTCAGGCTGGGCCAGATTCATCAGAGGCATAAACCATTGAGGTGAGGGCTGTTTAGGCCTTGGGATTGCCCAGGGACGATGACACAAGAAAGTTCCCAAGAAAAAGGCAAGGCAAGGAAAAAAGCATGTCAAGGACCTTCTTTGGAAAGTACCATGCTGCCCTGAGTAGTAAGTGTATGCAGACTCTTCCAAGCTCCAGCATATATAGGGCTTGAGGGCTGGCTGACTTGTTAACCTAAGTGTTGAAAAACTACACAGTTTTTCGTCTCCTGATCTCCTGTTAAGGACCTGTATCTGGCTCCCAGTGCTGCTGCTTGGTATTTTATCATCTTCTTGTTGAAAGCTGGATTTCTCTGTGAAAAAGTGATATCCGTTAACCTACCATTTTCTGCAAAGGGCACTGCTTTATCATCCAGAGTTACTAATAATGTTCCATTTCCAGAGTTTTTAATCAAATTCTTCCACCGAAGGCAGGGATCCCTGTTGGCTATTAGTGTGGGAGAGTGATAGTGCTGCGTTTCTCTGGAATTTCACAGAAGTCATTTCAAGCAGAAAATGTTTTTAATTTTTCACATTGATGTCTGGATATTCTGGTCATGTGTTTTTTATTCCTCAGAGTTTCTGAAACCCTTTAAACTCTAAAGACTAGAGTTGAGCATAGAATAATTTTCTGATCCTGTGTAACTCTGACAAAATGTGAAAATCTTTACTGTCCCAAAGGAAGAGGTTTCTAAAATTTAGACTAGCAGGCATGTGGCATTAAGTAAACTCACCGGAGATGTAGTATTCAGATCTAAGTCTGTTTTCCTGGGTGCAAAGCAAATTCTAAAGTTCCTTTGCTACGCTTTAAGTTCCTATCTAGTCTGCAGATGGATGGTTTGCAATGGGACACTGTCAGCCCTACTGAGAGAGCTGGTTGAGTTTCTTTGTATACAAATCCACATTCCAGAGAAAAGGAAGCTGATTCTGCGGTGCACCACATGCGTATCTACTAAGTCTGGGATTTAGCCCACCTGGCTTTGATAGTTAGCTGAGACATCTAAGTCAGGAATGAATTTCCCTCAGTTTCTGCTGCCAAATGATGAAGAAGCATATCCAGAGAGCATCCATCTCAGATACCACAGTATTGTAAGCATCTAACAAGCTTTCAGCCTTCCATTTCTGCCCATCTATGAAAGATATTTTTTTATCCCGTCTGCATTTAGAACAAAAGCCCTGACAAGGCAGACATCTGCCTTTCAGCTCCCTCAGCACCACCCTTACCTCAGCAATTTCTCTGCTCACAGTTTGATCTGACTCAGGACCACACATCACCATCTCCTTCACTATTGCTCACTAAAGCAACAGTAGGCAATTAGTATCCAGGAGACTGTTGTGTCACTTGGACTTTCTAGGTTAAGAACTCAGACAGCGTTCCATCAAAGTGGAATTACTCCTGATTTCCATAGACAGAAATAAAATCAGAGTCAAATCCCATGCTATATATATATATAAGGAATAAAAACTATTGAATAAATGTTTCAGAAAGCAAGAGCAGGTCACAAAGAAATATTAGTTCTACTGGATATGCAGTGAGTGAATACAATGAAATGTTAGGGGAAGAATGATCCTGGGGGAAGTGGTAATGAGAGCTTCATTTTCTCAAGGCATATGCAACTCTTCTTTTTACACTGACTAGAAATTAGGGCCAATTGTATGATTTTCTCCTACTTTCTGGACTTCTTTCTATCCCACACGTCTCTTGTACCACTGTTTTGGCTGCAATTGCAGTGGTTGAGCAATATTCTCTTGGAGTAAGAATCTCCACATAGCATTATTTTAGAATATCTGATCTACATGAAATTCACAGCTTTTCTGCATCATCACAGGTTCCACATAAATAAGAATTTCTCTGAGAAAATGCACCTAATGTACAGTCTAAACTGTTTATAGCAACAACTCTTATATCTTATTTATTCACTATCTGTATTTAGTCAACACCTCTCATTTGATAATCTGTATACTGAGTTAGATGTTAAATTAATATAAAGGAAATAAGCAAAATGCGAAGATTACTTAGGTCCATTTTATCTCCCAAATCAATAAGATTTACTTAGTGCTAATGCACTAACCAAATTATGAGAACTAATGCAGCACTGTTCAATGACAAAAGCAAATAACTCTTTGAATGATCTTGACAATAGAACATATAATCATCTTAATTTGTATTAACTAATTACATTTAACATGGACGTCTTTTTACCTTATTACCTTAAGTGGAGCATCAGTACCGTAACCTCCTTCCCCTCCTCATTTAACAGCGAAATAGATCAAGACAACAAGCATAGGAGTTATTGGGTTGATACTGTAAAATTTTACTTCTGGAGTTCTTTAAAGATTTCTCTTTATCTGGGAGTCATTTGCACAATCCTTCCTTTGACTTAAGTGAGTTCCAGATCATGTCCTGGAAGCTCAAAGTGTAGCTTAAAGATTTTCCAGTAATTTGCTCTAAATTTCTCCTTCTTTCGCAACAAATACTGTTTTGAAGGGTTAGCTTCCTGTGTTACTGAGACCATGTCCAAGCAATAGTAACATATAGTATTGGCCACAGCATAATTATTGTTGCTTAATGGTTTCTATCTTGCTTTTTCTTCATGTCTCTTACTTTACAGTTGAGAATTGAAATTTTACTCTCAGAAAGGGAACTTACTTCCCCTGTATTTTATTAAAAACAAAAAAAAAAAACAAAAAAAAACTTAAATTGCATTCAAATACATGAGGAATAATAGGAAAAAGAGGAAGGAAGAGGGAAACAATTCTTTGTTTAAAACAAAAAGAGGAAGAAGTTATTTTTCCATGTAAAGCTATGTTTCAGTGCTCCAGTAGAAGTCTTAGAAACAGAAGAAGCCAGTCCCCTACCACAGATGTGTAGATGTGTTCAGGCAACACTGGACTGAGTTCTCAGCACCTAAGTCTCATTAAGCGACCAGAAACATGGTATATCTTCTTCTGTAGGAGCTGTTTGGTGAGAAATGTGTGCCCACTAGTGAAACTGGCTCATGCAGTTTTTTATTGTTTTTTCCCCTCCTTATTATCACAAGAAAATTCTGCTTTGTAAAACTATGTTTTAAAATTCACATCACGTTTTGTAAGATGTGTTTTAAAATACATTTTTGTGACGCGAACTCTGAATGATTTCGTTCTTCTTCCCAAGAACATAGATATTAGGTAGCTGCTTGATAGAATAGTGCTTGAAGAAGATGAGCATATGTGTCTAGTAAGCTACCTACTACCTATCATTGCCTCATTAATGTGGACATTAGATGTCTTTCTGGGCTGTAAGAGCAGCAGATGGGCTGTGCACAGCAGACTGTTCCAGTATGCTTTCCATTGGGCCCCTACTGCAAATAAAAGCTGACTTATCCATTTGGGATACTTCTTTCCAAGGATATACTGGGCCCATTGATATAAATATGTGCAATAGTTCAATATGAAAGACCAAAGCTCATTACTGATAATACCTAACAAAGGAAATGAGAGAATATGATCTTGGTAATCTTGGTGCCAATGAAAAATGTTGTCACTGTATATCCAGCCTGCTTTTAAAGAGTACATACAACTAGCATGGCTATATGGATATCCCTGTTTAGATACACGTAGCTGCTTCTTGGAAATGCAGCAGCAAGTTTTGGGAATTCACACTGTTGTTGTGATGATCCAACAGGTAACAATTCTGAAACTACCTGGAAAAGGAGAGGGGAGATTGTCCCTTTGCCAAGGGAACTGACAGAAAAAGGCACAGAGTGAACAGGGCCCATAAATATGCTGGAGGCCAGTAATGTTGTCCTGGTTATTTTACTCCTACCTCATTTTGTCAAGGAGTTATAAAAACAAGGATCTTGGTAGTTTTCCCTGAGTTCAAAATTGAAGAGACAGGTATGTGACAGTTGGGAAGATTTATGAGGTTTATGAAATCCAAGAAATAATTCTTTTCAAAGATAACAATATTAGACAGGCCAGGTTCATAATGTACCTCACATTTTTTAATTTGGGGGATGGAAAAGAGATGGTACAAGTTCCAAATCTAGTCTTCTAGTAGACCTCTAGCATGATGCTGATCAAGTCACTCGTCCTTTTCAGGAAATATCTTGGCTTCACCAATGTTAATGGAGCCAGAATTTTACTTCTTGTCTTTCATATGGAAGGTTAGAGTGATCAAATGTGTTTCTCACCTGGAGAGAGAGATTGTACACTACCCAGAAAATGTGGATGCATTGCAAAACAGCAAAACTTTGTTGGCTAGAAAACTCAAGAAAATTGAGAGAGGAAAATATGAAGAGGTTCTTTTGTCTTCTTCACTGTTGCTGTTCACCCTGTTATGCATGTAAGTTCTTCACAATTATGTATTTGTATATAAGAGAATACGCTCCTGAAAACTGCAATTTACTCATCTTGATTCGCTGACCTCCACAGCAGAAGAGATAAGGAACTATTCGGGTGATTTCCTAAATGTCTTCATACGTAGTTTTGACTTTAAATTGGCTTGGGAATCAATTTGCTATGTAGAATCATCCATTCATTTTCTTTACAGCAGTTATTCATTGAATACAGATTTTGCCATTGCGTATATCAGGCTCCAGCTCATCTGGCAGTAGCTCCTTTCTCCATGGTCCATGTTAGACCATAGTAATGCTCAGCAGAGAAATTCTGCAGGCACTTCTGAGTGCCCATTTCTCTTCCTGGAGACTCTCAGAACCTATAGCATGAAACTAAAGCTGATATTAGTAATTTGGTTCCTGAGAGCCAGTAAGTGAAAAGTCATATAAACTAAACCACTAGGAAAGAAGACTCCCACCTATTTCCAATGTACTTTAATTCTCCATCATAAATGTAGTATTTTACACTAGTAAATCTCATTACTTTCAGTCCATTTCTCCAATTTGTCAAATTAAATTTAAATTTTAATGATGTCCTCCAAATTGCTTGCAAGACATTATGAGATGTTCTGCAGTGATTAAATCATTAATTTCTAGTTTATTCAGGACATTAAGCATCAGATCAAGACATAATAACACTGTCTAATTGAGCACTGCACTTAAATAAGAAGAGACATTTGGGCCAGCTCTAGAAAGACCAGCCTGGAGAAATGCTTATTGAATTGTTTCTCCAAATAACAATACTGCAAATGTCAGAAAAGCTCTCAACAAAATTCCTGGTTAAACCTTTTGAGACTTTTTGTCACTGAGTCTACCTTTTTAGACTAGATACAAGGTACTGACACTGACTTTCTTTATTGGTTTTAAGATTTTCTCCATGTTTTGCACTTTGTTTCACATGTGCAGCTGTGTCCAAAATATTATTTTTAATTCTGATAATAGTGTAAATCATCAGTTAACTGCCAAGCAGCAACTGATTTTGATAGCCCAGCTCAAAGATTTCTGGAGACTTCTTCAGTGTGTTTCTCTTCCCTGGACTGAGACCAAGATAAATCAAAACTTCCCCTATGAACAAGTAAGATAGCGTATGTTATGTCCTACCCTTCTGGATGTGGACAAAAGACAGGACTTGCCTGCACCTTGTTGCATTCCAGTGGCTCACATACAGTAGCTTCACAAGGCCTTCGCTATGAATCGTGCAATTGGCACTTCTCAAAACACAGGAGAGGCAGTATAGCCCAACCCAAGCACTTACCCGTGCTCTAATCGTCCAGTTCAATATTTGTGTGATTTGTCACTGGAACTTGGCATAACATCCCGAGTGCATCATCTGACATCAGTTATTTTTCCACATTGACAGCCAAGAGGATACTGATGTGTACACTGAGAAAAAGAGAGGAAGAGGGAGACATTCAATCTTCAAAGAGTTAATTTAAAGCAGCTTCTTTGCTGAAGTTTTCTGTGTTATCTATTTTTCTATAATTTTCTATGTAGCCTTTTCATCTCTCTATTTCTACTCAAGGATCAAAGTATTTATCTTTTCTGAACAGCTAATCTTACATTGTTGTTGGTCCATGAAACACCGGGTTTTGTAAGAGAGCCATATGTGGAACAGTCTGAAGGTTCTTGGGCAGATACCCAAAATTACAACATCTCTGAGGAAGGCTGAAATGACTTTGTGGCTGAACTGACTTCAGGGAGGCTAGGAAAGGTGTCAAGGCAAGTAGGATAATCTAGCCCCTTATTAAAATGAGCTTGAACAGAGCTTCACAAGGAGCGTCAGGATGTTCCAATCATGTTGAGATGAGCAAAAAGGAGGAAGTGCTTTCTTAAGGTTAGTGCAGAAACATTGTCCCCAAAGTTGTTTTTTGATCATGGAAGGAAAGGAATTAAAGCAAAGAGCAGAGGTGCCAAGGTGGGGGAGGGTAAACTCAGAAACCTGCATTATTGCAAAAATCATGAAAAGCGCACATCTTTCTGCACTTGAACTACTCATACTCATTGTATGAGTAATTTTTGCACAGATGTTTCAGGAATATTTTTCAACTGGATAGAATATGAGTGCAAAAGATCAAATCCTTTAGTTTGTTTGGTGGCCAAAACAAAGAAAAGTTAAATTTGTCTACTGTTGACGATTTAACCATGTCAAATACTGGGTTAAAAATATGTATTCAGTGAATGTTCAGTGTGCTTAAATGCAAAGTATTAGCTGACTTCCTAGCATATGTTGATAGTTAATATCAAAACATATAGAGAAAACACTCTAGCATGTGGATAACCAAATTGAAGTGATTGCTCTATCAAATCTAATCTGAATGTCCTCTTTCTGTATCATTAGATTGTGTGTAGGGATTTCAGTTGCGCTTGTTTGGTCTTATGCAGGGTTTTACATAAATGATACAGAGAAATGGCAGGACACCTGGAGGAAAGCTGGCTCTGTTACTGAAAGCAACCTCCAGGAATCACAGGAAACTTCATTTGTCACTGCTATTGCTGGACACAGTTCAGAAATACAACAATTTCACAGCAAAGGACTGAATCATTACATTGAACTGTTTGCTAGTACCATTTTCAATGCATTGCTTTTTTTTTTTTTTTTTTTGCTTTTTTTTTTTTTTCCCAGAATTCACCAGTGTTTAACCAAGAAGAAATTCTGGGTTAATTGTGTTCTTTTTCATAATACTTTGATTATAAACAGTAGAAGGAAAATCGCCCAAGAAAATACAAAAAAAAAATTTTACTCCTACTTGTTCTTAATGTATAAGATCTAAATCTATTTAGTTTAGTGGAAAGACTCTGTCTTTAAAAGGCTTAATTCAAGCTTTTAAAAGGATTTTAAAAACATGTTTGTAACTACAAATCAATACAAAATCAGGAAAAGCCTAGCTCTGAATTGATTTTGACAGAGGGAATCATCATAAGATCCTTTATAATCTTCCTACATGTTTATTCATAAAGTAGGCTACAGTGGGAAGACACTAGATGACTTACAAATTTAAACTGGTTAGAGATCCTTTAGGGGGTTCCCAGTTATTATTTGTACAAATTCACCAAAACAGATGATATAGTATCAATAGTAATGGAATTTTGAGTTAATAGATTACTATTGAATTATCAGAACAGTAGGTTATTCTTCTCTAGAGATTCCTTAAAGTGTACTCCTCAAGAATTTTTCAAATGAAAGTTAAAGACATGTATTCTCTGTTGTCAAACCAAAAAAAAAAAAATCCCGCAAATACAGCAACTATTATAGTTCACTCAAGACATACAGAGATTGGACAAAATAATACATAAGTAATGGATGATCAATATAACAGCTTAAGTAATTACAAAAATCTGGATTCAACCTTAGTTTCATTAAAATACACAATCAGAAACACATTTTTCCTGCTTTATCTCCTTGTTCTTTCTCCATCTTTTTCTTTTCTGCCTTGTTACTGAAACAAATGTGGGGAAATATAGAACAGAAAAAGAAAAATGTTGGAAAATCTTATTTTAATGCAGAAAAAAAGCGAGGAAAAAAAGCAAAGTATTTAGAGAATCATATTCTAGGAATCAGCATTTTAGAAACAAGTGTTACTGGTCAAGCTCTGCTATCAAAGAATTCTGAGCGCCTTGTTGGAGAAGCATTATGGAATTCACTAAGGATAGTTTGATATGTGTTCTTATACACACATCGTCTGGTTAAATAAAGACCCTATGGTCTTCTTCCCAACAGACAGAAGAAAAAGTTAAAAGAAACATTCCCGTAATGTTAAGAAGTCATTGCCTTCCTCAAGGAACACCATAACTGATGAAGCAATTAAGTTTGAAACGTTTTAAAATACTTTTGGTCAAATGCATTTGTGCTAAATGACTTCACTCTGACAAAGATCTATTCTTACTCATAAAGACAGTACTCATCTGTGCTTCATTTTCTAACAGGCTTTTTCAAGAAATGCTTCATACTGCAGAGCACAAGATGATGAATACCGCTTAGAAGTTACGACTCCTTTGCAGAGGGTTGACTTGTTCATGGGCCAGTTCAACAACATCCTGTTAACTTCGATATCTGTCTTCACCAAAGGGAACCTTACCATTGCCAATCTGGGAACTTCAGAGGGACGCTTCATGCAGGTAAATATTACCTTCACACTAAAAAAAAAAAAATGCTCTGGAGTTTAGCAGAACAGGGAAAAGTGAGGACCAGTATTATCCAGTTTAACGGGGTGTTAGAAAATTCAAATTGTGGAGCAAAATAGAGCCTCTGGAACATAAACAAAGCATCTAATGGTGTATTCAGCATTTTAAACGTTCACATGGGATTTGTGGTTTGGAGCAATGGTTCTGGATCAAATTCCAGCACAGTCTCCAATTAGTCCATCTGATTAAGTTCAGAGATCTGTTTTGGTCCATACAAACTAGATTTCTTTCAAAGGAAAATAAACTGCACTTTCTGTCCTACATACATACTGAATATGCTTCAACCCCAACTGGGGGTAGAAAGGTCTAAAAGAATGCCTGGTTCTTCAAACTGTTTCAGACATGTGCTTCATATGGTCATTTGATCTAGAAGATCAGATTAAACCTAACTAAAAGTAAAATGCTCAGACAGCTTATTGTGCAGAAACAGGAGCATTAGTTGTTTCTAGATACTAATCCACTTTTATGGCACCAAATTACTTGCTACTGTACCTGTATGAGATTATGACTCACAGTTGAAGAATTGAGATTAGCTTCTTCCCCTACACGCTTACAAGTATCTCTGATTGCATCTTAGATGTTACAAGACATTTTCTTCACACTGTTCTTTTGGACAGCATTTCTTCCTGCCCTAAAAGATGTTTTCCATAATAAGTGGTAAATTATGCTCCTGAAGTCTGTCTCCCTGCACTGAGTGCATAACTGATCTAGGTAGGCAGACTAGTCTGCATGCCTTCTTTGTAGGTGAATAACGAAATAAGTCTAACCCGTAGGGCCAAAAAGTCTTTTTGAAGTTTGTCAGTCACACGTAAGAGGAAAAAATACTTTGAAAGTTATGAGGACTGCCTCTATCTACCCATCTCACTTCAAGCACTGTTAGCCTGCAATGACCACCTTGGAGAACTTGGCTTCTAGAGCTGCCAGAGGGTCCAGCCTGAGTGTGTATGTCTGGATCCCTCTTGTATCCAAGTGTCTGCATCCTTTTCACTTGGACAGTGTTATTTGTCCTGAACTGTTGGCAGTCTGAATATCCTTATTCCATGGGCTGATGAGTCATCAAAGATAGGAGTGTTATCCATCAACCATTGTTAAATCACACTGAATAAGAAGGCCGTCATGAGCTGCTGTGCCCATCCAGCTTTCTCATTCTGACAATCTTTCATCAGAAAGCACTTGGGCATTGCATCTTCTTATAACAATCTTTGTAGGGTGAAAATCATCAGATAGTCTAAATAACATGCTTTCTCTTTCTTCTCTCCCTTCCCCTCATTCTCTGTCCTTAATACACCCAGTAGGCAGGTGTGCATACTGTCTCCAGTATTTATTAACCCACAATTGGCACCTATTTTGGTCAAAGGAAAGCCAATACCCCAACTACTGCCTTCTGCTCAGACTGGATGCACAGTCTGTTGTGCTCCTGCAAAGCAGGAGGTCAAGGTAATTTTCCACGAAGGATAGGTGGAAAACAGGAGAAAATCAGAGCAAATTACATTTCTCCTTTCCTTCTAACAGATAGGAATTTAACAAAATGTTCAGTGACAACCCTGCCAGTTTTGCCTGAACTTCCTTTGACAGCCTCGTTATCTGTAAGCTGCAGGAAGTCTTAAGGCAGGAAAGGCGAATACTAAGAGCTACATGCTAAGCACAGGAGCAACCTACGCTCTGCTCTTAAACATAGATACTGGTTCACACAGCGAACATGAGCAATTTGTTTAACCTTTCCGAAGCCATTTCCCTATCTAAAACATACAGTTGGTAACAATCACTATCTTACTCACTGCATTTGTTTTTGGCTGTCACAAAGCTTTTAGGGAGCTTTGGTGGAAAGCACAAGCCAGCATTATTTTTATTTGCAAGATTCCTTAAATTATTCATTCAAGTTCTGAACCACACATTTCATTCAGACGTTTACCCAATTCATGGAACAATTAACATATTTCCAGGACACATCTCCCATTCCAGGTTCAGCTACAGATCAAAAGAAAGGCTATTGTGTAAACTGCATATTGCCGTTAGAGAAATATTCTCATCACTGAATTAGATTGGCTTGAGTTACAGAGGAAAGTTATCATTGGTCTTATACTGTAATAAGAAGGAGCTCTTCCTATGAGAGTTTGGCGTGACCACCAGGAGAATAAGCATACTAACTAACTTTAATGATGCCATCTCCAAATAAAATCCTTAGTGTTTTTTACTTCTTTTAAAAGCTCTTGAAAGGAATAGTAGGTCACTAGGATGCAGAAGACGTGTCTTTTTGCAGAATGTAATGTTCACTTCCATTAAGTCTTTCATTTTTTTAACACTTATAATTATCTAGGAAGTGCTAGGAAGTACATGTTCATCAGCAAATGCCCAACAAATGCAGATTTTCAGTGTTTCTATGGAAATATAGCTATTAACTGCAATTAGATGGAAATCATTAAATACTGAGATATTAAACTAAGTCTACTGAAGTAAAATGGATTTAAAAAGTCAGGATAATCTAACAGTAACTTAATTCATCAAAACAATATCCCTAGTCACTCCCCCATACGTTTTAGCAAAGAAATTTAACTATTTGCTTTTTGTTTCACTCACAAAACTTCTGTAATGTGTTGCAAGAAATCCTCTGTTATTTCCCTCATTGCACACCTACCTTTTGCACAGTGCATCATTTGCACTAACATTTTTAGCTCTTCCTTCAGGAAAAATGTTGGATTTTCTCGTACAATCTACTTGTAACTTGCAGCTAATCAGGGTTGACCACACCTGTTCAGAGAGGGATTCGCTTTCAGAGAAAATGAGTTGCATGGTTCTGACTATAGGGGAACCTGTTTTATAACAGGTTATATTGTATTAATATCTTCATAATATGTTTAGATAGAAATTATCAAAAAGAAAAAGAAAACATATATATTCAAATATGAATTTCTTATAATGAATGCAGTTCATCTTGTAGTTAGATCCTCTTTGAAATACTAAATTTCATGTCTATGTTTAGACAATTTAGTTTGTGGCATAATTTCAGCACTAGGAGTTATCCATGAGATTAACAGTTGCATAGTACCTTTGTCTCTGACAACTGCATCCATAGGTGCATAAGCAAACTACTGATACTCAAGAGAAAAATTCTTTCACATTCACCTGCTTACGCTTGATCAGTAGTCAACCATTTGATCCTCCTTTTCTTTCTTTGATTTTTCTTTCTCTTTCTAACTTCTTTGGAGCTTTCTTCTACCCATTATTTTTTGCCTTTCTACCAGTGCCTTATCTTTGAGCCTGTTTCCATTTCCTTTTTTTTTTTTTTCTCTGTTTACCATGTACTTAGAGAACAGCATCTCTGCAAAAGTCAGGAGAAGGTTTAATGAGTAGTTTCTGAGAACAGTTTTTCCTTCTGTAGATGATGGCTAGCTGATTCTAGATTTCTGATGTATTTAGAACCAGATCTCGCTGAATCTTTACAAGCAATTCCACTGAAGGTTATGGCTGTGCTAATGATCCAGCATTTTTCAGAGACTAGCCTGTATTTTGCTACTTTAAAAAAAGCACCAGAGGAACCAAAAATAATGAGACTGCAAAAGCAGCTATGCTTTACCCAATCAGCAAATAGTCACCTTTTATTTTCTGCTTGTGCTTTTATTTAGATTAAAAATAATTATGCTCTTTAACATCTCTGGAAAGCACTAATACACTAATATTGGTCAGGAAATGCAGCCTCCTTTACTAAATGTGTATTTTTTTCAGCCAAAATCTAAAACTTATCTAGATGGTCCAAACTCAAAGATTCATGAGCTCTTTTAAGGAACATAATTGGGGCTGGAAGGTGAATTCCAAAGGTCTCCCGGAGCATAACTGCAGCCCATTGACATACTGAGCATGTTTTGGCTGCATCAGAAATGTTAAATTTTTATTTGGCCATGAATAGATTAAGTTTGTAGTTTACTGAATATTGTGGAGTTTCTGTTACAACACAGAGCAGTAATAATTTTTCTAAGACAGCTGACACGCATGAGACGGACAAGAAAAATGGTTTTACTTCCTTCCTAAGCTGGAGCCTGACAACAAGCTTTTTTTTTCCCTCCTTTTTTTTTCTGTTGAGAAGTTGCAGCTGTTTCGACCTTTCTTATTGTGCTTGTTTTCAGAGTGTGACTGGGAACAGAGGCTGAAAGTACAGCTGTTGGTTGCAAAGTGAATCAGGTATTTCACAGTGGTTAGTTGATTAGAAAACAGCACACAGTCTCACTACCGTAGCTGTGGAATCAGATTTACAGCTGATGTAAACCAGTCTTACTCCCCTTGAGTTAGAGAAATTTCACTGAGGATACTTTCATAAGTGGAAAAGAATCGTTTATTACCAGTCAGCATTTTAGGGAAATTATAGTTTGTCACAAATAAATAGGGAAATAAAATCTATGCTTACAGTTTTGGTCAGCTCCAAGGTGAAGCTTTTTTTTTTTTTGTTCCTGAAATGTTATATTACTTCAGAGAGGGAGTTTGGAGTAATGAAGGAAAGAGCAAAGTTCTTCAGGAAGGGGAAGTCTCTCTGATAGCTCTGGGAGAATGGGATATGGGAAAGTTTTAAAAGATCCTGAAAAGTTCACATTCAGTTTGGCCTTAACAATGAGGCTGATACCTCTGATGAATGCAGCAGTTTGTTTTCAGCATAACACTGTTTAGAGGCAGAGCATTGCATACCCTGCACACACCTGAAGCTGACATCACTGAGGTCAAACTCAAACAAATGCACTGTTTGTTGGTTCCCTGCTTCGGGAAAAAGGATGGAAAAGTCTTCACACAGCTTTACAACTACTATGACTAACAACTCTCTTTAAATGCAATTTTGACAGTGGTGTTACACCACTTAGGGACCTCCTGGCTCTAGGAGTTAAACTCAGTGCAGAGTGGGATAGCACTGGGCTATGCATAGGGTGAGGATCTCCTGCAGGTGTCCTCTCATCTCTATGGGACAGTAGGGTGTCAATCCCATTGTTCCTGGAGGTAAGATTGTCTTCCCCTGGGTTTACATGCACCCTGTGATGCAGTCAGTCCCTCATTGGCTGCAATCCTGTTCAGTCTGGCTGGGTATGAGCCAGGGCTAGCTGAGAAGCCAAGAGTTGGCAAAGCATGGTCACACACTGTCACGTCTGAGCAGCTTCAGGACTGAATATAACTTGGGGCATGAGAAGCAAAACTTGCTAGCATAGATAGTCCTTGTTGGCATGGAGAACATCTGCTCACCCTCCTCAGGGCCTCTCTGCACTTGTTTCACTTAAGACAATAACAAATAGGAAGCTTTTTTTTCTAGAGACCCATTACATCTCAGTATTTTTAGCCAGATTTTTCAGTTAAGAAAGGAAGTATGGGGTTTGAACAAAGATTTCTGGACATACAGGGGAGATGTATGAGGAAAGTAAAAGGATAGACCAATATTTCTCCCAGTAGTCTCCTATGTCTGGTACTCAGTGGCCCAGAGATTTCCTGAGCTGGAAATTGCACCCGTGCCTGGTGTTTAATAGTCTTTAATAGTCTTTTAATAGTCCATAAAGGAATTCTTTTCCATTAATTCTGCTTATTGGTTTTTGAATTTATATGTTGCTTTGCCCTCCACAGTATCCTGTGACAATGACATTATGCTTTGAATGATGAAGAGATTCCTTTGGGATTTCCTTCATCTTCTGCCTTATCTTTTCGTTTGGTGCACCCCATTCTGTCTGATGAAGAACAGGGACTCAGCTCACGCAGATCAATGGTTTGGGAAATTTTCACGTGCAGAGCAGAAGTCTGTTGGCTTTCATATCCGACTGCAGAACACTTGACAGTCACATTCATTTCCCAGGAATACTTATGATTAGAAACAAAGACCACCACAAAACTATAACACACACATCTCATTTCCCTGAAAAGAGAAAAATCAGTATGTGTCATAGCTGCTTTCATAGATTACATGCCAAGCAACACAATGCATATTACAGAAATGAGTATAGAAAAATTAATTGCATCTGCTTTTTATTTGGAACTGCACTCAGTGCTTGGAAAATAGCATCCCAGAATTCAGCAAGAGAGCCAGGCATTCAGCATTGCTCTTCTCTTTTAAACAGCAAAGTGGCAAAGCCTCACTGCTTCAGGAACTGAGGCTCAAAGCCATGGTGCCTATTCCCAAAATGGGTGGATACAGAACAAGGGAGCACAGAGCTTTGCATTGTTCAGCGCAGTTATTCAACTCATCTATACCACGGCACAGTGGAAGCCGTTTTCACCTTTGAGCTGGTCAAACTTCTTTTGACCTAATTCCCTTCCTCCTAGATAAAAATTATTATAATAAAACCCTCTAGTGCAAATGGCAAGCCTTGTTGGAAGCAAGTGCAAAGAGGTCACAGATAAATGAGCATGAACTTTAGATTGGGCAAAGCCAGGAGGAAGAAAGAGAGATGGGATGCAAGCAGCCATTGCAAAAGTTGTCCTACTCAGTGCCCGCTCCCGTTCTGCCTTTGTGGACCAGAAATTCACCTGATTTTTCAGTACTGGCAGTCTGGCTTGTTCAAGCTAAATGACAAATATGGGTGCACGCATATATAAGAATGTGAATTGTTGCAAACCTTCCCATTTTGTCATTTTGCAACCAGCAGAATGCAACTGTGGCAAAATCTATGTTGGTGATGCTTTTATCCCTGTATCTCTACTTTTAACAGCTTTCTGTTGTAAAGGGAGTATCTTGATGATCCCAGAAAAAAATACAAAATAGTGCATGATGCAAAATCTGTACAGTCAAATTAACATGAACTCCTGCTGACAAATATTTTCAATATTCCGTTTGAATAGAGAATCTTGCACCCTTCAGAGATGATCCATTATACTCTCCATGGATTAAGATGATATACAGCGTTTAGAGAGCTACATATGTGCCCTTCACAAGGTTTTGCCACATATCCTGAGGCATTTGAGGCATTATAGTAAAGTTAACCCTGAGCCTATTTCTTCTGGGTAATGGCCTCCACCTGCCAGACATATAGGGAAAAAATAACAATATGATACTTAGATGTGATTCCTTTAAGAAGGTTTCTCATTTTTGCGGAAAATATTTCACCATACACACAGTAACATTTGTAATTCAATCCTGCTGACCAGCACGACTGAGCATCAGAATTATTATTTTTAAAAGCCATTGCACACTGTTTTTCAATTCAAATTATTAAAGCCTTCATTTGCCAAATTATCCATAAATTAACCTAGAGTCTTCTGACTTAACATTAATGCTCATGGTAATAAAATAATATTTAAATGAATTACTTTGATGTTCATAGACATAAGTGATCACTGGCTTCCAGTATAAAGGATATATTAAATAATATATTAGTTAATTAATTAATTAACCATTGGCCATTATAATTGTGGAATTATTTAGAGCTACAGGCAAAGATTACGCTTTTTTGTGTTTCTCTTAAAGAGAGAGACAAAGGTATTGTTTTTGCTTTAAGAAGGATGTCTAGGGTTGTGTGCTGCTTGGGATGATTTTTAGCATCAGAACAGACAGATGGGTTCAAACTAAGGGTCCGTGTAGGTCAGTACTCTATCTCCAGCCATGGTGACAAAGGAACACCTAGGGAGCAGGGCATCATGTGTAACACCTTCTGCTTCAAGCCTCCATCTATGTTTGGTTCTAGTTCTGAGTATTTTCTGAGCTGAAAAATTGGGCTTTGTCTGTTTAGCTCTTTCATGTACAAGTAGAATTTCCCTTTAAGTGTGCACTCTCATTTTTGCCTTTTGATGGAATTCAGTTCTTCAATTGGAAGAGATTAAATGGTCTATCCCTATCCACTGTCTCCTTGCCGCTTGGGATCCTGTATGTCTTTTTCATATCCCAAACACTAAGTGAGTGCTTCCATATTTAATCTACTCAGTGACTGCTTATTTCAGCCTTTTGATTACCTTTGTTACTTTTCTCTGAACCTTTTCCCATTTTAAAGTATTCTTTTTGTTATGAGATAATCAGAACTGCACAGAGAGTTCAAGGATTGGACCAATTGTGAATTCATATGAAATAAAGGTCTTGCCTGATTTATTCTCTAATCTTTTTCTAATAATGTCTAAGTTTTGGGGTTTTTTGACTTCTGTTGAACAGAGATGATGTTTTCCAGGAACTATCTATCATGTATCACTTTAAATTTATCTTCTTTGTTCTGTTTCACCTGCCATTTTATTGCCTTGACATGCTGTCTTCTAAAATCCTCCTGCCATCCTTCATAGTCTGTCCTCATCCTTATCACCTTGAAGGCTTTTGGATCCTCAGCAAACTTTGTTGCTGAACTGTTCATGCACTTCTCAAACTCATTTATGCATACATTAAACAGCACAGACTCTTGCACAACACCCCTGGTGACTTCTGACTATTGCAGGAACTGACCATTTATATCTAGCATCTGTTTGTTCTGTTTTTGTCAATTATTTATCTCCACTAGTCTTCCTTCTCTCTTAACTGTTTGAGTGCAGGTATGTAGGTATACTTTCATTTCTTGTATGCTATGAAGAAATGCTTGGTATCTCATTAAAATGTTAGAAAATAAAAATGAAAAAAGGAAGGAAGGAAGGAAGGAAGGAAGGAAGGAAGGAAGGAAGGAAGGAAGGAAGGAAGGAAGGAAGGAAGGAAGGAAGGAAGGAAATGGACAGCACTTGAGCAATCAGCTTTAAAGACTTTGCAAAGAGAAATCCTTCTGTAGTACTGAACAGTTTTCATTGTAGAAGTATCCCATATGTGGAAGTGCATATGTGGTAGTTGCATTAAAACAATGCCAAATAGAACATATACCAGCCCAGTCCCAAGGAATAAAAATCAGATGTATCTGAGAATAACACTGGAGTCCTATGTAGCTTCTTCGTCCTATTGAAACTGTCTTAAAATCACCTCTCTCTCCAGGATTATGTTGGATAAGAGTAAGATAGAATTTCAAGGACTGGGTTGATGCGTGCAAAAGTGGCACAGTTATATAGAACAGAAAGAGTTTTCTGCATCGTGAGTTTGTTACTGCAAAACTATAGGCTGGCAAATTAGTTCTAGGAAAACATCAAACTTCTATTCCACAGTCCCAAATGAATTAGGAAGTGTAATTTGAGCTCCTTGCGTGTCGTGAGGTCAAAGTCTACTCACTTGGGCTCTGTGCAGGTGATTTGATTATCAGCCCCAGCACAACAAATATTTGATGTTTAATGTACCAAATAATTTTCCAAGATTGTAGAGATAAGGTATCTAAATTTACATGTATCATTATGAAGTTGCAACACAGATGTCTTTAAAGGGTTAACATTGTGGCTCGATCAGAAAGAATGCTTGGCAATAAGAGGAAGCCTGGATTAATGATAGAAAAGAATTCTTAGCATTTTATAGCAGTGGGTATTCGAGATGAGACATGGCTAATGATCAACTAAAAAGGTATTTGCAGCTGTGGTGCTACCTCTCCCCATAATGCCAACATTAATCAAGCTTTTCCATGCAGCTTTGCAGTCTGTTCTATTTTTCATTGTCCTGAATATAAAAACAGAGCTTATGCCCTAATACACTGAGTCAGAGACCATACTTCTGTGTCACTGAAAATGATCAGACCGTATCGATTTCTAAAAGCTGTACTTTCTGTACTGTGAAACAAAACTATAGCAAATTCTTCAACAATGCCAGTTTCATTTTAAGGGCAAAAAAAGCTTATTGTAACTGCAAACTGTAAGTACCTCTGGGATGTGAAGCTTTTATCGCCACAAATTAACTGCTCATATATTTTATTTAAGTCTTGAATTAGAACAAAACATCAGCTGTAATTACAGCATATCTAAGTCGAGTTTTGGAGTCAGCCATCTTGTTGAAAGACTTTGGCAATGGGAAATGGCAGTGAAATCGTGTAAGTCAATGTCTTGGCTGTTCTGATGCTGCCTTGAGAGTCAGCAGAAAAGCTTCATTATGGGAAAAATGAAACGTTTGACATACATTTTCAGAATAGCTTCGATATTGTTAAATAATGAATTCCATTGAATCTCAACTTCTCAACAAATGCTGATTATCTAAATTCCTTAAGTAAACTGCACGTGATGCAGATTTTGAAATATGAACATGATCTCCCCTTATGTAAACAATCCTCTGCCTTTGTTGTCTGCTGCTATCACTCTGGGTGCACATCCTTCTGGATTGCAGACCCAAGCCTATAAAGTCTTGCTATCAAATATCCACCCCAATCTGCAGATGCTTTATGCCTGTGCTTAACAACCATGACTCATCCCATTAAAGTCGACAAAGTTACAGTAGTAAAGTCAAGCATGTGTTTGTAGGAATAGGCCCAAATTCTCAGAAGTATGTAGGTAACTTAAGATGAAGAGAGATGACTAGTGGGGGAATTTCATACTGGTGTGACTAATCTCCTTAAGATCTCCTGAAATCGAGAGAGAGGGCCCTTAGAAAAGATCTTCAGGACAACTAAATTAGGCTTCTGCTTTGGAACATCTTCTAGAGAAGCCTCCAGTACTCCCTGCTGTTCAAGAGGTGCTGGAGATTGTTCTGGACAGCCACCTCATACAGAAATCAGCAGGAGCTAAAACTGGAGGTTCCCAGTCTCATCTTGCCAAGGGCCTTTCTGCAGCAACAACCACCTCAGCAGCTCTGGGAATCGAGCTCTGTCTGCCAAGCCGCTCGCCATCATATTTGGAAAGTCGTGGCTGTCAGGTGAGATCCCGGAGGACTGGAGGAAGGATCACATCACTCCCATTTACAAGAAAGGAAGCAAGTAGGACCCAGGGAACTACAGGCTGGTGAGTCTCAGCTCTGTACCTGGGAAAATCATGGAACAAATCCTCCTGGACAACATGCTTGATCACGTGAGGAATGAGCGTGTGATTCGAGACAGCCAGCACAGCTTCACCAGGGGAAGGTCATGCTTAATCAATCTGGTGGCCTCTTATGATGGAGTGACGGCATTGCTGGACAAGGGAAAGGCAACCAGTGTCATTTACCTGGACTTGAGCAAGGCCTTTGACATGGTCTCCCACCACATCCTTATCTCCAAATTGGAGGGATGTGGATTTGATGGGTGAACCACTCGATGGATAAAAAATTGGTTGAAAGGCCACAGACAGTGATGATTAATGGTTCTATGTCCAGGTGGAGGCCAGTGACGAGCAACGTCCTCCAGGGATCTGTCTTGGGACCGGAGCTCTTTAACATCTTTATCAGTGGCATCAATGATGGAATCAAGTGCACCCTCAGCAAGTTTGCTGATGACACCAAGCTGAGTGGAAGGAAGTGATGCCATTCAGAGAGCCCTCAACAGACTTGAAAGCTGGGCCTGGGTGAACCTGATGAAGTTCAACACAGAAAAGTGCAAGGTTTTGCACTTGGGCTGGAGGAATCTCAGGCATCCATACAGACTGGAAGGAGTGGTCTTTGAGAGCAGCCCTGCAGAGAAGGACCTGGGGGTCCTGATGGATGAAAAGCTTAACATGAGCCAGCAGAGTGCTCTTGCAGCTCAGAAAGCAAATTGTATCCTGGGCTCCATCAGAAGAGGGGTGGCCAGCAGGGACAGGGAGGTGATTGTCCCCCTCTACTCTGCTCTTGTAAGGCCCCATCTGGAGTACTGTGTCCACTTCTGGTGTCCCCAGTACAAGAAAGAGAGAGAGCTGTTGGAGAGGGTCCAGAGGAGGGCCATGAGGATGATCAGGGGACTGGAGCACCTCCCCTGCAAAGATAGGCCGATGGAGCTGGGCTTGTTCAGCCTGGAGAAAAGAAGGCTGCAGGGTGACCTCATTGCAGCCTTTCAGTATCTAAAGGGAGCCTATAAACAGGAGGGGAGTCAACTCTTTGAAAGGGTAGATAACAGCAGGACAGGTGGAAATGGTTTTAAGTTGAGGGAGAGAAGATTTAGGTTGGATGTCAGGGGGAAGTTCTTTACAGAGAGAGTAGTGAGGTGCTGGAACAGGCTGCCCAGAGAGATTGTGGATGCCCCGTCCCTGGAGGTGTTCAAGGCCAGATGGATGAGACAACGTGGTCTAGTATTAAATGGGAAGGTTGATAGCCCTGCCTGTGGCAGAGGGGTTGGAGAATCACAATCCTTGAGGTTTCTTCCAACCCTGGCCATTCTGTGACTCTGTGATTCTGTGATTCTGGTTGTGGCTTCATAGCGCCGCTTGTGGCCACCACAATCTGTTCCTGCCATAGCTTTGCACTCCAACAGCACCAAGGCCAGATAGCAATGACACATGGTGTGGTTTATTTTTCAAGCTCAAGGACAAAGGCGAAAATAAATGAAAATACATTTGACCTTCAATGGCCTGAAGTCTCCTTTAACTAGACATTGTAGCTACAGTTCTTTTTTTTTTCTTAAATGTACTCTTGAATCTACAAGGCTGACTAAGTGACCCATCTTCATTTTTTATGGTTGATTTTTAAATACTTGAAATTACAGGAACTGAAAGCATGCAGTGACTTCTTCATATTTTAATAAACACGATGCATTTTGAGGATCCCTCAACAACCATGATTTTGCTGCGTTAAATAAAGTGGATTTTATAGAGGCTTAATCAGATCATGATGAAACATTATGCAAAACATTATGCAATGTAATGCAAAGTAATTAATGCAAACAGAAAAATGGCAGCGATGTGAGAAAGCCAAGCAGGATGGATTTGTGTCACATGCTGCCTGCTGATTTTCTGAATTTCTATCTTTCTCAGATAGTGATTTCCCGCTCCGAGCCCACAGCTCCACACGTCAGCTTTCAGCTGGACTCCCACCCCGTCTCTCCCCAGGTTGTTGTCGAGCGGTCGGCAGCAGCAGATGGCTATACTCTGGTAGTGACTGGAAAAAAGGTGGGTGGTTCATAATCTCATCATTCCGCACCCCTTGTAAACCTGCACCCAGAGCACTGATTTTTGGTAAGGGCAACTATTTACACTGTGGCTTTATATCCTGCATCCTCCCAACCTTCCTATTCCCTTGGGAACATAGAAAGAGCAGGTTTCCTCCAAGACTTTGTTTTCCCTCCTTAACAAACCAACAGACTAAGATTGGGAAATATTTAACTAATGTAAGAACTGTGATATAAACCAACAAAAGTCAGGAGATGCAAATCTCAGTCTGAACGTCTGTTTTAATTCAAGTCCTTGCAAAGAAAACTACACAATGCCTTAAGAAAAGAATGCATGCAGAATTTCCTGACTGTTGCTCATTTGTGTCATAACATTATAACTTTTGGAAGAGAGGTGTGTGTGCAGGTCTTAGGTGGGTGTGTTTAAAATTGGAGATGCTGTTCATGGTGAGGTTTGAGGAATATTTTCACAGGCAGATTACAAGGGGTTAACAAAACATGAAGAGTTGTCATAAATATGCTATTGTCATTAGTAGGATATGCATTGTAGAGTGAGCTTAAAACACTGTTGCATTAGCAGATAATATTACAGATAATCCTAAACCCTAATCGTAAGCAATAATTTGACTCCGTGAGTTCTATAAGAATTTAAAGAAATAAATCAGCCATTACTAAAGATGGTTATTAATCATTTACTAGAAATGTATTAGATATTTATAAAAGTCATTTTCAAAGAGAATGTACCTAAGAAAGGTACTGAAGTATAAAGTATACTTACATCTAACGATGCAAATCTATGCTAATATTAATACTTTGAGCACAGATAACATACATTTAGAACTACTGTTATCATACCTATTGTGATATTTTGAAATATAACATCATTTTCAATTTATGTTTTAGATATAAGGTGAGTTTTCTGATAATAGGTGTTAAATACTGTATTTGGGCCATTGTGTGACCAGTGCGTCACGGCTGCCAATGTAGCCTCACCAGAGCCAAAACAGCTACCACGACTGGTTTTGCAAACATATGAACTAAGACATACTGAGACACACTGCTTTTTCCAAGAATTGCTACAGAACTGGGAGGAGCACACTGCTGTTTCCATCAGCAAAAAAATGCTATCTTGCTGTAAACACCAGATGCTGGTAGTAACTGTATATAACATTAAGATGCCTTTAGGGTTTCTCCCAAGTGAATTTAAAATCATGTCAGTTAAATTACTTATAAGATCCTATAATTATCGAGCTAAAGAGAAGTCGAACCACAACTTGCACAGCTGAAATCTGAGTAGCACCATAACACAGCGCATAAATTGAGACTCCTTGCCAGCAAGTGTACACATTTGAAGGCCCTGTATGCCATCTCTTTCCATCAACAGATAACCAAGGTGCCGCTGAACGGGCCAGGCTGCCACCACTTCCAGTCCTGCAGCCACTGCCTGCTGGCACCTGCCTTCATGCGCTGCGGCTGGTGTGGCCAGCGGTGCCTGAGGGCTTCCGAGTGCAGCAGAGGGACCTGGACCCAGGAGACCTGCTTGCCAAGAGTTTATGAGGTAAAACCACCTGTTCCTGGTGTTTACATACTGCAGATAGTGCACAGGGGCTGCTGGCCAGCCCACAGGAAGGGCAGCCTGCCCACCATCCTTCAGAGCCCGTCATACCCAACAGTGCTCACATCATGATCATTTGCCATCACTGCTTTAACACTGCCTTTAACAAGCCTGAAGGATTGGATGAGCCTTTAGGGTAGATATATAGGAGGAGGTGCCCCCAGATGCTCAGTTGGTGAATATGAGAAGCAAAGGAGAGAAGTTTCCTTGCTCTTTACAGCAGCTGAGTCCCAGGAGAGGGGATGACCAGAGGCTGCTCTCGATGGGCTGGGGCCTATGAGGAGCATGGGGACAAGGCAGATGAGCATAGCTCCACTGTTTGTCCCTGTTTCCAGTTAGCCATGGTCAGTCTGAGATTTGCATGGGGTTACTGAACGTTTGACAGAGCTATTTTTAGTGAGATCTGGCACAAATGTGAAGGCTGAGATTTTAGGAGCAGCGATGGACTAGTAAGCCAAGGGAGGAGCAAGCATAAAGCTCTCCAGTAGCTCTTGTACCCACTTCCTTTTAACACATTTAAACTGTACTCTGCAGCTAAAAAGTACATTTTCCTCTGAGTATACAGCTTATAAATGGAGATGAAGCTTTGACACTGAAAACTCCCAGAGGGAAAGGGAGCAAATATTTTCTTCTTTCAACCAGACAGATAATTTCATGGACAACATTTTAAAGAGGCAAAACTACTGTAAAACTTTATATTTGCTAGTAATCTGGAAACATATTCATACAGATAGGATTTTTTCACATTTCAGGTGCAAAATTTAAAGTTAAACCAGGAGAAAACTCAGTCATCAGACAGTGAGGCATTCTAGGAATCAAACCCAAAATGGATGGAGAGATGTGTGCATGTGTGCATACCTGTAACTGAGTTTGTGTTGCCTTCTACCTTTGGATAAAGGAGATGTAAAAAACTGCTAACTCCAAAGGTGAATCATTTACTTCACTTTATACAAGATCGCAACCATCTCTGAAAAGCTGTGGTAGATAATCAAATAGTCCTTTCTGGTCCTCACTTTTAAGAGACTATGAGTCACCAATGCAAAGACATACACTGAGAATTAGTCCTGGCCTATTTTTATATACTCCCTCAGGATCAAACCATCTTTCTTAGCTTGTTTTGGCTTTCCTAGAGCTCAAACACAAGCAGTAACCCTCAACCAACATTTTTTCTCAGCAAAACCTTTCAGCATTAGCAGTGTATTTCCAAGCATCCAGAAAGACTTCTAAGGATTGGAATTGTTTTGTTTCTGAATTTCAAAGGTGCCGAGCTACATCAATCCTCTCTGATTTCAACCAACATGTGCACAGCAACTTTAAGAAGCAAGTGTCCATGCACAGTTGCTTAGACCAAGAAGTATATATATCCCCAGAGCCACTTCTGGGGTCCCCCTGAAGCTGCTGGGAGGAATCGTTTGGTGGAGTGTGCATTAGATGTGGGCAGCAGGCAGGCATGGTGCCAGCCACATGCTCCCCTTTCCCATGCACTGCTCTCAGCCCTACCTGCTCAGCACAAGCCCAGTCTGTCCCTGTAATGGATATGGATCTGTGACACTGTTAGATCTTGAAGGCAATCTTGAATTACAGTGTGCTAACATTGGTAGAAGTTTCTTCTAGAAGGTCTGTAAGGAAAAAAAAATACAGCTAAGTACTCAAATCCCTTTGGATTGCTAGCTGTTAAGACAGATTTCATGCTCTGCTGGACCATGACATTTAACATTATTACTGAAAAAAATGTAAAACAGATTATTCATCATCTTCTGATCTGTATTTAAACCCATATGCATAAAATATGAGAAACAAGCTTGTTTTGTTCCTAACAAACAGAGGATGACCTGTTTTGCATAGTATTTGAAATTCAGTCCTACCTCTCGAATATTTTGCAGATTTCAGTGAGGCAGATTGCTTAGGATATGTCACATGAGCGCTTTAACCTGAGGGGAGCACGGAGGGTCTGATCCAAAGAATGTTAGATGAGTCTTCAAATAAGTTTTCTCTCATTATTGCACAGAGCAATGTGCAGTGGAAAGAAAAAGAAAAGGAAAAAAAAAAATAGAAGAGATTTTCATCTCAGGAAAAATGGTGGAAGCACGAGGTTCTCCCATTGGAGTCCTGCTGACATGTTAGCCCTCTGCCCTGCTCTGAGCATTTTTCTTTGGAGCCCTTGGGCTGTGCCCTACAGTAACACAGTACTCCACAGATGTCCCTCCACCAACCGCCCTGCCTGCAACCAGAGCATGATTTGTCAGCCTGAGTGACAGCGCTAGCAGAGCTCTTGGGGACTTGAAGGATTCTCACTTGGGAGAACTCCATAATGAAACAAATTATAGGCATCTGCTTGCAGAGTTCAGGTCACTCTGAGAGGTGAAAGGAAAAATAAACTGGTCTCCCTTTGGATTCTTTGTTGTGGCTAAAAGCCTGGGATGGTGTGTTGTTGTTTTGAAAGTGAGTCATTTTAGTTAGCTTTTGTTGCAGAAGTATCAAGAATATTAGACCTTCTGCTGCCTGCGTAGATTGGAGGTTTTGCTGGTAACTTCAGATGTGGCCTCTGCATGTTCTTCACTCTTAATTAAAATGAATGGGCTGTTGAACCTTTAATAAATAGCTATTTTAGCTAATAAAGTACATGAGTGGATATTAGAAGAATGGCTGTTAACGCAAGCAAAAGAAAAACAGAATCTTTCACATTTTGGAAGAAGCTTTCTGCCACACAGCCCAAAGCCAGGTAGCGGCAGGGACGTGCAGAACTGCAGCCTCATGGCAGAACGTGTTGCATGCTCTCAGAGGGTTTCCTGGTTACGGAGAATTGCCAACAATTTTCAAGTCCTGAATTTCATAGCATCTTTTTGCACTTTGCTTATTTGCTGTTGCTACCTGCATAATGTAAGCGCACACAAGATGCCTATGAGTGCCTCAGTTCAAAGTTTGGTAGGTTCTGTGCTCATTCCTGTCCTCTCTCCCAAGAAAAGATCTGGGAAACCACATTTGACTTCCATTGGCTTCATCATAAAGGCCATCTGAAATAAAGGAATGAGTGAAAACATGGTAGAGGAATTTTTGTAAAGCTTAAGTAAAAAAGTGTAAGTTTTGATGTATTTATTTGCTATCTACTTTGAAGTCTCACCTCTTACAGAACATAGTAAATACTTTCATTCTCCTTCAGTCAAGGCACATGGGGCTGCTATCACGTGTCCATTTTGGCTAATATCTCTCAAAACCAACTAAGTGCCTTAGATTTTGATTCTGTATGGCTTTGTGAAGCTTGATTTTAATGCCTTTTATTGCTAACTTAATGGATTATGGGCAACAAGGCTTGTGAAGGGCTTGGAGAATATGCCCTACGAGGAGAGACTGAAGAATCTGAGGCTGTTTAGTCCGGGGAAAAGGAGGCTGAGGGGAAACCTTATGGCTCTCTTACAATATCTGAAAGGTGCTTACAGCGAGAGCGGGGTTGGTACTCTACTCACTGGTGACAGGTGACAGGATGAGGGGAAATGGCCTCAAGTTGTGCCAGGGTAAGTTTAGGTTGAGTATCAGGAAACACTTCTTTACAGAAAGGGTTGTTAAGCACTGGAATAGGCTCCCCAGGGAGGTGGTTGAGTCACCATCCCTGGATGTGTTTAAAAACTGTTTGGATGTGGTGCTCAGGGACATGATTTAGCAGGGGGTTGTTAGAGTTAGGGTGGTATGGTTAGGTTGTGGTTGGACTTGATGATCTTTAAAGTCTTTTCCAACCTGAGGAATTCTATGATTCTGTGATTCTATGATTAATTTCAGATTCTTCAAATGCCAGAAGTCTGTGCATCACTGTGCAAAACATCTTGTACCCCCACAGAGCAATTTCAGTTCTTGCTAGGGTTTTGTTACTCGTAAAAATAGATAGTGTGCTGCAATACTGAGTGGAAAACTATGATCTGAAGTCAGTCCAGATTTTGAAGGAAATTTTTTTTTGAAAGGAAGGGAAACTGAAACTTGGGAATGGCACAGGCTCCACGGGGTGCAGTACTGCTCCCCACATTAAACTGTAGCATTGAGCAATGGAAGGCTGTGAGAGCATATCTGCTTTTTATGGGATTTGTGCAGAAGCACTGTTCCTGCACAGGTTCCCTCTTCTGTGCTTGCTGAGAGCTGATCCAAAGCTCATTAAAGCAGGAAAGATTCCTCCTGACTTCAGTGCATTTTTGATCAGACTCTTTGTCTGCTTTCTAATGGTGGCAATAAATTTCCCCATATAGAATATATGGTATAATTCTTTTGAAGTATTCTTCAGCTTCCTTTCTATCTACAGTAGTTCATTTGTGATAGTCCTGAAGAAAGTTGAAAAGAAATGTGTGTCTTACTGGATTTCCAGATGAAATAATAGCCAAGTATCTCTCAAACACTTGCCTTTCAGCTTGAAAATGAAGTCGAGTCCTTTGAAAGGCACAGCTGTATTGCATTTTAGGGGCAAAACTACTCTTACTAAAGCATTAAGTTTAAGACATTCAGGCAGTACAACCACAAGTATAAATTCAATCCTCCATGCTCTGTTGTTTGCCCAGCAGCACTGGTAGTTTTGCACAATTTTGCAGTATTGTTAAAAGTCCCCATAAACCCTAAACCAATGTCTCTTTTATATTTGTTGCTGGCAGTACTGGCCAGCACTTTTACTGAGTTCTGCAAGACTTCTATAGTGTTTCTACCTTTTTCCCACCATTGTTATATTTTACAGGACAATTTACAATATACAGAAGGGGAAAAAAAAAAAAAAAAAAAAAAAGCATTTCCTTTGTAGATTGTCTCTGTGTTTCTGAGAGGTAGTTTATTTTTAACTCGGAATTAGAGGTGACCAAATGTAAAAGACTGAAGGAAAGAATAGCAGAAGTCACATTAACTTTATCACAGCCAATCCAATTTCGGATCTAGGTGTCTTTGAAGCTACTTCACTATGAACCTGACTTTCATCAAGCTGACAAAAAATGGTCATTTGGGGGCTCTTTTGTGTTCAGCATTCAGCTTCTAACAAAATAAGTACATTGTATGTTTAACATGCCAGAAATAAGATGTGAAAGACAAGAACGACGGGATTTAAAAGACTATTACAATGCACAGCTTGTTCAGTGCCCCTAAACACTATCCTTCAAAGCTTTCTAGTATCGGTTTTGTTATTTATTGCTACTGTCAGAGAAAGCTCATAATGTGACGAATGAAAGGTGAAGAGCAATTAAGATGAATGGTAGGACATAAACCGCCAGAAGAAATGCTTCCTAAAATTATTCCTGCGCACATTCTTTGACTCCATTTGAAGTTCAAGAAAACCTGATGCAAGTAACAAAATATTTTTTAACAGATTCTCCCAAGCAGTGCTCCTTTAGAAGGTGGAACAAAACTGACGCTTTGTGGATGGGACTTCGGATTCAGCAAAAATAATAGATTTGAATTAAGAAATACAGTAGTCCATATCGGAGGACAAATCTGTGCTCTGGAAGCAAAATCTAGCAACAAAAACAAGTAAGAAACCTAAAATACAAAATTTCCTTTATAAAGATGTTCTTTACGTGGAATGGATTTACTAATGGTACAAACATTTGGTCTATAAATATTATCCTTCTATTCAGATTTTCAAACAGAAGATTTTGGTGTTAAACAGTCCCCCATTTCGACAAGTTCCCCAGGAAAACTGGGCTCCAGAGAGCCCATAAAGCTGGATATTGCAGACAGCTCTTGCAACAGCTTTTTCTGGTTTGCCTACAAAATGCTATTCTGCACCCATGGGAGCTGGCACAAAATGAAACTGTTCAAGGGTTTGAAAATGTGGCAGGTTCCTTTAGCCAGGGTCCTGCAGGGCTCAGATGTGTCACCTCCATCTTCCTCATCTGTGAGGCTGCTGGAGAGGAATGTGAGAAGAGGAAGGTCTTCATGACTATTTGGTCATCAAGCTGCTCATGGCCCTTTGTGGTACTTCTCTTCAAAAATACATGTTTGAGACAGTGGGATAATGGCTTAAATTCAAGGCAGAGGATATTCTGGCTGTTATTGTGAAGAAATAATAAGTTCAATGAATATCCTCTCTCAGATCAGAGCCTGTGATTACTAACACAGCAATGTGCAGAGCATGACACAGCTTTCCTACCCACATTTGTAGTAGCAGAGGTCACCCTCCAGCAGTCTTGAGCTTGCGCCTTTCTGCTGCTCTGAGCAGCCTTAATGCAAGCTAAATGGTTTAAAGAGAATGGCTCATATATGAGACTCAGAGAATGTAATGTAGTTAATGGACACATCATGCCACAAAAGTTCAAGTTTAATTTTTGGCTATATTTAAATTTAAACAATAAATATATATAGGATGTAGTTTTCCTAATGCTGTTGTCTGCCAAAATTTGACACAAGGGAAAATTCCAAAGACCAAATTAACCAATTGAATGGGAGGCATTTTTCTCCAGACTGCTTTTTTTTCATAAATATATTTGATTTATTAAAATTATTTTCTATGTCTATTTATAAACACCATGGCATTTGTAATTAATATTGAAGAAGACCACAGTACTTCCTGCTGTTTTTTTATGAAATATACCTGACATGCATAGACTGATGGCTAGTTCTGTATGGGTTCCGCATTGTTATAAAGTAGTCGTGGCTTTATTTTAATACAAAATGATCAACCTAGGAAAATAAATGTAATACAGTTTTTTTCTTTGCTTTCCAAAGGCTGGAATGCACAACTCCTGCTGCAAAAAATGCAAGTTTTAATATATCCAGTAGTGTTTCTGTTGGACATGGAAAAACATTATTCAATACATTTTCATATGTGGTAAGCACTATGATTAGAATTTTAATATCTAATTAGTTTCCATGTGAACTGGAAGAAGACTTTTCATGAGTCCAATCTGGTATGATAATTCTATATTATTGTTTATTATTACTTAATAGAAGTGCTAAGAAATGTATTAAGAATATTCTTTTTGAAAATACAGAAACATAACTTAACAGTCCTCTTTTCCTATTTTTACCCCTTTCAGAATCCTATAATAACAAGTATCTCCCCCACCTATGGCCCCAAATCTGGAGGAACATTGCTAACAATAGCTGGCAAATACCTAAACAGTGGAAAATCCAGAAGGATTTTTGTTGGTGAGAAACCATGCAGCTTGAAAAGGTAATATATTATAAAAAAAAAAAAAAAAAAAAAAAAAAAAAAAAAAAAAAAAAAGATGCCTTTAATATTGGTTAAAATATCATGGAGTTAAAAAAAAAAAATACAAAAACACACTTTTCTCCATCTCACATATCAGGGAATAGAGACTGCAGTAAGCATTCATTTCTAGATTAAGTCCTGAGTGTAAGGTGTCTCGAAGCTTCCTAGAAAGGGCTGCAGTTCACTAGAAGTCTCATTGCGTGATGCATCACAGCATCATTTCTGCAATTTTCCTGATATGTATAACATAGTTTTAAGGATTAAGCCAGAATTTCTTCATGGCTCTTTACTGGATCCAGTAGGAACTCAGCCAAGAACATTTGACATGTGGAAATGTTTTGAATCTTATCTGAATGTCAGTGTTATTAAAATAATAAGTACAGATTCTCTGTAATATGCAACCAAGCATTCTGAATTCAGTGGCCATTCGGCAACGGTGTAAACCTTGTTTGGTCCTCTTTTGGGTAGAGCAGATTGGTTCCCATTGGTGTGAACAGAATTGTCACCTCCACTACCAAGGGCAGAATCAGGCCAACTGTGTTCCAAGAACAAGGTGTTCTGCAATTTGTATACATTTTAGGTCTCTCCTAAAGATTGTGGAAAGTTATAGTGATGAAAAATCATACTTGCAGAGGATGCAAGAAGGAATAGTCTATTAGTTAATGTCAGACTTGAAGTGAAGAGAGCTGAATTTTATTCTTTGCTGGTAAATGATTTATTTTATGTTCTTGATCAAAACAGCTAAGTCTCCCAACTAAATCAACAAAGGGATTTAGGTATTCAAGTTCAATATTTAATCACTACCAAGATCTTCAGCTGCTACTTAATTCTTCAGGGTAGGCTTTATTGATATTGTCTCAGCTTATCAGGTATTGGACAAATACATGGAACATTTGGGAATAATTCATTTAATCCATTTGAGATGACTGCCCCCTCAGAGGCAGATCTATGCCTTAGTAAGTGGGACCACTAAGCTTTGAACCTTACTTCAGGCTTATCCAGTAGACACTCTCAGAACCTCTCTTCTTACAAGCAAAGTTGTATAGATTCATATGTGAAAGTCTTAGCCAGTTTTTCAGGTTAGATATTTCTCAACCCAAAGTGTGATGTTCCCTCTTGGGAGTAATGCCTGGTTCTGAGTATAGATAGATCAAGGTTGAGGGTTTATTTTTTTTTTTTTTTTTTTTCCTTTAAAAGATGGTAAACATTTCTAGACTTTAATGAATGAATCACTAACACCTTACAGCACAATGCAAACATTACCTTCCTGGAAAGCTTTAGAAAATGCCTGTTTTGTCTGATTTGTAAACACCCTTTGAGAATGGCCTCACCTGGAGGGCAATTGAATGAGGTTTGGCCCAAATCATTGAAACCATCTGCTAGAATTTTGTTTTGCTTTTCCAATCAATTTTTACCCTTGCCTCCGTTGTGCCCTTGTGGTCACAATTCACGTGCTTCAACCTTCAGGATCCTTCACCTCACCCAATGATCTCAACACAGG
The DNA here is from genome assembly GCA_035772895.1 of Perdix hodgsoniae. Taxonomy (NCBI): domain Eukaryota; kingdom Metazoa; phylum Chordata; class Aves; order Galliformes; family Phasianidae; genus Perdix; species Perdix hodgsoniae. The sequence continues at coordinate 3,205,186 of JAPSGF010000043.1, forward strand.
AAGAAGACTTCCAGGGCCAAGCATGAGAGAAAGAGGGAAAGGTGAATATCTCCAAGACTGCTGCTGTGCCGGGTTTGGCCAGCTTTTTATGAATTCTTGCCCACTCCTCCTTTCTCCTTGCCCTCTCCTGCCTATCCCTTGTTAGTACATGGAGCCAATAGATTCCCATCCTTTTTTTTTTTTTTTTTTTTTTAGTTTTTTTAACACAGGTGAAGTCCCGTGCATTAGGAAGAGAAATATGTTTTTGCCTGTTTACGGCAGAACAAGTCATTCTCCTTGAACTTGGTGTCATTTTCCAGGCTGGAAGCTGCCTTTGCACAGGGCAACATGTGCATTAAGAGGGCTGTCACTTGCACTGAGGAAATGCTTTTCACCAGACAAGGTGCATGGCAGTCAAATTAAGGTGAACCTGGAGCCTAAGAAGTGTTGTTTCTCTTTCCACATTGCGCTGTGCTTATTTTCTGCAACATGAACCTTCTTTTGTGATTATGAAGAACATTTCTTTCTCACATGTGCATCTTTAGGTGGGGTTGGGGCTTACTAAAGGATAAGATTTTAAACAGACTCTATGTTTTGTAACACTAACAAGCAAGCCCTTCTCTGTGCTTCCAGCACATCGGAAAGCGCTGTGGAGTGCTACACTCCAGCACAAGGAATCCCACAGGAGTACCGCGTGAGGGTAGGAATCGACGGAGCCATCAGAGACGCAAAAGGTTATTTCACCTACAGAGAAGACCCCGTTGTTTTAAAAATTCATCCAGCCAAATCTTTTCTTAGGTGAGTAAAAGTTTCTCATAGAAATAAGAGAAGAAATGAATGAAAGAAACGTAGCTGTGCCGTGCAGCAATCTATCAAAAGAAATTGCATTTTTATCTCTATCTGCCATGCCAATTGCTTCTATTATGGTGCAGTTGCAGAGGGCAGATCATTTCCTTTCAGAGGTGAAGGAGAAGGGGGAAGGGCACTTCTGTTCTTTGTGTGATTTAACTCCTAACTGCTGCTGAGTGTACCTGTGATGTCCTGCTGAGATACCTACTGTACAGCTAAGTGGGTTTCCTATGCTGTGTCTGGACATTACACTGATTAGTGAGGAAAATCATTTAATGTGACAAGTCAGCGGTACTCAAGAGAGCAAATGGATTTTAAAATCTAAATCCAGCAAATCATAAATATTATGAATATATACGTATGGTAGTATGTGTGTATTTTTACATGACATATTTATTGTATCAGTAGCTCTAATCCAAGCCATCTGCCTTTGCCAAAAAAATGTCAGCAGTAAAAAAGACACCTTTCTCCGCACCACTGAAAGCAGCAAGTAAGTTAGAAAACGTTAAATTTGCTCTCCTTTAAAATTCACACATTTGTTTTATATCCTGGCACACCACAATATTTAAAACTAATTTTCTTGTACATGGTTAGTTGTTATAACAAGTGTAAAATTTGTTTCCCAGAAAAATAACCTCGCTGCTCAGAGCTATGTATTTGCATTCACCCTGTATATCCCTAATTCTGGTTTTATGTTGTCATTTAGTTTAAAATATAATTTCTAATTAAGGTTGTCATAGTAGATGTATCATTATCCTACTTACATTTTTTTCTTCTTGTTGTTCTTTTGTTTTTTTTCATTTTCTCCAGTGGTGGAAGTACAATTACAGCTCAGGGAATCAACTTGAATTCAGTGTGCTTTCCTCGGATGGTGATTACTGTACCTAAACTGGGAATGAACTTCTCTGTGGTGAGTCTGTCTTGAAGAAGGCAATCTGCTATCTTGCCTTGTACATGTGGTGAATGGCATGGAATTTTCAGTCAAAACACTTTGACTTTGGCCATAGAACTTGAGGGCTTTCACCAATGTTTTCTTCAAAGAGTTTTTCTGTGGAAAAAATAGCTTTACATAGGCAAACTGGAAATTACAGGAGGAGGAGAATAATAATTTTCAAGAAAACTGTTGCAAAGAGATTAGGCTTTCACAGTGTCCAGTAACAAGGTTTTTATATCACAATTTAGCAGTGCAAATTCAGTGACTAAAAACTGAACGACAAAATACACGTATGCCAGATTTACCAGACATGACAAGCTGAAATGTGGTAAGTAGGGAATATATTTCAGTGGTGACAGTGAATATAAGAGGAAAATGAAAAAAAAAAAATCAAAGAAAGAGGAAAAGTATGTATGTAAAAAAAAATAGCTGTTGTTTTACAAAACAGCTAATTGCCGAATTACCTGTTTGGTAAGTGAGGAGGAAACATTTGCCCCAAGTTGAGTAACTCAGTATTAAGAAAGGTTTGGGGATTGGAAACCACTTCATGAACATAAATTCAAGTTTCTTTTGTTACCTGAATTGATAATGCACAGTATCTTAATCTAAATATGATCACCAGGTATGGTCATGTGATCGACTTCAATTTTTATAAGGCAAGATGACATTTATTAGCTACTTGGACTGGAACTGTTTCCTGTAACCTTTTGCCTACGCATTTGTCTTACATCTCTGACATTTTCTCATCTTCTGTGGTCTGTTTAGCCTAATTGAAGTTAAATTAACCTACACACATTATAACATGCTACACTACTGCTCAAATTCTTAGCTTGTTTCTAACGAACATCATATGCTATTTCCTGTATTGAATTCTAGTATGTTGGCAAGTTTTCAGTCTTTTATATTTTCAAGGTTATAATATTGTTCGTGATCCTGATTTGCATAATATTTTGAGTTTTGGGACCTGAATTTCAGCTGGATGTAATCATGGCTTATAATTTAGTGGGTACAGGTTTAAATCTGGAAATCAGTGCCCTGGCAATTTAACAGTGTTCAGTGTTATCAAAAATGCACTTCACACAAGTTGGGAAATAAAATATTTTGATGAAATCAACCAACCTCAAAATTTCTTGAATTCTCAGCACTGTGGGAACAACTATTTCTTAGTGTAAAGATGTGCTGAAATCAGTTCTTTAGATTTTGCTTTGGGTAGATATGAGCTTGCTTTCTTTTTTATTCCCTTGCTTTCTCTATTCCCCTGGGAGAATATGCAAAATTCCCCCTCTTCAGGGACAGATTCTGCATACACTGCTTATCAGATTTCCAGTCAGTAAGCACAGAGAATATTTGGAACTTGCTGGAGTTCGCAATCTGACTTAGAGTGAGAATTTTAACAATACATGATGTAAAAATATATCATAACATCATGTTCTTCAAAATCCACGAAGAGAATGTGTTTGATGTGTTTGGAGACTTTTTCAGGATTTGTACAGCTTTAAAATATCTGAAGTCATCAAGTAAATCCATTCTCCAGCAGTGACTGGCAACTCCAGGCAACCAGTATTTTCCTCTTTTCACCAGATACTGAGGAGCAAACAATCCTCCGAGCTGTGATTTCTTCCTGTGCTGCCTTCTAACCTGCTATTTTAAAAAAGGCACTGGTGTGGACAGTCACAATTAATCTCCTGTATTCTTTTTCTTTCATACCTTGCAGTGCACATTATATTTGTCAACAGACAAGAAGAGTTAAGTCTGAGCCTCCTTGTCCATGAGGGTATCTGTCCCCTACCACTGCCAATATCTTCATGTAGCTCTAGGAATATGAGGCGGTGTAAAAGCAGCTGTGCATGAAGTCACATCCCCCTGCATGGAGGGCTGGGCTATAACCTCAATCAGATTATAATCAGGACTGTATAATGCTTTGACGCTGCCCAAGTAATGTATGTTGCTCCAGTGCAATTAAAGGCCTCTGGAACTTCATGGCTTCCCTTTGTGGCAGCTCAGCTCTGCTTACCATTTGTTCTGCCATCAATCTCTACCTCAGGTTTATTTCTCCAGGATGGATATTTGTTCTCGGGAAGAAGGGGAACACTTAGAAGGAACAAAAAAAGGTTACACCATGTAAGTGAGGAAATTGCTTGCAAAGGATGCCTATGGCTGCAAAGTGTTTCATCCCGTGTGGGAGATTCTGGGCATGATCAATATGCCAAAAAAACAAACTTTCATCCACTCACTACAGAAATAAATTATGATGAAGAACTCTTTCCAGTAGTGATCCAGAGCAATGCAATGGACAGCTATCATATTAACAAAGGAGGAATAAGTTGTAGTCCTGAATAGAGCTAGCCCAGAAAGGCAGTGCAATGTAAACCAACATAATCAAGTCCTGCAGCTGAGGCCATGTATCTTTTTGCTTCCTTAGCTTGGGAGAGGAGAATGAACTGAGTCATTTTCTAATTGTCCTTTAAGTCCTTTTTCTTTTCAGTTTTCTCATCAGCCTCCAGGAAGCTGCTTTTTTCAGCATTCAGAAACTCTGGCTCTTGGGAAAACTGAAGGCAGCACTGAAACACATCCCAGAGCATCAAAGGAAAGTGCAGCTGGGAGGTACCACAAAGACCTCGCCTGGCCCGTTTCTTTGCAGCAGCAGCAAACATACCCAGACCACTGCCTGGCAGATATTTGTCTAGGCTGTTATTAAAGCTCCCTGAAAAGGAAATTTCACAATCTCACTTAAAGAAGCTTTGGAGAGAGCTGTTCTACCTGCTTACCTAGTGGTTTGGAAGTAATTCTTTCTAACAATTAACCCGAATCCCAGCTGCTAATTAGTTTAACCCTCAGTGGACACAAGCAACAGATTACCAGCCCCTCCTGCTAATTTTGCTTATTTGCACTATGTTATGATTCAGCCTCTCTCTTTGTCATTTGAAACAAACCAAACCAAACTCTGACCTTATATGATAAATGTAAGAGCTGAGAGCTCTGTTCCCTCTTTCTTCCATCTCCCAGATGCTCTCTCATTTTCTTAAACCTGGTGGTGCCTGACTTAAAAGAGCTCTCTCCTTTTCCTGTCATCTATCTGTCCCCAAGCCATTAATTCATTCTGCCAAGCTTAATTGGGGCCTGGAGCGCCCATGTAGTCAGGGTGTGAGTGGAGGGTCACTTCAGCAAGCAGGAGGAGCTGCTGGGAGTGCTCAGCATCATAAAACCTCAGGAGACAGAATCAGCTTATGCTTCTTGGGGTGCCTGCTTCTTTCCAGATGAGCAATAGAGTTGGTAATTTCTATGGAAAAGTACCCCATAAGAATTGCAGTGTCATTGAAACTGAAAAGCTCTGGGATCAGATGCCAGCCTCCTGTAGAAGAAACATGAAAATTGCACACATTTGCAGTTCAGTATTCCTAAAAATTTATCTTCTGTAACATAAAAATAAGTTGCTTCAATTTTATATTTTTCTTTTCATATTTATTTAAATGTCATTATTCAGTACTGTGTTCATATTAATTGTGTTTATATTACATTCCACTAACACTGTCAATATGTCTTGCCTTCTTCAAATTCATCATCTTAACGAGTGAAAAAAATGTTCTAGCTATTGAACCATATGTTTCAGTATTCGCAACATGTTTCTTTTTAATTCTGTTTCATGAGTTCTTTCACCATTTGTTCTTATTAAGTGCAAAAAATATGAATTTGAGGAGTACTGCATAAATTCCTCTTCCCGAGAGCTCTAGACAGTGCATAGGCATACACCAACCCTCTTACTTCTGCTCACACATTCAGTTCCTCTGTGAGATGCACAAGGAGGATAGCAACTCTTTCCTTCCTTTCACTTTGCATTGTTTCTGTGTAAAAACAGGTCATGGTGTGGGATGGTGTTTGATCAGGAGCCTGTCTACAAAATAAGTACCTTGTGACTTCTGTAAGTCCTGCTAGATGATTCTCCTGCACTTGAAGGTCTTGAGACCAATATTTTCTCTTTGAAAGGCTGTAATAGTAAGTTCCCAATAGTGAGTTGTCATTTAGGGATCCTTTGGAAGAAGAATTAAATCACTTTTTAAAATCTTTATTCATAATACCCATCAAACTAATTCATCCACAAGGGTCTATCATAGATTTATTTAATAATAATAGAAGAAATTCTCTGAGAACTGTGGATGGTGAGTGTGGGATTACTGAAGTTATTCCTGATTTTGTATCCAGATCCACACGGGGTCAGATCTTCTAGCTATGTTCACTCTGTGGAACAATGCTGCTACAGAAGCTCAGCAAAGATCTTCCCTCATGAAGGGGAACCATGGCCTTTCTTTCTGTGCTGCATTTGCATCTCATGTGCATTTCTCACAAAGAAAAGAGATGGTGGTGGGTATCAGTGGTGGGTATCAGAGAAGATCCCATGCTGCAAACTCATTGGGTCCCTGGTATTGTTATCACATACATTAATCATACATACATTAATCATCCTGAGCCCAAGGACTCCCAGTCAGTATCAGTCATATTGTGTGAAGAGCTGGCTCTCAGATACAGGAGCAAGAGGATTTACTCCACTTTCTGGCCCAATAATTTGATAAACTGAATGTATAATCTCCAGTGTTTTTGTCTAAGAGACAACTGAAATTAAAATGTTGCCAAACCATTAGAACCAACTGAAATGACAGCAAAAGTCCATGAGCTGCCTGAAATCTTCTAGATGCTCTGCTTGAGTATCACTGCTGCATTTCTCACCTACACATAAAAGCCTTCTGAATGGGCTTTCCTCAAGTTGGACCTGATTTCTCATTTCTCTCTTCTGAGAAATCATTCTTGGCAGAGACAGGTGGAGATCCTCCTGGTCTGTCTTTCACCTCATTCATCTTTCATTTCTCACTGGAACTCCAAAAGTTTAGGCTTCTTATGGAACGACAAATTGGTGTTTTTCTCCCTTCTGACTGCTACAGATCCTGTAATGCAAATCCAACTGCCCCTCTCTTATCTGGGTCGGCTGCTAAGAGACCTTTGGAGCCCCAAGATCCTCCCTCATACTTTTCCTGTAGTTGTGTCAGATGAAAAAAATTGAATTGGGCATTGAAGTTCAGATTCTGTAGGTCAGGTTTGAATTAATTGCCTCAAGGGTCATATTTTACAAATGAAGCAATAATACATACCTTTAAGTGATGAGTCATATGCATTGTGCAATGGATTATTATTCCCTATGGGGCATAGTATTTATTTATACTTGTGAAATGCTTCATAATTTTTAAATCTTTTCTTCCTTATGGTCTTCAGATGGATGTAGATCATAGTCATAGGAAGAGCACAGGTTTGGCTTTTAAAGTGAATGTACTTTAGAGCCTAATTAAATAAAAGTTAAAGGTGCTGGGTGATAGGCAGTATCTTAATTGAGTAGGCAATAGATTGAATTTGTTTTTTTCTTATATATCCTCAATCCAATATTTCTTGAAAACTAAACCATCATATTCTTCAATTGCTAAAACCAATTTCAAGGTAAAAATGTCATGTCAAATCATGTACCAATAAGGGCATTGCAAATAAGATTTTTCTTGACCTTACCAATCAGTCACATTGCATCCCCTCCAAAGAGTATTATTAGATTTTTATCATTCTCTGAAAGCATCCTCTTCAGAGACCAGCCTGATAAAGTAAAGTATCTGATTCTAATAGATAGCCACAAACAAAGTTATGAATACCACTGCTATTCATTTAACAGACATCAGTGGTCTACAGTAGATAAAAAGTCTAATGAATTTACATTAATCAAATAAATATAATGATTACCTAGGACATAATTGGTTTTATAATTATTTATATATTTTAGTAATCTCTTTCTAGAATTGACACAATATGATATATAACTTTTCGAATATTCATATATCATGGAAAAATCTGACTCAGTCATGCATTATATTAACGATGCATCTGATTATTACAATACTGATTCAAATGAATTTCTACATCCATGTGATATAATAAAGCATGAGCTGTGGTAAATGGTCTGTAGCAAGGCATTCAAAAAGAAAGAACAAAAATTATCTGATACTGTAAGAAAACAAAGGGAAATTCTGCCTTGACTTGTGTCCTGCAGATTCCCTTTTGTTATGGGGGGTGCAGAACTATTCCTGAATTAGGAATCTGTGTGAGCTGTTAGTTGCATGGGTGCAAGTTCCCCTGGCTTTACTGAGAGCTACTCTGAGTTATTTAACTGAGCATAAAACTCACAGCTCACAGATACACAAGCCTTGTGATAGAGCTCCAAATGTCTAATGCTCAATTTCAGACCCTTAAACATGTTTTTCTGGGCAGACTTAAGATTTCATAATATTATGCAAAGAAAGAGAATTGCTATGGTGATTAAAAAAAAAACACTGATTTGCAGTTATCTAATTTAATCTTACTTTTCAAGTTAATATGAGTACATAATTGATATAGCTTGAAATGTTATGTCACTGATTGGAAACAAAGCAAAATTACATTGCATGAATTTAGCATATTAGAGAAAAATGTAAACCAATTTCACAGCTTCTTCAGACAGCATTTTATAATGAGAATTAATTTGCAAAACAAAACAGAAAAAATATATATATATTAGCCCTTCCTCGATGCACAAAGGTATTCAACAGCACTGTTGGTTTTACAGGAAAATATTATGTAGATCAAATGTAAGATTTATGATGACTAGTATATAAGTCCCTTTGTTACTGGGCCACACGTCAGCTACTCTGTTTAAAATAAGGAACAATGTAATGTCTGCTTTCGGAACAGGGAACTACTTATACAAGTCTTACACAAAAGTACTGTGGAGCTGAAGCAACTCTGTGCCAGAAGTCCTTCAACCGTATCCACTGCAGGAGGCATGAAGGAGAGGCACAGCAAAGGGAGAATACAACACAATCACAAAAGAGCCTCTTTGCAGTGTGTGTGATGCTGCCCAGCACCCACCACATTCCCATCGATGCCTGTAGATGTGCTGTTGACAATATAATCAAATTAGTTATCTAGAACACCCTAAAGAGAGAAAAGTTGATCCTTAGAGAGTGCTGCTCATCTATTTGAAGTTATTGTATCTACTTATATCTATTACTATTATATTATTATATTATTATATTATTATTATAAAGTTATACCTATTAAAGTCTAAAACAGATCAGATGAACCCCTCCTCTGCTGACTATCAATGGAATTCAGAGAACTAACTGCAGTCTGGGTGTCTGGATGCAGGCTGGATGAATCCCACCTGCAAGGATTCACATTATCCCTGTAAACTGACCAGACTCAGCTTCAGATCAGGCTGCTTTCCTTTCAATACACAAGTCCTTTTAGGAAAACATTGATCCATCTTGTCTGTCTCAAGAAACCTGTGTCAAGATGCTGCTGGATGGATGGAAGCACCCTGGCCAGAATCTCACTGTGATTCGCAGCTCCAGGGCACATACATTCCCCAGGAGGTCTTCTGGAGCAAGAGTTTCATCTTCCCCTGAGAAGCATTGGTTGGTCCAGAGTACACCATTAGTGGGAATAAGCACAAAATGAAGGGAAAGTAGTGCTTCATATGTGTTATCAGGCAGCTTTCACAATGCAGTGAGAGGCAAACCTTCATCCCCACTCATCCAGGGATATACAGCATGAAGCACATCCTTCTGTCAGCACTTCCCAGACGGACTTCCTTGTGTTATACCTAAGAACCAAATGCCACGATTCTGGAGTCCTACACCTACTATTGTAGAAAGAAGATACGTTTTGCTGAACTTTCATAGGCCAATTCCCACAGTGGTTTTGGCTTTGAAGCGCTTTCTCAGAGAGTCCCTAACAATTTTCTGGAAAAAACACAGCTCAGCTACACCATAAATAAATGTGGTGCACATTTATTTTCTACTGTTACAGTCAGATGCATTTGCCTTATTTTTAACTTCTTCTCTGGTCTCTTGCTATCGCTTTGGTAGTATAAAAGGCAGAGAAATCCATGTTGTGTTTGCTCTGACACAGGCTGGATATTGGAGTTATGGCTGCTTTGTGTCCCCATACAGGCCAGTGAAAGGGTAGCCTGCTGATGGTCTTTGGCATTGGAAATCATTTTCCACTAATTATCTTCAAAATATTTACTTTAAAAGTGCTGTGAACAATCAGGCCAGGAAGCTTGTTTACTTGAACATTTCCTCAACGAGAGTGCAAACACCACTGAGTTTTTACACCCTTCTCCCCACTCCAAACAAACGCTGAGTAGCCTGATCAGGATTTTGCTTTGGTTAAAGAAGAACAAGACTTCTGGTGTTTATTTTTCAATATATGTGTATTGTTAAACAACAGCTATGTTCATCATTTACTTCCTGTGCACGTACTTACTCCAATTCTTCCTTTCTTCCCTATAGGCATGTAACCACCGCTCTAATTCAGAGATAATCTGCTGTACAACTCCTTCCCTAAAAGCCTTCAATCTTCAACCACCCTTTGTAACCAAAGTATTCTTTATTTTTGATGGTGTCAGCTCTCTGTACTTTGATTTTGATTATGTAAATAATCCTGTATTTAAACATTTTGAAAAGCCAGTGTTCATCTCAAGGAGCAACCCAAACGTTCTGGAAATTAAGGTAAGAAATGCTGAAATAAGTTTTTACATTATTCATTTTTCAATGGAACTATTCATAGCTGCACTGAAAGTTGTGAAGCACACATCAGCAGCGCTGCACTGCAGAATAAACCTGTTGATAAACTAGAGGAAGCCCCAAGGAAACAAAGGCAGAGAAGAATGGTGCACAGTGTTTTTGGTAGTGCTTTCTCCCAAACTTCACATTGTCACAACTTAAAAGATAAAGAGGTGACACCAAAGGCATTCTGGGATGGTTGCTGACATCAGGTGGGGAGGGAGAGGGGCTTTCCCCAAGCTCTGAGCTGTCAGTGAGGCAACTGTAGCAGAATCTGACTGCTACAAGCTGCGTCACCAGTCTAGGATTAAACATGGACAGCAGCCCAGAACTTGAAGTGTGTGGTCTGTGTGTGTCCCAGCTCTTACTGTCATACAGTTTTGTGTTCTTCCTCGTGGATGATGTGGAGTTACCTCTAAGAAGTGTCCCAGCAGTGTTGGCTTTCTAAAGCTGAGGGAAATTCTGGTCTGTGCACAGTCACTGAAGATGGGCCACCAATGTAGCCTAAATATTTATGGATCCATGAAAAATGCAAAGTTAATACTGAGTGCTAGCTAAAAGAGCACTGAAAATAGCCTAGTGGGCACTCAGAACCATCTCTCAGGAATTTGGGGCCCTCACAGGCACAGACTTCTTGGTACAAGAATACTACAGAGAATGTTAATTTGGGAATCTGACTTCCTGAAATTTAGTACTTTTCTGATTTAGAGTGTCTAAAAGAAAGAGGATAAAAATACAGGGAATTCTTACTTACAACGAATGTGTATGAAAATTTACTGTGTACATTTCATTTCCATAGAATATTTATAATTTATACGGCACAATGAAACTTGTAGAGAAAAGCATTTCCCTTAATGGTGTCCCTGCTCCATCGCTCTTTAAGCCAAAACTCTTTTTCCCTATACAGCCATGAAATCTGGGAGCCCTGAGGTTTCTGACTTCAAGATGGTCCAATGAGCCAACTTCTAACTGCAGAAAAGCAGAAGGGCTTACCTCAGAGGCTGTTTGTCACGCTGGTTCCCAGTTAAACTCTCTGATGTGATGTGACACCACAAAGTGTGGTGGGCAGATTCCAAAGAATAATCAGTCTAGGGTTTTTTGTTATTTTGTTGTTTCTGGTCAACCAATGTTTGCCTGTTCATAGAGACATACTAAAAAGAGTGCTGATGTGCAGATTAGCAGAGAGCTGGGAATACATAGCTTCTGTATGGCTCAGTGCCTCTGTGCAGTGACAGCAGCAGTTTCCAGTTATTTCCAGGTCACACATATCAACCAATTGGAAAGAAAGAAGACTAATTTAAGAAGAAACATTGAATAAATTAGATTGGAGGGAACCTCTGGAGGTCTTCATAGTCTAACTCCCTTGATCAAAAAGCAGTGCTAAGTTTAAAATTAGGTCATGTTACTTATGGCTTTGTCCAGATGAGTTTTGAAATTCCTCAAGGGTGAAGATTTTACAGTTCGGAAAAAAAAGAAAAAAAAAAATCCAGCTCCCCTAACCCCACTTTGTGCATCCTGTGCTGAATTCAGCCGCTTTTCTGTATGAGCAGCCCTCTGTACTTCCCTGAATTTGTCATTATTTCTCTTTTACTGGGCGGCCCAAAATTCATCATACTTATTCAGGTGGGGCCTTGCAAGTGCGGAGCAAGGATAACAATCACTTCCTTCCATCTCAAGTATATGCTGTTATAAAGTATGTGATGAGCTGTTCTTTTGTCCAGGTTGTTGATGAATATTTTAAAAACTATTGGTCCCAACATCAGCCATTGAAAAATGCCACTTGTTAGACTTGTAATCTTTGAGTTGATGGTACATCCATTTTCTTTACCCAGTCTATCCTCCGCTTATCCAGCCTGTATCAAGTGAATTTCTTTTCAATACTAGGAGAATCTGTGTTGCAAATCTTACTGAAAGCAAGGTAAACATTTTCAAATGCTCTCATTTCATCTGCAGAACCAGTCATGTCCTCACAGGGGGCAATCAGGCCACTTAGGCAAAATCTGCTCTTGGGGAGTCTGTTCTGGCTATTCCCAACTGCCTTCCTGTCCTTCATCTACTTGGAAAAGTTTCCCATTTAACTTATTTCATAATCATTCCAGGAACTTATGTTAAAAATCAAGTGTTGTTTTTTGTTTTTTTTTTTTAACTCTCTTCTTTGGCTCTTGGATTGTTTACTTTCCTTTAAGGAAAACTCCCTGGTGCTATTTATTGACAAGAAGAAGCCACTGAGATGAGGAAGGCTGGCTGAGAACTGTTCCACTGACAACTGCCTGAACTAACAATTTTGTAGTATTGATGTCACCTTTAGTCAAGGCACACAAGGCAAATGTCTACCTAAGCCTAATGCCCTGATTATTTCTTGGCAACCAACTGAAGAGTGACATCGGTGAAAGCTGGTCTCCGCAACAAAGCATGAACAAGCCCCAATTTAGCATCCTCTAAATAGAATTAGTTATAGTGGGATGCTTCTATCAAAACAGTGAGGCAGCTTTCAGAAATTATATTAGGGAGCCAAAAGATCATTACAAGCCATATTGCCAACACTTTTCCCTCGTCCCATACCCACATACAAAAATACACACATACAAGTTTACATGCCTCATGGTCATATTTTGTGCGGTAATTAAGCAAGCTCAGCATGAAATTAAATGGCAGCTTGCTTCAGTGAACAGGCTGTTCTACCAAACCAAAGTTCTTTTATCTATTTCTTAATTAGTTTCAGAGAGAAGGAGGGATCTTTTATCACAAGTTTTTCAATCAGACTAATCTACTGTGACATATTAACTTCCATCAAATGACGGTGGGTCCTGATTAAAAGATACAATTTGGTTTCCCCTGATGACCAAAAAACATTTTTGTAAGAAAATGGTACGTGCAAGAAAACATTAAGTCTTTTGTCTAAAATACAGTCTGGGCACTATGCACCATAAATGCCAGCCTTTCTTGTCCTCAGTGCCAGCCCTTTTGTCTTCCACACTACCACATCTCTTAAGGACCCACATCATCACTATCTTCTTTTGCCAAGTATGTGACTCTTTGAAGTCTCTCAGTGCCCGCCATGCCCCGGTCAGAGCGGTCACAGCAGAGCGGCTTGAGGCACTTCACTGCTTCAACACCACAGAGATATTACTTTAGATGTGCTCCCATCTCCTGCCAGTACATGAAGCTCACAGAGTAGGAAAAACTTGCTGCTGGAGAAGAGTGAAGAACAGAATCTGCTAAAGACTCTGCTCATGGCCTCCCACAAGAGCTACTGATCTGGACCAGGAAGGAAGCTTTTCAGAGGACTAGCTCCTTCACTCAGTCCACTTTGTGCAGTTGGGAACTTCTGACCAAAGTCACGTCAAGAAAGCAGCCTGTCTGTAGGTGGATACTGCAAGCAATAACACACTGCAAAGGCAGGGTAACCCCTATATCAGTATCATTCAGCAGCCCCCATCTGCCAAGGAGAAATGAGCCCTAACTCTGCAGATGAAATCGTTTTGGGGGCTTTTGAGAATGTTCTTCAATAGCCTCTTGATGCAGGAATGACTTCTGAAGTGCTGCAGCAGACCGAGGTTTTGGGACTGTGTGCCAGGCCAGATCTCTGAAGGCTGCAGCAGCAATTCCACACCTTGCCTCTGCCTGAGCCTGGAGCAGTAGTGCAAGCAGGACAGGCACTGGTGAAGAAGGTGCCTTGCTTTACTCCTGCTTCAGTTCTTTTCTTTTGCTTCTTCTGGCCATTGCCTGAGCTGCACACAACCTGCAGAGGCCTGGCCTGGTCAGGAGTTGCACTGATGCACCAAGCCAGTGCCAGGTCTCTGTACGCTTCCATAAGAGGCCCAGGCCTACATGACTAGCATGTATTTATAAATTTTTCACCAGAGAAATAAGCAGCACTAATTTCATTTTCACATCACATTTGAGATCTTGGATGTTCTCTGCCACACCTGTCTTCACTGTAACCGACTAAGGACCACACTGGGAAATATCAGTATGATTATTTCCTTTGGGTAAGCATCAGTTTTGGTGGAGGAAATTTTCTAAGATCTGATGCAGAAGGAAAAGAGAGGCTACTCATCCACATTCTCCATGACAATACATTTGTCCTGAACATGGAAGACCCAAGTTCAGGTCTTTTGAGGTAAATGATTCAAAAGAAAAGATTTGAACTTGAATGGCTCACAATCTGCAGTAAGCTTCCAGACTAATAAGCACTAAACCACCACCCAGTGCCTGGCCCACTGAATATTCAACACCAAGTAAAATGGCTCCAAAAAAAATAGCAAAATGGACTTTTTTGGCCAGCAATTAAAAAGCACTCACCTGCGGTATGGCTTTGCCAGTCAAAATAGTTCATTAAACTAGCTATCTTTTATTTTTATTACAATTTCTCCAGGGGTCAGCCTCTTTCTGCACCAGACCTAAAAAAATATTTTCCAAAGTAACATTTATTTTGCTCTTCAGAATGGGATTCTTATTTTCTTTTCAGTAGACGAGGCCTCACAGCAGTGTCAGGCATGATTCTTTCCTCCTGTCTCGTGAAAAAACTCCCAGTCCAGCCCACATCAATAGACTGTATTACTGCTACTCCCCGTCTACCCTTCTCCCCTTTTACTCCCTCGTAATATGCTGGTTCTTTCATCTTATCTTAGGCTGGACTGTAAATGGGTCAGGGCAGCACTGTAGCTTCCTAAATACCAATGTAGTCCTAAGCGCAAAAGATCCTGACCTTGGTCTTCGGACACCACTATCACAATAACAGAAGGAATAATATTTCATCCAAGTCTGGGATGAGAAGGCAGGTTTTCTGTGTAGGGAGTGCACTTTTCATGCTGTCATCTTTAACAGGGTTTGTTTCTCTTTGGCCTGAGGAATGTCATTTTAACAGATTTGTGCACTTTTTATTATTATAATTCAGTCACTCCTTTTTGAGAGCTTTACTCCCTTGTCCATAATCACTTGCAAAACAAAATATTTGAGATGCCTTTAGTTTGCGCATAATATAATGTTCATTTTGTATAAACAACAGGATCACATAATGCTTTCTTTCTTATGGAAATTATGCAAAAATCTAAACTGGACCAGCAGAAATTATTCCTCAAACACTTGCATTTTAAGAAGTCCTTATGGGCTGTGTGAGTGGTAGTGACAGGAGATTTTATCCTTAAACATTATTATCCCCCCTTCGCTGGCCTGTCTGTCAAACTCCCATTTACATGAATAAATCTGATATACACATATTGACTGGTCAATGTAAACTTGTATTAGTCTGTTTTATTTTACAATTGTTGTTTGTTTCTTTGTTTTTCATTAAAACATTTTCTGAGGTAATAAATGCCCTTCTTCCTAATTTTTATGAGGATATTATGTAATATTAAATTGATTTTTTTCCTTTTTTTTTTTTTACTCCCAAGGGAAATTACATTGATTCAGAAGCTGTTAAAGGAGAGGTGCTAAAAGTTGGAAATAAAAGCTGTGAAAACCTTCTCTTGCAGTCAGAAACAATTTTGTGCACAGTTCCGAGCGATCTCCTGAAATCCAACAGTGAGCTAAATATAGAGGTGAGGCAGCTACAATGCACATGTGATATTAATGTCACCTAATTATCAATCTCAGTGACACTATTGAATTTACAAACTTCAGATATAAGCCCGATCCTCTGTTTTCAGAGATATCTCCATCTCAGTCTCTGTTTGTTTGGGATGGAAATTCAAATAATATCAACTATTTTAAAAGAAATATGATCTTTGTAATTGCCATTACCAGTTTGTACAGAGACCTTTGGAGCCTTGGGCGCAAAGTAGAACCTAAACTAAGAACCACAGAGGATGATTCTAAGATCCAAAAACAAGTGGTGCCATGTGGGAAAGAACAAGAAATTGTAATGGAGGGGGTTTTCTTAGGAGCTCATAAGTCTTTTACGCCCCCTCCCCCAACCCCCCCCCCCAAAAAAAAAAGACAACAAAAAACTGTAATACAGATTATAGGATTGGATCATTCTGAAATATTTTTTCCTCTTTTATACAAATACAGTTTCCTTAGTTTTGCGAGGTGCGGATACTGAGACCAAATGTTTGAGTTTCATTTTTGTTGTAAATGTGCTCTCAGTCGAGTCATTCACAATTCTACCACAGATTTCAATTGTAGACCCATTGATTCATAGAACAAAACAAAAATCTTTCAACATTTCTGTATTTTTAAAAATATAAATATATAAAATCACAGGGGAGGGGGAATTTCATTTCAACAAATTAAATTTGCTGAGCGTGGACTCCAATTCACTGAAGACAATGGAAACATTAACATTAACAGTCATCTAAGCTTGACCAGGATCAAAGTCTGTGTAAGCTCTTTGGAGCGGGGACCATCATTTTGTTCTGTGCTTTTATGGCACTCATCTCAGTGAGACTCTGTCCTCTGAAAGGTATTTTTGTGTGTTACTGCAATCTACGTAAATAGTAATTATTCATATTAATACACTAAATGTTAATTAATTTTAATGTATATTTGCTTTGAAAAGTAAGAAATCAATATCTTGGGCATATCAGAAAAATTGTAGAATGAGGTGCAGCTCCCTTTTGACAGATCTGTTTCTCAGATTTGTAAATGCCTATTTTCATACAGTATTTGCTCATATTTTACATTCTGTACCTATTTGTATTTTTACATACTCAATGTCATTCAATCTGTTCTACTACGTGACAGTAGGTCATAACCTCTAAGCAGCACATATGTACGACACGTATTCCATATGTAGAAAAGGGTACAACACAAAGGGGTTAAATAAGGTTTCTGCTTGTTTACTGGCAAGGAGCCTCAGAAATTGAAGTCTGCCCAGCGAACAAGAAAATTTGCTCTTTTGACGGGCAAATCCATCATTACAGTACCCAGAGGAATGAATTCCACAGGAGGAGGAGAAAAGATGGCCAAATGCATTCCAACTGACTGAGCTAGTGCTGTGTGATCTGAAACAGTTTTTTCCTGTTAGCTGCTTAGTGTTTTGTTCAGTTGTTGATTTGGGGGATTGTTGTTTTGTTTTGTTTTGTTTCTTTAAACTGTCGACAAGCTAGAAGCTGGCAAGGGACAGCCTCACGTGACCTTGGGAACTAAAATGCAGTCATGCTGTCAACAGAAAGACAGTTTGATGTTACAGACTGGCTATGCCAAAAGGACACATATCAAAGACATTTGGGCTTTTTTTTTTTTTTCCCAGCATACATCCCAGCTCATGTATCCATAGGCCTATACATTTGAGTGAATATATGAATCTGGTATTTTTAATCTGATAACAACATAACCCTGTTATGCAGTATGTGTGTGTGAGAGTGCTGTGTGTGTGGTGTGGCACACACTTAGCTGTGTCCCCACCAGAGCTCCTGAAAGCGAGTGAGGCATCATAAACACACAGATCTGATTTCACAGACACCAATAAAATCAATTCTGCACTGCCGGTGTCTTATCTCAGTAGAGCATCATAAAATCAAGATGTATTTCATATGGGATATATCAGTTTATATTCAGTACTAATAATCTATTTCTTACTTGTCTTTTGAAACTGACACACTACCTTTTCTATTTGTTTTTGTTTGTTCTTTTTTTTTCCAGTGGAAGCAAGAAGTTTTGTCAACAGTTATTGGGAAAGTGCTGATCCGGCAAGATCAGAATTTCACAGGACTGATTGCTGGAGTTGTTTCAACATCTGTTTTAATTTTTATCTTTTTGGTATTTTTTCTCTGGAGAAGGAAGAAGAAACAGATTAAAGGTCTATCCAATCAATCATTCAGTTGTTATACCTTAGATATTTTTAAAAACATTAATTTATGCTCTGATTAAGTGCTATGCAGTGCTCCTCCATAACCTGTTAGCTGAAGTTTCACAATCTAGTTCGATGTTTAGATGCATTTCAACCCTTGGCTGTTGTCTGAGCTGGGTGAAGGGCCACACTGTGCCTGAAGGAGGAAATTCTGAGCTATTAGGGAAACACGGTAATTTTTTTTTCCCAGTCACCCGTACAAGAGGGGCAAGTAGATGGTGCACCTGGAACCCCATGTACTTCAGCTTCATCCAGTGTCCTTGTAAGTCCCCACACTGAGCCTAAATTGTGCAAGACAGAGCGCTGCAGTGTCCCGTACACTCAAATCAGGACCTAGGTGAAAGTTTGCCTTCTTTCTAGCCTCTGTGTCTGACCTTCCTTCCAGTGGAAACTGCCGCAGTATGCAAGCGGGAAAGAGGAGGGAGCTGCCATACAACCCGATCTTGTCCTGATGTGGTATCACAGCCCAGCCATGAAGCTGTCCCAGTGCCTTCAGATCTCCCTTGGATCTTTCAGTATGGCCAAGAATGAGACATTAACACATTACATCAATTCCTGTCCTATTCAAATAGCTGAAGTTCAGGTCCTGCCTATGTTTGCCTCAGACACAACTGAGCTTTTTCGTAGCAGAGAGGAACATCTAAAATTAAACAGATAACTAAATTAATGTTAGCATTCAGTAAACATGAGGGTGTTACAATATTTCTTTCTCCTTCCCATTCAGATCTGGGAAGTGACCTGGTGCGCTATGATGGCAGAGTGCACACTCCTCACCTGGACAGGCTGGTGAGTGCAAGGAGTGTCAGTCCAACAACAGAAATGGTCTCCAGTGAATCTGTAGATTACAGATCAACATTCCTAGAAGGTATGTCTCTACTATGAATCTGTACTGATGATACAGTTTTATGCATCTTGCTTTTCCTCTGCCTTCAGATTGCAGCCATTTGGGCTGTTTGACCATGTCTCCATTGTATGGGATTATCATTTGTTCACAGGTTCACAATTTGAACTGTGCTTCTCAGGTGCTTCACAAAATTAAGGTGAAAAGAATTTTTACTTTTAATCTACTTCATTTTCAGGAATTTAATAAACCACTATTAGTAGAAGTTCACTGTAAGCATGTTCCACAATTAATTAGGAGCTAATGGATATAATGATTTTGTATTATCATGATGTTTGCCAGACTATGATCAAATCCAGTCTCAAAGTGTGATTTTAAGGATGGCAAGTGGTTTTAGTTTTAGCATGTATCAATGACTTTACACAGCCATTATAAAGCAGATCTGTCAGCTCAAATAGAAAATGAAATTTTTGTAAACTGGTATTCTTTGATCTGTTCATCGCCCTTCTATAAAATGGCAAGTTCTATCACCTAGAAATGTTCAGTTTAAAACTTAAGATAAAGGGCTGTGTAGGTTGTCACAGTTCAAGTGAAGATCCATGTGTGCTAGGATGCCAGGCTCAGAAAACACAGTGTTCCCTGGCAGGTCTAGGAGTATAAGGGAAGATTAATCCTGTGCTAAATATGTTTCTGTATTATGTAACACCATTTTAGAGTGGACATTCTTCAGAAGAGAACTCTACTGCTCTTACCAAACCACTTCAGATTGAGCATGTCCTTTAAGAAACGTGGAGTCTATGTCCTCTGATTACCATTAAACAGATATAAGTATTAGGATCGACTATGTTAAGATATTTGAGATATCACAGATTTTTGTTAGTCACTGGGCCAGTTTCCAGCTTCCTTTCTGATTTTATATTTGCTGCTGACAGCTGGCACAGGAAGCTTCTTGACTGAAAGATTCCTGAAGGAAAGGAAAGTCTGTGTCAGTATAAGAAGGGAAGGTGATACAGGAGGCAAGACTGTGCAGAGATCCTTAGTAGAACATAAATCTGCAGTGATCCCAGGGCCACTGTGCACTGACAAAGCACCACAGAGAATGCCCTGGAGAAGGAGGTTTGTTCACTTTTGCCATAAGGACATTCACTTCATTTACCATAAAAGAATAAAATGACAGGCATATTTTAAGACAAGCACACTTACATGCAGGAGCTGTAAAAATTAATTCACAACCATAGCTAATTTTACAATGGCTATTAAATAGATACTTGCTTTTGGTGGCATAACTGGGGCTTGTAAGTGGAAGAGTTTTTGGTTTTGCCTCTAGGTAGAGCAATGGTAAGTTTTTCTCATTACCTAGTGTGGTAACACTATGTGAAAACCTCCCAGTTTTTATACGTAAATATATAAACCATGTCTGTGCAATAAAATAGCTAATAATTTCTGTTGTTAAATTTATCCCTTTCTTTTCTTTTTGACCTTGTGCTAAATTCTGTTCACAGATTCCACTGGAATCATTCCAGACTGAAATTAGTGTAAATTAAACTTATTTCCTTGATTCCATTACATAGAATGCCAGGAAAAATCCTTTAAACAAAAGCAATTTAACATACTTGGACACAGTGTTGACAAAAATAATTTTCTCAAATAAATATTTCTTGCTTGACTGAAACATTTTAATTTCTGCTATTTTAAATCAGCTGGCTCATGTTATTTTCATGAGTAGCACCAACTGTATTATCTTCAGGAGCTACAGGATATGAATCACCTCTAGGCATTTCCCTGGTTGAATATTTACCAATGGATAAATATAGCTAGTCACCGGCAGTTTGGAAACCTGCGTGAAAAGTAGAGTTACCTACCAAATTAAAATATGACAGTAGGTTTCATGTTTTTAATTGTTCACTACTTCCTTCTCCCCCATCTCTATCATTTTTACCATTTTACTTCTATTACTCACAGTTACTAGAAACTGCACTTGACAAGTGGTGACGAGATCTTGTTCTGTCCCTTTATAATAGTGGAAAGTTTGTCCATTTGCTTTCAAAAAAGTAGAGCTGAGACAAGTGTAAGTTTCTAGTGACATGGTTTCCCTGGAGTCTGGCAGATTAGCAGTGCTTATTTTCATTTTCCTATGTGAGAAAATCTTCTGCAAAAGCAAGCTGCTTTCATATGGTAAAATCAAACCCTTGCTTATCAATGAAACAAAACCTTTCATTTTCGAGGGAAAAGCCTGAAATACTATAATAGTTTATCTTCATCTTGCAGATCAATTCCCAAGCATGTCCCAGAATGGATCGTGCAGACCTGCCCAATATCCTCACTCTGACCTCTCCCCAATTCTATCCAGTGGGGACTCAGATTTAGCCAGTCCTCTTCTTCAAACTAACGTCCACATCGATATCAGTGCCTTAAATCCTGACCTGGTCAAAGAAGTCCAGCACGTTGTTATTGGTGCTGATAGCCTGATTGTACATTTCAGCGAAGTAATAGGAAGAGGTGGGTACTGTGACTGCAAACTTTTGTTCTTTTTGCACATTCACTTATCATAAACCATTGTGAATTAGGTATCTATATGGGAGTTTTTCAAGCTTTTTTCCTCTTACAGCACAGCATCCCATACACCAAATCAAGGGGACAACCAAGGGGTTCTCATTTTCTAGTCATATGAAGGGTTGTGTGCTAGATGAGTTGGAGAAGACCACAGAAAGGGAAAGTGCCCTGACATTTAATGAGATTCCTTTGAACTCAAGAGACTGCTGATACCCCTCAGCTGCTTCACTTTTGCCTTCTTCCAGGCCACAGAAAAGCTCAGTCTGATCTATGAGGCTGCCGAAAGGGAGGGAAGCTACAGCAGAATACTGTACAAACCAAAGGCGTGTGCCTAACTGGCAGGAGGTGGTGAGGAGGAGGCATCAGTGAGTCTTAAACTCCTAGCGTGAGAGCTGTGTGGGTTGCTACATGGCACTGAAATGCCCTCAGTCACTTAAGTGCACTCAGTACATGGATGCGTACACCTACATGTTCTCCACAAGTTTCCCCCAGCTTTGAAGAGTTCGCTGTTTCCTTTTACTGAAGTCTCTCTCTTCCTTTCCGTTCTTTGCTCAACTCAACAGCAAGTTGAATAAGTCTTCCATTTTTTCTGTTTTTTTTTTTCCCATAATCCTTATTTCTCTACATCTTCTTGAATGAGTTCTCTCTCACATTCATAGCCCAAGTCAGTATTTCTGTTAATGACATTTATTAAAATCTACGCTGTTCTGTACCTACGAATAAACCAAGTGGAAACTGGATTTTCAGTACTTCTACAGATGACGCTCAAGAGATCTGTTTTTGAGTACCAGAATCCTGATTAAAAAGCTATAAGTGATATTCCTAATGTCCTCTCTGCAGGAAAATAGCCACAAATCAAACATACCATCAGTGTGTTTCCCTTCCATGTATTACACTTCATCCCCAAAGCAAGGGTGGGCCTTTTGCTTTTCTTTCTTGTTTCAGAGAAGGCCAAGTAATTTCCCATTTTTGAATGCTGAAAAATATCAAGAATGACACCAACATAATTAACCTGTTTTAATTTTCACCTCCATAACTAGAAACAGACCAAACCCAAAAATGTTTCAGACACACCCAATCCAAGCTTTAGGATTTGTGCCCAGGCTCCAAACAAGCTGTGGTCTGATGGGATTTGAGTTGTTTTTATAAAACAAACTTTATATTAATTTTACCCCAAGCCAAAGTCAAAGCCAGCTGGGCTCCAACCAGCACTTATGGCTGGAAACTAGTAAAAATAATCTTGTTCTGTCTGAAGAACTTGCTCAAAAAAAAAACAAAAAAAAAACTATTTTGTTTTTTGACTGCAAATATTAGTGTCTTAAAAGTGCCTATTAAATAGTACATCCATGAAGGAAAGTCACCATTATATGTACATAATTTGATCTGGATTATTTAATGGATGTGCCTGAAGCTTGAAGTTCTCTATGCTTCCCAAACAGGTCCAGTTAACTTCTCACAGTAGGTCTTTCCATTCTGCAGATTATTCAGTTTTCTTGACAGAGAAACACACGTTCAAAAGGATTTATGTGTCCTAGCCAGCTTATTTCACTGCTTAGTCTGTCAGCAAGAAGGCAAATTGTGCTCATCATTTTTAGTGATATTCTGCACTAGAAACAAGACCACAGCAGAAACAATAGACTGCCTCCTAGCAATATAGTTAACCTCCACAGTGCCTCCCAAACCTTTCAAGGCCAACACACCACTTTCAACACTCAACATTTTCCATGAAATAACAAGATCAGGAAGATTCTAAGCCCCCTGTATTCAAGTTGCCATTAAAGATACAGCACCGTGCAGGTTAAACCACTTAACATGGGTGTACAGACCCTTGGGAACAACTGATGTAGTGGTTGAATCAACTCCTTCTAACTGCTGCTGCCTTGCAACTTCCAGTGCCCCCATTCAACATATGTCCAGTGGGACAGTATGGTAGGAGTGGGCTGATGTATTTTTTTGTGTTAATGGTCATTAGCAAGAATATGAAGCAGCTGTGGTGCCAGCCTTGTCATTATTTATATACTTCATCTAGGACAAGAAATATCAATTATGTTGCAAATAGTTTTCATTTATGTAATGATGGCTTTATGTAATGACTGTGTTATGTGTTAGTTCCAGTTAATATTACAAATGTTGGGAATTGGACAGCAGTAAAGTGTAATCACTTTCTCAAAGTTTGCTATCCAATGGAAAATAACAGGAGACTAATTTTACTAAAGCTAATCTTGCTCATTTTCTACACAGGACATTTTGGGTGTGTGTACCATGGAACACTGCTGGATAATGATGGCAGGAAAATTCACTGTGCTGTGAAGTCACTGAATAGTGAGTTACATGTTTGAGAGTGAGACATTACCATAATTCCAAAGCCAACTATAGTGAACTAATCAATTACAGTGAAGTGTACTTTCACAAATAAAAATTCTCAGTTGCAGCTGGATTAAATTTATCTGTAGGTCATCTCCAGTGACTTTAGATTACAATTGGGCATTGTGATATATTCATTCATTGAATGAAACATCCAAGTTTGTCCTCTACAAAGAATAGGATAGAGAAAAACGAGGGAAATATAGTGTCCTTTTTTATTTTACTGACTCCTTGAGTTTTGCTCTTGGAAGTTAAATTGATAAGCAGCAGGCAAAGATGCTGGAAAATCTGGGAGAGACTATAACAAAATTTATTAAAAGCTTTACCGAAGTGTTGTTATTCAATTCATACTAAGCAAAGGAGAAATGTAATTGAAATTAATTTAAAAATTTGAATTAAAAACATTACATTTGGTCATTGAAAAAAAACTATGCACATAGCATAGTTGCAATGTGGGAGGTGAAGAGCATATTTGTAGCTTCTCATCACTTCTGTGATGACACTAAATAAATGAATTGTAGTTGGTTTTTTTTTAATTATTACATTTTACTGCTGAATTTCTTAGGAATTACAGACCTGGAAGAAGTAGCTCAGTTTCTGAAAGAAGGAATAATCATGAAAGATTTCACTCATCCCAACGTTCTGTCACTTCTGGGAATCTGTTTACCCAATGAAGGATCCCCCTTAGTGGTCCTTCCGTACATGAAACATGGAGACCTTCGAAACTTCATTAGGAATGAGACTCATGTAAGTATACAGTGATGTCAACGAAACAGTAATATAAGTCTAGCCACACCCAGACCCAACACTACAGGTTGATAATTACATTAGGTATGTAACTTGCTGCTACTACACCTTAATCTTTGGCACTTGCCTGTGCTGGCAGTGAGCCCAACCACAGCGCTGCCACTCCTTCCCTTCCCCCTCAAATTCCTTTCTACAGTGTTTCCCAGAAATTATCAGCAATAAGTATTTCTCATTTCCCATCCATAAGCCCCTTCATAAACAAATGTCTTTATGAGATTCAAGTAAAGGGGCCCAACCATCTGCTGGTTTAAACTTGCGTGTCTCCATTGACTTCCGTACAGCTGCGTCAGTTGTTACCATATGCTCTTCTAACTTCTAGGTAAGGGATCTTCACAGCCAGCTAGAGAATGTCACAGTCCTGATATCAATTTTTCTTTCTTCTTATCTTAAGAGAGTAAACCAATAATTTTTATACAAACTGTGAGTACTCTCTTATCAGAGATTTTCTTAATTTTTATTGAAATTCTACAGTTTTCTCACATGATCCTCACTGGCCCACATTACCAGGTCTTGCCTCTAGTAATCCAAGGCCACTTCATGTTGTAGTATTCACCCATTTCACAGTGCCTGGGAAAGAGAAAGTGATTTCTGAGCCAGTGAGACTTTGCTCTTGATTCCTAGTAGCCAGGAATTAAAAAAAATAAAAATAAAAATGAATAGTTTTTTTTTAAAAAAAGAAGGCATTTTGAAGAATTATTGCAGGAGTTAAGCTTTATAGGGTAGGTACTTCTTCTCTTTTGAACTTATTTCATTCTATGAGCACCAGGAATCTTGTCTGTGAGAAGCTCTATGTGTCTTCCTGAAATGAATAGAATAATAACCACAGCTGAATAGGATTGTTGCACAGAAGAAAATGGTATGGAACAATGCCAACACAGTAATTTGTTGGACCTTCGTATTTCGTAACAAGTTGTGCTGTTGGATAAAATAATTACAGGTTTATTTTTATATTTATTTCCATATTTAACTTTTTTCTGTAGGGTCTCACCAGGGTGTTGTAGACCAGCAGTTTGCAGGAAACATTTCCCTGAAAGCTGCTAAGGTCTCATCCATCTTTTCCTTAGCATCATATTGATGATAGCTTGCACTTATTTTGCCCCAGATAAGATTGTCCTTTTTTGGATATTTCCAGCTGACGAGCTCCAATTTTCACAGTTCACAGTTAGTATTTTCTACTGAGTTACGTGTTATTACTCTACGTTCACAACTGATACACATATGTGAATTTTGTGCCCAACCCGAGTCATGCTACTTATGCTGCAAACTCCACTCTTCAGAGTCTGTCAGTTCTTTTAATCTCCTCAAGTGTGTTTCCTCAGTGGATGCAAGAACCTGACCTAAATTTAGGTCATTTTATTATAAGCACCAATTTACCTTGCTCATTCTGCTGGCAAGATATCTGAATCAAAAACTGAAAGTTACAGAAAATAAACAAACAAACAAACAAACAAACAAATAAATATAGTCTACTATTCAGGTTTCTGCATTCATTGTATTACAAACATTTATATTTTACAGAATCCAACAGTTAAAGATTTAATTGGATTTGGTCTTCAGGTTGCAAAAGGGATGAAATACCTTGCAAGCAAAAAGTTTGTCCACAGAGACTTGGCAGCAAGAAACTGTATGTAAGTACAAGCATCTATTTCCAGCCACATTATCACACTCCTTTGTGTAAAGCAGACAGATGAGGTAAATGGAAGTTTCCAGGATTCTCCTTTTTTAGTCAAACGATTTTTTTCACCATTCCACAATTACACTGATGTTTGTCTTGCATACTGCTGAGCTACTCAGCTTGCTAAAGACTCACTCCTTACACATAAGCTTTTTGAGTGTGGGAAATAAGGAAAGTTGAGGTGAAAGTGAAGTCTCTCAAAATCATTGGTAAGAGAATTTAAAAGGCATCACCTAAGGGAAGTTATACTGCTGTTGTCTCAACTTGCTGTGCTTCCACCCAAACTCTTCAGAAGCAGCACGTCTCTGCTGCCACACCTAGCAGTAGGGAATTTTGTGAGAAAAACAGGAACACAGAAACAACAGTGAGACTTCTTGACAGTAATTTTTCATTATATGAGTATGAACTTAATTTGGCTCAATTGTGTATACTAATTTACATTTAAAATTGAGTATGCAAAGAATCTTACTAGTCACTGCATAGCCAGGCAATTCAGTTCACACAAAGTCTAACTGATACAGTAGTTGCCAGTAGTATTTTGCTGATTCATCACCTGTGTTGTGAATTAGTGAGATACAGCATTAAATATTAGAGTGCTGTTTTTTTTTAATATGTGGTAATTTGGAGCTCTGGCTGCAAAAAAGGTTTTTTACCTACGATATCAAATTGTGCTTTTCAAAGTCTGCATGCTTGTGCAGTTGAATGGCCTCTGGAAAAGAGCATTTTCTTGCAGCTGCTGTTTAAGTATCAACCAATGTGATTTTCAGCCTTTCTAAGAACAAAGGAATGACGTTACTGGATAAAAGTCTTGGTTCATATAATCCAAGTCCAAAGTATAGCAACGGGACACTTTCCTCTGAACTACTGCCTCTTTCTTATGGGAGGAGGAAACAACTATCAGGTTATCTCATATTGCCAACTGAATGGCTGCTTTTGTACGTTTATGTGACTCAGCACTTCAGAGCCTGGAGAGCTGCTACCAAGTGAGAGGAAGATACAGAGTTGAAGACCCAAATTCCTTGGCAGACACACGCAATTCAGCATTCATAAACAAAGCTCCTTCTACACTGGTAAAGTCCATCAGAAAGGAAGTCAGGATGCAAATACAGTGCCTACAAATACTTGACTGTTCTAGAAGAGATGCAGGAAACAGCTATGGCATAGCTACCCTCCTGCTAACCCATCAGACTTGCCTTTTACTCTCTTCATTGATATTAGCTTAGTTATTACATCAGTAAATACAGCAGATTGTTCTGTGCCATTCAGAGAAACCTCAGCAGACTAGAGAATTGTCCAGACAGAAATCTCATAAAGTTCAAGAGAGAGAAATGCTACATGAAAAAGCTGAGACAGCTGGCATTGTTTAGCCCGCAGAAGAGAAGGCTCAAATGGTGATGGGGGTCATCCATCCATCCACACATAAATATCTGACATGGTAAAGTAAAGAAGCTGGTGTCAGATTCTTCCAAGTGGTGCCCAGTGACAGGCCAAGAGGCAAAAGGCCCAAACTAAATACGTGACACTCCATTTAAACATAAGAAAGATTTTTTTTTTCCTATAAAAGTGGTTGTAGACGTGCACAGGTGCCTAGAAAAATTTTGGAGTCTCCATCCTTGGAGTTATTCAGAACTCAACTGTATATGGTCTTTGGCAAACTGCATCAGCTGGCCCTGCTTTGAGCAGGGAGATTGGACTAGATGATCCTCAGAAGTGCCATCCATCCTCACCCATTCTGTGATTGTAAAGAAACCCCCTAAACAGGCACTTGCTGTAGCTAGGCCTACACATACAACGAAGGATAGGATTAAGCATGCCAACCCCCCTGCTCTATCTGTTCTTTGTCAATAGCACTGCTTATCAGGACATACTCCAAACTTAGGAAGACCAAAGCTAGGGAGATCTGGTGAAATGACTGAGTTGCAACTCCAACAGAACTCTGCTTATGCCACCATTCTTCACCAGTACCCATCTCATTACAGTTACACATTCTTAGTGACAGGATTGCATTATTAGATATGAGTAGTCACTGAGATAATGATAGGTCCTTCCTTATCCAAACTGAGAGTGAATAAGAAAGGTGATATTTTGGTTTGGAAATAAAAATGAGAGGTTTCTAAGGTTACAGAAAAAGAAATAGCTGCGGAAGAAATGACGTAACAGCCAGCCAGGATATATAGGCTATTAGCAAAGTTTTTTTCTACAAAGTAATTGTTTTAAGAGAACTGTAATTTGAGTTCTATTATAAAAATAATATTAGTAATTTCCTGAGTTCATTCACTGTTGTTAAATGGGTATCAAGTTTTGTTTCACTGTAATATTTGTTAATAGTTCCAAGATAAAATACTGCCTTCCAGACTCACAGTCTCAAAAATGCAAGTCACTCATTATAATCAACCATCATTGTAAGCGCTGTCTGCTCAGATGAAGATAACACTTCTTGTCATTTCTTCAGGTTGGATGAAAAATTCACTGTCAAGGTGGCTGATTTTGGTCTTGCTAGAGATGTCTATGATAAAGAGTACTACAGTGTGCACAATAAAACAGGAGCTAAACTGCCAGTGAAATGGATGGCTTTAGAGAGTTTACAAACTCAGAAGTTCACAACAAAGTCAGATGTGGTAAAGTACAAATATATTTGTATCACTTATTAATTTCTTTCCTGTCACTTTCTAACATTTAATGAAAGGACTGACTTCAAACCAAAACTTGTATATGAATTTAACTTTAGTTCACGTAACAGTAGGAGACTGTTTTTATATCCAGAAAAGATGGTTGTCCCAGGCACAAAGCAGCAAGAAATGACCTGACTGTCTGTTACTACTTAGTATAAAATTAGGATTAAGAAAAGAATTAGGAATTTAATTCCACTTCAGGGTATACTAAGGAGTCAAGTTGGACCTGATCCCTGCTATAGGAAGGACTCTAGAAAGCTTGACCAAGCAGCTTAACTTTGATACTGATAAAACGCAGTGGGTCACAAAAAGACTTTATTTGCTCTATAAATGCTTAACTGTCTGCCTACAGCAATCTCAAGTACTACCTGGCCATTTACAAAGAACAAATTGTAGGGTGAAGTCACTAGTTGGCTGGATCAGCTTGTATTTTTGCTCTCTTTTCAATCCAGATCCAAATTAGCCTGTGATGCGTAGAATTTTCACCACTCTCTCTTCAGTACATATTTACACAAAGTCAGTCAGATCATCAGATCATGCAAATTGGCAGCACTCCATTAACCTCAAAGCATGTCTGCTACTTTTTACCAGCTAAGTAGCAAGCCTATAAGCTTTTATTTTCCCTCATTTATTTACTTGAGTTTCTCTGGCTCTATCTTAAGTGGCTCCTCAAGTCCTTACAGCATTTATTAGCCCATTTAAAATGAAGCTGAATGCAGTAAAATAATAACTTTTCAAAGGGAAAACTAATGCATTTGAATTCTTATATCAGTCAAACCATGTTCTAAAACTGGAATGTAAAGCTCTCCAACCCTATCACTTGTTATTTATTTCTTTGTTTTCTTAGTGGTCCTTTGGTGTGTTGTTATGGGAACTTATGACAAGAGGGGCACCACCTTATCCTGATGTAAATTCTTTCGATATAACTGTTTACTTATTACAAGGAAGAAGGCTGCTACAACCTGAATACTGCCCTGACCCACTGTGAGTATATAGTTTGCAAAACCTTCTGCAACTGCTGATATTACAGTAACTTCTGATATTACAGTATTTGAGACTGTGGGGTAGAAGAAGTGTTGTTTTTTTTTTCCTTTTTTATAATTTCATAATTGAACACTTCTTTTATTTGGATGGCAGGTATGAAGTCATGCTGAAATGTTGGCATCCAAAACCTGAGATGCGTCCAGCATTTTCTGAACTTGTTTCAAAAATATCAACAATCTTCTCCACTTTTATTGGGGAACACTATGTTCATGTCAATGCTACTTACGTCAACGTGAAGTGCGTTGCTCCCTATCCTTCTCTTCTATCAACACAAGACAATACAGACATGGATGTAGACACATGACGAGTATGTCTGAAATAGAGGAAAATCCATTCTTAGTTGTATGAACAAAAACTGAAACATTTTGTCCACTAGTTTTTACTGCCCAATCTTTGTGAGAACACTGTTGCACATGTTTATGTTGTTGCCCAAGTTGCACTAGTACAAGGACACGATATCATCTATTTTTAAGGCTATGGGATTCTGTAAACCATCACAGTAATTTCCAAGTATTTGGACAACTGCATCAATTTACTAAATAGAGATACTGTGTTCTACCAACCAGAGCTACTTCTCACTAGTTCTCATTCATGTGTGCTGAGACCCAAGAACAAAGATTCATCATCAATGCCATGAAGGAGAACGTAGAATACCAATCAGAAAAGCTGGAAGGACTATTATTGTTGCATGTACTTTAGCATAATGAGCAGTGCAGAATGGTTTTTACATAAAGGTGAAGACAAACCATGAAATGTACAAGAGTTTAAAAATATATTTTCCTGCCACACAGTCCAAACTTTGGATTTTTGCACTATGTCAACAAGGTTTCTCAGAAGATAGGCAGCAAATAGTGCCAGCTTCATGGTAGAAGTCAACAGTAGAAGTCAACATCACAGTAAAATAAGTGCACAGTAAAATAAGTAAGTCAGCCTTGCCAGGCCTCCGGTGTAGTCAGACGGTACATAAAATGAACAGAAAAGCATCTAGCTTAAAGCATTCCTAGTATTAACTCTATTCCAACATTTGATAAATCTGCAGATATCTCACTGAAAAAAAAAAAAGCGTAGCTTCCAACACTTTCAGTAAAGAAGTAACTGCTCTCAGAGATGGAAAAACTTGAAAGTACCCATCTTAAATGCCAGTCTAATCCCTGGGAGACAGTAACGTGAGCTGTGTTATTCTGCAGAAGAAGAGGAGACAGGCGAGCAGGCTGGCAAATATACAGAGCTGCCGTCTGATGAGTCACACAGTGAGCAGCTGAAGGTGTGCCACCTATCCTTGGGTGGAGCTGCTGCCAAAGGTGAGTAAAGAGCGGAGGTGTTGCAGCCAGCCCTGACCTAAGAGAATGCCATAGCAAAAATGTTAATCACTTTTTCATAGCAGCCTTAAGAAGCTCAGAAGAATGGTCACAAGAAGAAACAACACCTTTATGGCCCCTTATCTTTTCTTGGATCACACGACCCAGTGAATTATGATACCTATTTTTATTTCTAAGTTATGCCCAGAAAAAGAAATGAAAAGAGAGAATGAATAAACTTTCATTCATTAGAGAGAAGTGCTATAGCTTTAGGGCAAGCATCACATGTCATTTCTGTTCCTGTGGAATTCTGTGCATACTACTGTATAGCTTGTTTAGAATAGAATAGAACTGGGTTTGTTGGTGTAAACACATAAAGTATTCTATTTTTATATTAAAAAAAAAGTTTATTTTTAATGACATTTACAAAGTTTGGTTAGGCCACAAAATACTGCACTGTGAACATTTCAGACAATGTATGTCAGCGTACATGATTCATAAATAGTAGCAACCTTAAAAAGAATACTGTGTAAATACTAGAAAGGAAAAGAACTGACTGCAAACACACTCCACCCTACCCTAAGTGTAATATCTCCATTGCTGCAAGTCAGCCATCTTAAGATCTTCAAAGAGAGGTAGTGGGGGTAAGGAACTGATATAAGAGAGATAATGTTGTTCTTGGGAGGCGGCGTTATAAATGAAAGATTTATAATGAGGGCAGAGTGTGTAGGCAAACTATGAGCAGATAATATTGTACTGTGTTTCATCACCACTTTCATTTCAGAAACAAACTTTAATGTCTGCTGAGAGCAATACTAATTGTAGATTGCTCAAGGACAAAAGGCTTTGCTGCAGGCAGAAAAATCATCTCTATGGTTTTAAAACAGCTAAGGAAATTTAGATTTGGAGAAGATACTCCAAACTTGTACATACCTGCTTGAGGAACGCTGCAATGTGAAACAGATGACATTTTTACTATTTATGAACTTTTGCTCAATAAAGTTAATGTTGTGTCTGGGACACCTGTAAGAATATGTGACTCTGGTAAAATTCGATGTTAGTAAGTTCATATATCAGCAAAAGAGCTGAATGGTACTTATGTTTATAGTTGTTGTTATGACCTAATAAACATGTTACTAAAATGAACTATTGTAATACTTTCTGCCTTGAGTGCTGTTATTACTGTTAACGTTAGACTATTAAGCTGGTACAAGTCTGCATGTTTTTCCTGACTGAGGCTCGAAGAACAACCAATGGAACTGCATGAAAGAGAGCAAAAGAGAGGAAAAGTTGGAAGCATAAAAACATGGAGAGTGCTCCAATAAATCAAGCACACAGTTCATCACTGCAGTACTATATGCTTCAAAGAAAAGTGTGAACATTCTGTAGCAAACACTTTTGGCACCGTCTGTTTGGTTGGAAAGTCTATTCTCTATTCACAGGCTGCACCCAAATCAGCCCTGAGCCACAAGAAACTTCAAGCAAAAAGTGCATCTGACCCCATCATGGCCAGGAGGATCATGCTCATCTGTCACACCTCATACCAAGCACCTCATTTCTATGAGGTGCTCCATGTCTGTGATGCCCAAAGAGAGAAGGCACCCCAGTTCCCACAAGCCCTAGTTCTTTTGGAGGAACAGGAGTCAGCCCCGCTCTTCTCCTCCGTGTTTTCTAGTGGGCAAATTAGACATCTCTCACTGAACTCATCGTCTCGCTTCTGTGAACTGAGTTCTGAGTGGGTACCCAACGAACACTGCAATGTTCAGTGTCCTGTGCTACTCATAAACATGGCAACACTGAAAGCTGCTTCCACCCACCACTTACCCAGCTGGCATCTTATACTGAATTTACACAGAAATATTCTAATGCACAAAGTCAAATCGGTTAAAAACAGCATTTGTATGCTCTTATAATTTAAAAGTATCGAGGAATTCATTTTTTTTCTTTTCCCAGACTTATTTACTTCTTAACAGAAAATATATTTGTTTGGTTTTACCTCAAAATGTTGGAATATTTTTGGGAAAAAGACATCAAAAATAGCAGCTCTGCTTTGTGTCACAAGCACAATGCAACTAAACCATCTGATATTTTTATTCTATTTATTTACATCTAATTTATTTGCTAACACATTTCCAAAGTTTCCCTGAAAAGTCAGTAAAACATCCCCAAGTTTTTACTGCAGCCTGTTATTAATACCAGAATCTTCAGTGTAAAACAGAAAAATGATGATCTGAACTTAAATACCAGATTTGTAACACATTCCTCCGATTAATTCTCATGACTGTAAGGGATGTCATGTACTGCATTTGTGAAAGAGTCAACAGAATCACAAGCCTCCCATGCTCAGTTTCTCATTCCAGTACCTTTGTTTATAGCAGGTACACCCTGCTTCAGACCCTCAGCTGACTTAAACCAGCAGCAGTCCCCTGACATCAATGTTAACAGTGGATGGCCCGTGGTCAAAGAATTACATAAGAGATACCCTAAGCAAAAGCCAAGAGATGAAAAAAAAGGGAGGGTATACTCACCACACAGAAAATACGCTGTTGATTTCACCCGAAAGTTTTAATGCATTACTAAGTCAACAGTTTTAAACAACAGCCTATATTAGAGGGAGTTTTTAATACGTCTGACTGTATTAAAAGTTTCTTTAAAAAAAATAGTACACTGTATAACTGGGTTTTTAAAGTTTTGCATATTACTAACTTTTTGTATCTAGTGTTAAATTCAGTCATGGAGAGCAGCCTTAAATGGCTTTTGTAAACAGATGAAGAGAAGGTGCATTACAATCTTTGTTACAGAAGCAGTGTGGGTGTGCAATGGTGAAGTAGCACGCAGATAGTCATAAGCCTTGAAATTAACCTCTCCTTTCAAAAATGCCATCTCTGGCATTAAGCTGTAACATTATATTTCAGGCAGAGATAGAAGCTGATAAATGAAATACAAATCCTAATGAGTTTTTTACTCATTAAACCAAACATCTCTTCCTAAGACATTCCAATTTCCATTTATTTTAACAAATAGGTCATGAACTAAGTATTCCGAGCATTGAAGAAAGACACAGGAAATTTTCAGGTTTTGCCAGAGCTGCTAATAAAAACATTTACAAGAAATCCTGATCTCATAAGCAGCAGGGAGAGCTCAGAGCAACTTGATGGATACAGCTGACACCAGCATGATTGTGAACTGCATCTGGCCCAGGAGCTGTGCTCTGGGATATTCACAGGCAGTTTGCCTTTTGAAATCCCCCTTCACCTGCTAACACTGACAGTGCAGCCACCCCTAACAAGCATGCCAAAAGGCTGTTCTTCCAACTGAGGTCAGGCATTGTTGCCATTCCATGACCTCCTGAGGGACAAGGTGGCCCAGAGAGACTCTCCCAGCTGAGAGGCCATCAGGGCAGGGCAGCGGTGAGGCTCCGACACGCAGACCAGGCTGGGCTTTAAGTTTTTCAGTTGTTGGTTTATTTGAGAGTAGATGGAGGGTAAGAGACACATTCTAATTTTTTTCCTGCTTCTGTCGCTTCAGCCCATCCTTCTCAGCTCTGAATTTAAGACAGGGAAGCAGGTTGGCCTCCTGCCTCAGCAGCCTCACAGGATCCAGCAAAGGAGCAGGGATGTATGTAGGAATTAAAGCAAATATAGTCAGAAACTGTATGTTCGACCTTATATGATTTTGGTTATATAATCCAAGCTGGAATACCAAAGAAGAGTGATTTATTTAATCTAGTTTTGCTGTGGTTTTTTCCACTTGGTGGTGGTAAGTGCTGCGCTACAGCCTGGTGTCACCTCACAGTCTTTTTGACCATTTAACAGAAAAGTTTTCCTTGCTTAGGCCTCTATGTATGCGGAGGCTCTATATCTAGAAGCCCTACGGGTCTCTACAAATACTATATATTAATATTCGCCAGACTTCCAATTACCAAACACACACTGAGCTCCTCTCCAATTTAAATGACAGCTGAATATCCTCTTTTTGAATATAAAAAGTGTCACTGCCAAAAACTTTAGGGTGCATGCCCAAACATGGACACCTCAGCTGCTACGAGTCTGCAGCTCTCTGTGGCTGCTGGCGTACTTTGTGAGTTTGACAAATCTGAAAACAAACTAAAAATACAGTTTGCAATTCAGTTAGCAAGGAGGAAAGGACTTCAGATATGGGTACTGCACTCTTATCTTCTGTAAGGCTCAAGAAAAAGGTAAAAGCAATTTAAGAGAGCTGAGCAGTGGCCCGGTGAAACTCATGG
The DNA here is from genome assembly GCA_035772895.1 of Perdix hodgsoniae. Taxonomy (NCBI): domain Eukaryota; kingdom Metazoa; phylum Chordata; class Aves; order Galliformes; family Phasianidae; genus Perdix; species Perdix hodgsoniae. The sequence continues at coordinate 3,240,876 of JAPSGF010000043.1, forward strand.
ATATGCTGTGAAACTTGAGGCAAACACAGTGATGTGAAAACAAGCACACCTGAGTCAGCAAGCAGGACACAGCAAGGAATGAGTCACAGCCAGCCCCAGTCACATGCTGGTGGTTTTCTCAAATGTACAAAAGGTTACTGCTGGACAGCTAGCCTCAGAAGTTACAAACTCTGTAAGTTTTGCACTTTATAGAACAGTGAAATGAACTGAATAGCTCCTGTTCTGCAAACTTATCTATTGAAGTCGGCTTTTGTGTGAAACTGCTGCCAAGCAATGCACCATAGCTGCTACCTGGCCACAACAGCCACAACAGGACCAGGAGCACTTCCCTCTAAGTTCAGCAGATCAGTAACTGTATGAAAGCTCCAGCTCTGCCTGTGTCCTCCATACACCTCTGCGGCACTGACCTGTTGTAGCTATAGCCAGAACCTTTGAACATCAGCTCTGAATCAGACAGAAAGAGGGTAAGGATTTGTTAGGCCCACGCAGACCCCAGTAGCATTTAATCATGCTGGTGAAATGAAAACAAACTCACCTCACTGCAACTGTAAGCCTTGGCTGCTGAATGGAATGCAGGTAAATAAAGGGCATCTACATCAGCACTACTCCTGCTTCTTTCTGTGAAGATTAAGTTTACCCAAAAATATCCTGGAAAATTGACAGTATGACAGTAGTTGCTAGGTATCCTGATATTAATTTATAGCAGCAGCGTTTTTCTAAGATCATTAAAAAATTACTGAGTGAATTATTTTGAAGTATGTTTAAGTCTATGTCATAAATCTAAGAGAATGAATGTATTCAAAATAAATCTGTCAGCTTACTTGGATAAACGAAGGGAAATCCCTTCTGTTAGCTGTTCCAGGAGTCTTGAAATAGGTTTTGTTTCTTCTTAAAATTGAAGTGGTTTGGAAAGAGTCCAGGCAAACTCATTTGGGGTTATCTGTCAGAAACTACGGAGTTCTCTGCAGTACTTGAGGGATCTTTCATGCACCAGAACAGATCTACCAAGTACTTCATCTTCTTTCTTGTCTTTTGTTCTTCATAGTCATAGAGTCATAGAATGTGCTGGGTTGAAAAGGACCACAACGATCATCTAGTTTCAAGCCCCCTGCTATGTGCAGGGTCACCAACCGCCAGACCAGGCTGCCCAGAACCACATCCAGCCTGGCCTTGAATGCCTCCAGGGATGGGGCATCCACAGCCCCTTGGGCAATCCATTCCAGTGTGCCACGACACTCGGAGTGAAAATCTTCCTCCTAATATCTAACCTAAACTTCCCCTGTTTCAGTTTAAAACCATTTCCCCTTGTCCTATCACTACCCACCCTTGTAAACAGCCATTCGCCCTCTTGGGGAAGGCATCACAGTGTGAAGGTTCTTTGTGCAAATATCCATCCAATATTATTGTCTGTAGACAATCCTGAATAGGAAGACATCTGAATTGTGGTGATCAATACAAACAAATCTTTATCTGTGAGCTGAACAAACTGATATCAACACAGCACTCCTCCCGTGCACTCGCTTCTGAAGTCTCTGTAGTACTTACCATCATTGCCTTCAAATTTATGTAGTCTTACATTTTAGTGCGTAAAACATGGAATGGTGTTAGAATAGTAACTTCATTGCGGGGAAATTGGTGGCCATGAAGGTTAACAGCCCATGCTGAAAGCCAGTAACAAATGTCCTTCCTTAATGTAATGTTTGTTTTACACTGTATTTTTCATACTGTGCTTATACACCACTCTACCAAGCGAATATTATAAAAGAGACCCACTCATTCATAAAGTGCAACACACAAAAGCTATACAATGGTATCTTTCAGACAGGATTCAGACTGTCATGTCCTTATTTTAGAGAAAACTAAAGAAGTCTCTACCAGATGAATGAGAACACAGGAACTTTCTTCAACATCCATATATTCAGTTACAACCAGTAAATCAAAGACCACAATGGGATCAGAGAATTTTAATGCTCAATCTACTCAATGATATTTTCTACAGAAGTTTGAAATCACTTCTCCCCACCCCCTTGCTTAGTTATACACTACCCCTAATAGCCGGGTCAGATTTTATGAGCAGCATTTCTGAAAGCTAGAAGAGCCTTCTCTGGAAAGGAGCCACCTGCTTGGAGCGCTCAGCTCCTTTAAGATCTGAAACGCTTCCCAGTGTTTTTCACTTCCCAGATGTATTACAAATCCCAACTATTTAAGCATTAAGTGATAGGCTGGTAGAGTCTCAAGGGAACTTCTATTTAGTGGTAAAGCATGGCTGAGATGTAGACTGTGTCAGTCAGATACAGAGAGCACTGCTGCTTTGCTTTATCTTCGGTTTGCGATGCCACTGTTATATTTTTCATGTACATGAAAGGTATCCAAAACTTTTGATGTTTATGTTGTTGAGTGAGTTTTCTTTAGATACGGATGGAATACATAATGCATCCTCTCACAGATCAAAGCTACACTAGAGAATACGAGCGATGTCCCTCACTCTACAATAATTTATATTTCAAGACAAGGGGAAACTGATAAAAAGCAGCTTAAAGAGGCAAATCCATCCTACTGCTGTGATCAGCTGAGATAGCGTCAGTACATTGTTCAACATGGAGCTATTGTCCAATAACAGGCACAAAGCAAACAACTCAAAAATCAGTCACTTTGGGAAGGACTGGTTCAGGAAATTAACACCAAAATCACCCACGATTAAGAAACACCGTAACACCTAACAGAAACGTAATCACAAAAGCCTTCTTCTTCCCTCCCTTTTCTGATACTTCTAATTGAACACTGCTTTGTTTAAACAGCCAGTGGTAATTTTCTCCCGCTATGATAAGGCCTGATGCCAAGAAAGCTGACCAGAGAATGAGCAGAAAGGACCAATTTAGGAGGTAGGAGCTTCCCTTTGTAACCACATTAGTAAGTATAATAAATACTACTACCTAGTTTGGAAATTGGATTATTTTCATCAATACATTTCAGAGCACTCCAGCAGACATGTAGGGCTGGAGGAAATGTCAGGAAATCACTTGGCCCACCCTACGTCACTCAGACCAGATGAATGCACATAAGCTGCTTTAGCAAATGTTTGTCTAGCATGTTTTCTTAAAAAATAACTGCCCAAGCTACAAGGATTTCAAGACCTCATTGTTTGTGTAGCACTAATGTTCTCCTGGACAGCTTTTCCAGATCTCCCCTGCTGCAGCATAAGGATTAGGGTCATGATGCCAGCTTCTGTTTTGCCTAACTCTGTCTACAGAGCAAACAAACAACCGTCACGTTTGCAGAGAACTTTTAAGAAAATATATCCCATATTAATCTTTCCTAAGGTGAAAGGTTTTCAACTCTTACTTATATGCTGCATTTTCTGAACAAGTTAGCTTTCTTCTTGCTAAGGCTCTCCCAGTTTATCCACGTTTCTTGAGTGTGGTGCCAAGGATGAACTCAGTACTCTCCATACTTCTCACTGCCTCATAGAGTGATGAGGTCAGCAGCTCTGGTGCTCATGGCTTAAGAAAACCGCCAGTGATATAGTGCAAGTTGTCTGGAAAATCAAGGTACTACAGAACATGGCTTGTTTAGAAGTTTTGTCCACACATACATACAGATCAAAAACTATTGCAATAGGTGTTAGCAGGCAAATTAATCATTTCTTTGAGGATCTTTCAGGTTATACAAGTTAGATGGGTCTGTAATTCTCCGAGTCCTCTATTTTCTCTTATTAAATATACATCCTACACTTATCTTGGGACAGCATGCCTTCACCCACTCATTCTTTTGCGCTCACCTCAGTTGAACCACAGCAGGCAGGAAAATTGCCTCACTGGGAGGACAGCTTTCACCAAGGAGAGTGATGGCAAAGCCAAGCGCTGGGACTCAGTTGCATCCCCAGTCCATATGAGCATATGCATTCTGTTATTACACACTTGTTTTGTCTCTATTTTAATTAACTTTGAATAGCTTGCATAACTCAACCAGCCAGTTGCAAAGAACCAGAGATCTTTGGTTTTGAACAGTGCTGCAAATCACAGAATTTCTTCAGTACTCTTTCGTGAGATGGATCAGACGGAGCTCAGGCCAGGGGCAAGGAGCACAGGAGAAACAGGAGTACAAAAGAGACACTGACTGTGCTGTAGTAGGAAGTTAGAATATTTTGTAAGATGGAATCATTTGGCAGGAGGTGTGCTGAGATTCACTGTTTGCAAAGTTACACAGACAACATTGCCAATCTCTCCCACACATCAATCCTGACGTGGGGGAAAACATCCATGGGCCCCAGCAGGGACTCTCAGACATGTGCCATTTGTACTGCCAGAGGCATCAGCTGTGATGGTGCTCAGCAGGTGAGGGATGCAGAAGCAGCCCTCTCAAAATCACAAATGTGGATCCTTCCTCTTTAGTGCCTGCACTGTGATAAAGTCATGCAGCAACAAAAACTCACGCACACGCGCGCTGAACATCAGCTCCCTCTACTGTAAGTAGATCGTTAAACACTACTGTCCCATCCCACCACCTCCCAAAACAGCCAGTTTTACCAAATGTTCATTACAAGCACTGTTCTGAAGCAGTGGAAAAAGTGCATCCTGCAGAAGAGACAGGCAGAAAGACAGCATGGCTTTTTCTTTTCAGATCGTGTGGTGGTAATAATTGGGTTTTCAATCTTTCTGTATGTTGCAAATATCTGTCTCGAATTTGTCTCAAAATGAGAATAAATTTCATGATCTTAATCTAATATTTTACAAAGTACTGTAGACTGCAGTCCATGGATGGCTCTGCTGCAAGAACTGCAGCCTTGCCTTTATTAGTCACAAGATTTATTTGTGACAGGAAATGTAATGGTGTGGACCCCAAACCCTGCTGATCGTTATCCTACTTAGAATGTTTTGTCTTCCTAGAAAGGTTAAAAAACCAACAAGGCTCAGTAGCTGATGGTCATGCCTATCTGTATCCAGGGTTATTCTTGGTTCCAGCAGAAATTAGAGATGTTTGCAGTGCAGCTCAGTAACACAGTCCCATTAACTGATAAGCTTCACTCAGATGTAGGATTCAAAAGGACAGAAATTGCTGTTCAGTCCAGTCTGAATTTAATTAACAGTTTAAACCCAAAACTATGAAAACTATGAAATGTTGGATTTGTTCAGATAATGGTTTTTTGTTGTTGTTTATTTTGTTTTGTTGTGGGTTTGATTTTGTTTTTTGTATTAATTTGTCTTTATTTTTTAATGTTAGACTAAACGAAAGTTTAATTTCAAATTAAATTATTGCTCATGGTTTTACTTGGCACGAGATCCAATTAAATGATCAAAGTATCAGTCAGCCAAGAGATGAAGGAAGATGAGGAGAGCAGAGAGGCCCTGAGACTTGCACAAGGTTGGACGGCTAGAGCCTCTGTGAAATCATAATGTAATGGAGAGCACAGACACCAGATCAGAAAGAATCCCAGCAACTGAAGAAGTGATCAATAGCCTATCCATGAAAATGGTCCATTTATTGATTGTAAAATAAAACAAAATAAAATAAAAGGAGCAGAAAGAAGATAGTAAAGTAATAAGACAGGGATGGAGATCTGAGTGTTGGGACTCTAATTTGTTTGAATGTTGAAGAACAGAGAGAAGGCAAAAGATGAAAGAGAGAACAGATGAAAATATGATCAAGACAGGTCAGCTCAGAGACAAGGAAGCATGAAGGGGTGGGCTGAAAGCACTGGGAGTGGAGGCAGCATACATCTCAAAGTAAGGAAGCTGAGAGGTGGTTAGAGCTACCCTAGGCAGGGGAAAGGGACAGCAGCCAGGAGCCCAGCCTGGCAGGTGACCCTCACATGTGGGGCAGAAGGATTTCAGAATCTCCGGCTTCTAGCAGCATCCTGTATCCCCTTGTACATAGAATCATAGAATCAAAGAATTTCCTGGGTTGAAAAGGACCACAATGATCATCAAGTTTCAACCTCTCTGCTGTGTGCAGGGTGATGAACCAGCAGACCAGGCTGCCCAGAGCCACATCCAGCCTGGCCTTGAATGCCTCCAGGGATGGGGCATCCACAACTTCCTTGGGCAACCAGTTCCAGTGCATCAACACCCGTGTGTGAAAAACTTCCTCCTACTATCTAACCTAAACCTCCCCGTCTCAGTACAGAGGGTCACTGTTTCGCCCTGTGCCTTCTACTTTCCCTAAAGGCAGACAATGACTGAAAAGTGATGAAAAGCAGAAAGTGAGTTTGATCAGTTTAAAGTTGTATTGTACCACTTTGTACCACGCCTTCGATAAGAACAGAATAGTCAAAGCAAATAAAGCTGCTTTGAAATACAAATTGACAGGCCAAAATATAGCAAGTACACGAAAAGACCTTGATCAGAATTATGCCACAACTCATTAATCTGTATCACAGTAATAGCGTTTTAAAGACAGCACCAGTATTTCAAAGCAGAAGGTCTTCTGGATCTCCAGCAGCTCACTATAAACCCCTTACAGCTCATCAGGATCGTTGCTTCAAAAGAAATTAAACTGTCTCCACCCAGTAACTCTACTGGCATTTGATCTACAATTGGCTCGAAGTTAAAAATTAATTACCCTTCCAACATATTGATTACACGACTATAAACATAAAAGCAGCAGCCCAGAACAATGTACACTGACCCTCTGTTGGAACAGCATGTTTGTTTTCAAAGGGAAGCTAATTAAGACAAGTTCCCCAGAAGAGGGAGACAGCGGTAAAACCAAAACCAACAGTGCCATCTAGTGCATAGCTGTGCTCGTACACGGTTACGTTCCTTCATCGCAGGAACGCTTGGGAAGCGTGATTTTCAACATGCAGCGTTCAGCTGTGCGAAGGCAGCTGGTCTGGGATTATATGGGCTTTTATAGTTTTTAATACAATCACACATAAAATCTCGATACTTGTCTGCTTGATCTGTTCTTTTTTTCTTCCCCTTGAAACTGTGTTCAAACTACTGCAGGTCCTTTGTGTCTCAGCTTTTTGCAGCTGCTGAAATTCTTTCTGCCTTATTTTATCCTGCCTGGGAAATTCAGATTTCAGTTCTTCAGAGCAGGTTTCTCTTTTCCTGATCTGCTGATATTTATCTTCACAATGGGAGATGTGCGTATTCAGGAAGACCCATATGACTTGAGTGGCAGATAACAACCAAACAAGAGCAAATTAGGGAAATGGTTTCAAACTGAAAGAGAGGGGAGGTTTGGACTGGATATAAGAAAAAAACAATTGTTTATTTGTTTGTATTATGATAAGGGTAACAAAGGATTGCGACAGGTTGCCCAGAGACAGGAGGGATGCCCTGTCCTTGGAGACACTCGAGGCCAGGCTGGTTGGGGCTCTGAGCACCCTGATGGAGCTGTAGGTGTCCCTGCACTGCAGGGCAGTTGGACTAGATGGCCTTTGTGGTCCTTTCCAACTCAAACGATTCCATGTGTTTGATCAGTACTGTTGCTATGAATTGACTGAAATAAAGAGAAATCCTACGTCAACAATAGTTCTCAGATTTCCAGACTGCTGGTGCTTCAAGGCAATTACAGTGGAACATTTATTGTTGTCTTTAGATGGTATCTTTATAATATGCTCCAAGATAGTTTGGATAAGAATCTCTGTATATCCTTCATGGCTTTTTATTAGATGCATATATATGGATACCAAGAAGCAAAAATAGAAAGAAAGAAAGAAAAAAAAAAAAAAAAAACACTTTATTTTCTGTAGAGCAGCATCTGTTTAGGATCTGTTAAATACAACATTTGCTAGTGGATATGAATCACCTTTTAGCAGAGAAATGTAAGCCATTAATGCTTTTCTGACCGTGTGTCACGGGCAAAGCATGAAGGGCTCACTTGTAACCGTTCACCTCAAGCAGCTGGTTGGTGTCCAGCCCCGTGAGGAGTCCCTGCAGCAGTAGCAATTTCACGGAGTCGCTCAGATTTTGCTGTCACCCGATTTCATGCTTTGTGCTTCATTTCAGACACGCCGTCTCTCTGAGTGATCCAACATTTCCTCTTATTAGAAACTATTCCTTTTCAGGAACAAGGAACCGTGGCTTGGCCTCCTTTTCCCAAAATTCTGTAGAGTCTTCACAGCACAGCCAGAATTGTTCTTGGTACTCAGTGCTCACTCACTGTATGTTCATTGTCAGCTCTCAGCATAGATTGCCTTACACTACAAAAGAGAGCCTCATAGAGGCTGATGTCCTGCAGCAGAAAGAGATTGAGATCTCCATGCCAATTGTCTCAGACTCCTTTCTGCCCCAAGGACTCATGTTTCACTGTGGGTTTCTGCATCCACAGCCTGGTGTCTCTAATCTTTAATCCGCATGAAATAGAGCAAGGCACGTCCCAGGTGACACTGGGCAAACAGATAGCTACAGCACCAAAAACAGGAGTGTGTCCTTGGGATTTTGCAGTTTAGTCAAGACTGAAATTCTTCTCTGCCCTCATCAGTTCCTCTCCTGACATTAGGGGAATTACTCTACCCACACAACAACTTCACTATTTGTTTTGGTTTTCCTTTTGTTTTGCTTTGCTTGGCTCACAGAAATCCCCATACATGTTAATACATAACACAAAACCCTCTGGGGCAGCCTGAGACTTGGCTCATTTCACCCTTTCCCTTCCACCTGACACCCAGGGCAGCAGCAGCCCCATGGCAGTGGCTTGCAGGGCTGGCCTCAGTTTGGCACTCCAGTAGCTCCTCCATTACACATGTTATGAAACCCCACCTTTGCCAGGTCTGGAAGAGGGCTAAGAGGGCTGGAATAAATTTTGGTTTGCTAATAGCCCGTTTGAAAAATCCTTCCCTGGAATACAGCCCATGATCAGAGGTAAGCTGTACTGCCCAGGAATTGCAAGGTTCAATATAGTCAAAAGAAAGTAAATTGCATGAGATCTATTGCCTCCCTCCTCACCACCCACCCTCTCATTTTCCCATTCCTTTCCTATTTCTTTTCTTCCTTTCTGGGCTGGCAAGATCATCCCCACACACAAAGCACGTAAAAATGGTGGCATCAGCAACCTGGTGCCACTCAGAAAAGGTTGTAACTGTAACTTAAGGCCAAACTCAGAAACAAATAAGCATTGATGAAGACTTAAAAACTGCCAGAAACAAACTAACATAGGTTCAACCACCAAGAGCTACACGAGGTAACAGCTAAAATACAGCATCCAGGATAGCGCTAGGATGCAAGAAGGAGTTGGACTCAGCTACACGAAGTCTGCAAATACACGCAGCTGAGAAACAGCTTTTTATGTCACCGTGTCAGCAAGCAGTACACAGAACAGCACCCCATCTGTGTCCCATCACCTCCTGCCTGTTACCATTCCATATTTTTCATACATTATCAAAGTTCCGCATCCTGCCACCAACCTGTCAACGTTCAATTTTCATGAAAGCTTTTTGTCTTCTCCTGTGTCACACTTTAAACACCTATAAATGTTCCTTGATGCTCTCCTTTTTTTTTTTTTTTTTTTTTTTCCCCTAAAAATGACTTTTTATATGAAGGCCACAGTAATTTGAAGAAGAGCAGTCAGAATAGAGATTCCTTTTCCATGCTGGATAACATTATCTTACAGCTTTGGATATCCTGCTTCTCTTGGTATCTCTTTGTTATCTCATCCTAGTGATCACAACAGGGATAAGATTCTTTTTTTGCTGTATACTTTGATCCAGTATGAGAGACTGAAAAGAGAAGTTCAAAATCTTCCGCTGAGGCAGGAAGTAGTGCACTGTGTTTGCATTAACTTTCCACGGATTGAAAAAAGCCTGAGCTTACCATCTGGAGGGAAAGCGCACGAGGCTTTCCTTCAGACTAATGAGCTGTACCAGTCAGGGGTATCATTAGAACAGCAGCAATAGATGTTAAAGCAGGTACGGAAATAGCAAGTATCGTTCTCTAAAAATGCGAAAACTGCTTAAAAGACACGTGGACTACAAGTCTGTACCATTTCCAGGATAAAAATCTTTTTTTTTTTTCTTTTTTAAGTTCAGAATAGTTCATCCAGATATTGCAAATCTTTAGTGAGATATTAGATACTACCAAATACAGTTCTGGTTTCAATATTTTCTATTGCTGTAAGGAAACTGTTATGTCAGGGCCGGAACTGATGATTGAGCAGCCAATGAAGGAAGTGCCTGACCCACGGAGGACAGGAGGAAGCAATTCATCTGTGCTTCACACCTGACTAGGAGGGTCCAGCCAACCCCTCCTTGGGCTCATTTAAAGGCTAGCCTCCAAAGGAAGAACACTGCCTGGATGAAGGCTATTCCCTGAGAAGGGGAAAAGGCTCTGTAGTCAGATACCCTCCTATTAGTTGGGTGAGTTAACTTTTTCCTCTGTGTGATTATTGACATTCCTAATGATGCTTCGCCTGGTATCACAAAGGCTTCATCAGAAGCAATTTCACTGCTTCTAAGGACCACCAATTGCCAATAAGCTCACATAAAATGTGTCTTAAGGAGCCAAAAAGAGGTGACTTTTTTTTTCAGAGTTAACATGTTTTACTCCTGTACATGTATCTTGAGCAGGAAGAAATGAAAACAGCAGAATCTGATCTTTAATCTTCTTTATGTTGCTTTTATTCTGAGTTATCATTCTTGACCAAAAGATTGTTTCCTGGGGGCACTACAATGGGATGCCTTTCCTCCCATGTTGTATTAAGCTTCTGTCAGTTGGCTTTCTTATATATTAAGATATAGGAAGAATGTGACTTCCCTATATCCCAACTTACTGCAACCAAAAAGCTGTCATTTTTCTGTTTGTTACAAGCTTCTCAAGAAGTGATAAAGCTATTATCAAAATGTATCTGTCATAGGCATAAGCAATAGTGGAAATACTTCAATGGATTTTTGTTCCATGTAGGCTATTGAATAAAATCTATCTTCATGAAGCCTATGAAGTTGCCCATGGTGGAGTACAAAAGAAGCATGAAACACAACGATGGATAATTCCCACACTGAACTCTGTTATGCCTGTGGTATTAATTGTGATCTTGCAGCAGGTATCTGCACCACTATGTAACTCAATTCTGTGTAAATGAGGTTCAACAAGACCAAATGCCGAATCCTGCACTTTGGCCACAACAACCCCAGGCAGCGCTATAGGCTTGGGGCAGAGTGGCTGGAGGACTGTGTGGAGGAAACGGACCTGGGGGTGTTGATTGATGCTCGGCTGAACATGAGCCGACAGTGTGCCCGGGTGGCCAAGAAGGCTAACGGCATCCTGGCTTGCATCAAAAACAGTGTTACTAGCAGGAATAGGGAGGTAATTGTCCCCCTGTACTCTGCACTGGTGAGGCCGCACCTCGAGTATTGTGTTCAGTTTTGGGCCCCTCATTGCAAGAAAGACATTGAGGCCCTGGAACGTGTTCAGAGGAGGGCTACGAAGCTGGTGAGGGGCCTGGAGCACAGGCCTTATGAGGAACGGCTGAAGGAGCTGGGATTGTTCAGCCTGGAGAAGAGGAGGCTCAGGGGAGACCTTATAGCTCTCTATAACTTCCTGAAGGGAGGTTGTGGTGAGCTAGGGGTCGGCCTTTTCTCTCATGTAGACAGTGATAGAACTAGAGGCAATGGTTTCAAACTGCGCCAGGGGAGATTCAGGCTGGACATTAGGAAATATTACTTCTCGGAAAGGGTGGTCAGGCACTGGAATGCACTGCCCAAGGAGGTGGTGGAGTCACCAAACATGGATGTGTTCAAGAGACGTTTGGATGTTGTGTTGAGGGATATGATTTAGCTGGGGAGTCTTGGTGATGGATCTTTTAGGTCTTTTCCAATCTTGATAATTCTGTGATTCTGTGATTCTGTGAAATCAGGCCTCAAAACAAGAAAATATTCTTTTTTGGAGTCAAACAAGATGTTACCTCAAGACAACATGTAGACATATAGAACTTGCATTTGCCTTTGCACACACACCCAATTGTAGCCTCCTTCCTTGATTTCTGATAATCTAGTCTTAACCAAATTGGCCTATGGCTATCATCAGTTTCAGACTCCAAGTGGGTGAAATCTTTATTCTCTTACAGTCACACAGAGACCTCCCAATTTCCAGAAAACTGAGAACAGTGCAATTATAGTCATAAGTTAGAATACTTTGGGTAAAGGAAAAGGGAAAGACAACATTCTCAAAATTGTTTTTACATATGAGGTGTTTTCATGGCACCACTGTATCATCCAATGAGATGAAAGATGTCCCAAGTAAACAGACCTAGTGCTCTCAAGGCAAAGATAACTTCTGCTGTATAGAGTTCATGTGCCTACTATAGGCAACTTATATCACACAGTCTTCTATGAAACAGTACAAAGAAAAAAATATTTTAATAAGTGTGTGAGACTTTATCAATACACAACATGGTTATGCTTTTAAGGAATCTTTTTCTTATAAAGGACTGGGATATCCTATGAGAGGCCATGAAGATTTGCTTTTGTTCAAAGACAATGGTTGTTACTGTAGCAATATCAGAGAGCAAACCATTTTAGTGCTGTGCACTTCTTATTTTTTCACTTTTTTTTTTTTTTATATCAAGCTCTTCCAATAAACATATTTTTCACTAGATTACACAAGATCAAATATGAAGGCCCCATACTGTCAGGAAGCTAGAAGCAGCATTGTTCTTGAGCTATGCAGGCACAGAAAACTTCAGCCATCCTATTTTCTTGTATGGTTTATCTTAACCGAGATTTTATCATAAGAAATTCATTTCTATAGAGAGGAAAAGAAAAAGGAATTTGGACTCCTCCAGTGAATCTCAACCTCATCATACAAATCAGCACACTTACCATTTCCTGTTGAAGAAAAGAATTGCTAAACAATGTCCCATTATAAACAAATCCATTTAGAATACTACACTTCTTTTTTCAGAAGGGAATGACTAAAATATAAACAGGAACCAGGCTCAGTGAGAGGGAAGGAAAGGAATTTGTGTGGTTTCTCATGGAGCTTTTCAAATCCTGTTGGCTGCTCTACTCCTGTAAGAAGTTTATGGCTGGGGAGAGCAGTGCTCCAGCTCCTTTGCTTTCCTTAGTTTTATTTGCTTTCTCTTGGCACCACTGCTGCTTTCTCCTGGACCTCCCTTCTCTTCCCAACCTATCCAGGCTAGAGTAAAAGCAAAAAAATGCTGTACACCAAAAGAGCTAGATTAATGTTTGAGAAGTCTCAGAGATGTTTTCACACATTAAATTAAAAGCCTTCTTCAACTATTATTGAATGTAGAACCCTCATGCTTTGATCCTCCCACTCATAATCCCAATCTCCTCTTGCTTTGCTAATCCTTCTCTACCTCTGCATTATTCACACCTACCAATAAAGCATTCCTGATGCTCAAGCAAGAGTTATTCTATACAGAGAACAAAAACTGTTACAAAGTCCTTCATGGATAAACACGGGATTTACCTCCTTGAGCATATGTTCCCCAAGGAGCATAGAATAATGGTGGATTAACTATCGCATCTTCTCCCTTTAATTAGCCTTGTAACTTCAGCCCTGTTTTGCTTTTCCCTCAGCCCATGTCCCCATTCCACAGTCCATCAACCTCTTGCCCCTAATCTTTTCACACTGAAAGGGGATTCAGCTCTCATAACACAGGCCCCCGTATTTAAACATCTGGATCTGAACTAACCACCCCATTAGAACCAACAGTCTTATCCTAAAGCAGGCATCCTAACTAGGTCAAATGAATCTCACCCCTGGCATGCTTATATCTCCCTGTTGATGTAATGGGAACCCAGGGTCAACAGCTCAGACTCAGATGTTTACAGATGAAGCACTGAAAAACCTCCCCAAATACTCTCATTTTAAATGCTCTCATATTCACAGGCCTTTGTTTTGACCTCTAATCTGTTAATGCCCATTTCAACTTCAGTATCTTCCCTGGTGCTTTTTTCTCACTGCCTTTTAGCAGCTAAATCCCCTTCCACTTTGGAGGGTTTGTTGTTCTTCAGCCCTCTCTACTTTGGCTTTCTCATGGAGGTACTTGAGTTTCTCTCCATCAGTTGTCAAGCTGGAGAATGGTTAACAGAATCATACCCTACCACATCATGTGGGATTGCTTCAGGATCTTGCTTGCTACCTTCTTGTACAGCACAGGACATAGACTTAATTCCTTGCTGAACTGTAGAATTTTTCTTCTAGAAAAGCATCAAATACTTGCTCTACACTTCCTGGACCCAGTGCTGTCCTGGCTAAATTGTCCCAGTAGTCAACTACTCCGGCAAGTAAAATTTATTTTCGTTTGTCGCTTGAAAGTGTCCTGTTTCAGTACCTGGTCATGTCACACTCTACTGTACCAAAACATCCTATTAGCAACTTTCTGATCCCATAAACTTACAAACATGTAAGCTTTTTGTTGATAAACTAACCAGATTGAATTGCTCACATTTTCCAGTCCCTGATTATTCTTTCTGAACCCTTTTCCAGTTTATCAGTGTTCTCGACACCCTCTAGCTGTATGCGCAACTGTATATAGCTAATTTATGTATCTTTGAAAAACAGCATGCTAACACATATGCATGTTAATATCACTCTTTCCAACGTTCTGTCAAAGCACAAGGCTATAATATAATTTATTAGAAAATCAGTAGCACAGACTAATGTTTAAATAAGAAACTTTTCTACAGACACTGAAAAAAATGCTAGAGAAAATGCTAGATTCCAAGTAGTCTTGCAGTTTTTTCTGCAAACACTGATGTTGTAATTGTAACACTTAAAATTAACTGATACTGGCAATCCATCTAACACTGCTAACTGGAAGAATACTTTTAGAATGCCATTTTACTCACCATAGTGAAATAGATAGTAATCAAATTATTAGGTTATTCTGTAATAAAAGATGTTTATAAGCAACCAATAACCTTCCTTACTCAACAGTGCTCCATTTCTGCATTTCAGAAGGAAATCAGGATTCTGTCATCAGAGAATTTTGGATGAAGTGCTTTTGCAAATCTGACAACTTTATCAAACAACACATTCAAGAAGTCAAAGGGGCAGGTGAAGAAAAAGGTGGGCAAGTAGACAGTATTTTAAAAGCTAACACTGTGGCTTTTAAGTGGTTCACATACTAAAATAGCAAAGATAACAAATGTGTTGGGAGAAACCTTCTGACACCTACACAGTGAGTGAAGATTACATGCTTTAGAATCAACAAAACATCCAATTTTTAGCACCTCTGAAAATCAACACGTAATCTGGATTGTGTAAGCGTTGCTTCTTCTAAAACATAGCTCAGACCTGCCTAGGTATTTCATTGTGCAGCATTTCATCCTTATCATCTTCTTGTTGCCTCCACCTCCTTGCAATTGCTGCTGCCACCATAGCCCACTGAGCCTCCCTTCAAAGACCTGCAACTTCCTATCTCTGCTGAAGCAGGAGTAGCAGCCAACAAAACAAAGCTGTATTTCCTTCCTTTGGTTAGCTGCTTTTTCAATGCTCAATGCTCGCTCTTTTTCACCCTGCATTTGTGCATTCCTATCTCTGAATATAAATTCTGTATCACAAATAAATAATCCCACTCCAAATGAGTATACCTCCTTTGGTACCTCTTGCTCTGGGGGAGAAGTAAGTCTTGCTGCAAACAGGAAGCTACTGGTCTGCATTTAAGATGAAGCTAAGAAACAACATGGCTATCAACATCGGTTGCTCCAAAAGTAATGCCTCAAATTTATTTCCAGGGATATTATAACAAAGAGCACAATAGCACTACTCAACAGAGCAAATTCTCTGCAACAAAACACCACTTTTCAATACAGTCACTACCATTAGGTATATATTTTCACCAGCAATAAACAAGAGCTTTCCTGCCTCGCTCGTAAAAACCTGCACCAGTGCTAGTGACCCACTGTCACACAGTTGCTGTGATGGCATCACTGCTGAAACGCACCACCCACTACCTCACTATGCTCTCATCCACTGTTTGATTTCCACAAACTTACAGCAAGCACTGATGAACGGCAGCCGGTTCAATTTTTTTCCACTTGGAGAATCCAGTGACACACCTTTGCTACATATGCACTTCCATGTCGAATGCCATTTTGTCAGACTGCCCCTCTGCTGCTTGCATGGCAACAAAATTTAACAGAATATTGGTGGAAAGTTTCAACCTCTACTGCCGTATCACCACCTCTGGCTGTGGGCCAAATTAACAAAAATAGGAGCCATTACTTTCAGAGCAGCCTTCGTAATTCCTAAAACATAGATACGTGTCAAAAGAAAGGCAAACCTAGGACTGTGAATTTGAATTACATAAGGCAAGATATCTAGCTGACTATTCCTGGAGGGGGTGGGATGGTAAAAGAAGCTGAGAAAGCTCCCAGGAATAGAAGCAGAGTAGGAAGCCACAGAGCAAGCCTGGAGCAAATCTGAATGCACTGGTAAAATCATCCTCCAAAACATAGCAAAAAAAAATCCACTCTACATATCAAGCCTGTCATCCAGGTACTTATGACATGCATAGTCATAAACATAAAATACAACGCAAAATTTTAAAAAGCATTTTAAAAAACATTATAGTTGTGAAACGTAATGTTACAACATCTTAGAAATGTCACTGAAAAAGTCTAAATACCCTCAGAAATAAGATTTCCACAGATGGTGAAGGGCTACTGAGTCATTCTCTTGAATACCTGCTGCAGCCTAAAAGATTGTGTTAGCCAAGGAGGAAGCTCAATCAAAAGTTCGAGCTAGAATTGGACTTCATTATAGCTTTCTTCCCTACGTGGCTTTAAGCATTTAATATAAGGATTTAGCATTCAACTCTTCTAGAACAAACTTGTTTGCTTTAACTGTTAAGGTTCTGTAAGGTAAAAAGAGTGAACTGGGAGGTTAGCAAAGATCAACTACTGCTCCCCTCTTCCCCCAAATATAGATGCAAATTGGCAGGCAATTCTCAAGGCCCTAAGATCTGATATGTATTTGGCAACCTCAGGAACTGAAGTATGCCTCCCACCAGCTCACAGCAATGTGAGGATTTGTATTGAAGGATGTCAGGATGAAGGGAAGTGCTTCCCATAGAGAGGGGCAAGTAGCAAGAACAGCCCTGCACGCCATTCCAAGTGCTTCTCCTGCCACATAGCTGGAAGCACCATCTGAGCAGGGGCGAAGTTCAGCCCAAGTCCACCACTGACCTCAGAAGCATCCTCTGCATTTAACAGGTAGGTACCAGGTACACTTCTCATTGATTTGTCTTTTGAGCACATGCAAAAGGTCAGCTATCAATCAGAATAATGGAAATGTATGTTTTTTTCTTTTTCTGCATTGCTTATGTCAGTCTTTGGGGTCAGTGCAAAAGCCAAGAGGAAGTGTGCTGTGCTAATCCCTGGGCACCATTGCACACTTACCAGTCGTCAGGATTGCTTTGGCACAGAAGCTGTTTCTCTGAAGCCATTTTGACTGCCCAGCAAAGAAACCCTGAAGAAAGGATTGCTGGGCTCTTTCTCCCAGTTCTAATCAAGGGTGGGGGTCTGGCCCTACAGTGTCGATACCAAAAGAAATGACAGAAGCAGTACAGCAAAACAGCAAGGTACTTGATCAGCAGCTATACAGCGCTTGATTGAATTAAGTAGAACTCAATAGCTGCTTTTCTATTTTAAACTGTCTTTCTCTTCTTGCACCAGTAAACCACACACTGCTCATCAGACAGACCGGGCAGCCCAGGGTGAGTTCCAGTGTGGGATTAGAAATTCATTTAAATGTGGGCTGGCTAGTTAGCAATTGTACGTTTCACTTTACTGCACGTAGCCATAGTGCAAATTAACTTTTGATCAATGTGTAGAGACAGTGGCACATAAAAAAGCTAATATAGGTGAACTTCATAGCATAAGAGCTAGTGGCTGGAAATTGACTTTGCTCAAATTAGAACAGCAGGTGAGGAAATATAACTTCAGATAAGATGCAGATAAAATCCAAACTAACTCAGGCATCACTGCTTTATTTATACTGCAGTCACCCCCTGAGGAGATATTTTCTAAGTCACTTCTTAATCTTGGCATCCTTAAGCTTCCCATCCTGCAATTTGCTCAGCATCTTCAGAAATATTTTTAGTTCTCCTTCCTTTAAACTCCCTCTGAAGTGTCCATATTCTTCCTGAAAAGACACAAAATCACTTCAAAACACTGAGTCATAAGACAAGAGCAGTACTTATTTCCACATTATTCTGATTATGCATTTCCCATTTAGTCCTAAGGTCACAGTAAAGTACCTGCCAGTGTAATATACAGAAGGTTCCCACTAATATCTGTGATGACTAAACAGTCCTCTCCTGAATCATTCCTCTCACCATGACAAATTTCTGCAAATTTTAAGAAAAAAACCTCTTGTTTAAACACAGTAAAACCAGCAGTTAGATCTCGTATCTTGTGAGAAAATCAGTCATGTTTATTTGCCAAGACCTACCTTCTTGAGTGATCCTCTTTTTACGTTTTACATAAAGCAGTTTCCTCAGCAATACCCCAGTAGCTGGCAAATCCCAAAATCAACACAGACCTCCCCAGATGGCTAAAGACTCCTGTGCAGAAATTATCAATTCCTGTTGCGTGAAACTGAATGCTACACAATGCTTTTCCTGCTACAGACCATTAACTGTAGTTGTTGACTCCAAACAACAAGTATGAGATGCTCCCAAACCAAACTACGTCAAGACATACCTTTCTTGCTCTACGCTTCACTGATTTGCCCCTAGCAAGGACCTCATCACATAAAAGGTTTGTTTGTTGTTTGTTCCCAACATGAACAAAGTACTGTTCATTACCTTTGTCCACCATGGCTACAGATACTTAAAATCTCTCTTCAACTTTTCTGAATCAAATGTGTTGCCCAAATTGTACATTCATTGACTTTTTCATTTTCATCTTTTGTTTATATATTGATTTTCAGTGGCATTGTAATTTTCCAGAGCCCACTTGACCTGCAACAACTACCTGTGCAATATTGCTTTCTTTTATTTAAATACAACAGTCCCTTTAGGGCATCTAGAATGCTACAGATACTGGGAATATTTTGCTATACTGCACATGACAGTATTAAGAAATTTTATATGGCTGCTGTTGCAACAGAGACGGATGAACCCTCAGTGTATACCAAGATCTTTTGCTAGAAGGTGACTGTATCATACCACTAATTATAATCCCTTAGATCTATCTTGACACCTGTACATTTTCCAGTCAATGATCTGCTTTTCTTTGTCCATCACAGCTTGGGTGAACACACTGTGCCTAACAAGAAGAAACTCTGTTTTTTTTACATTCTTTTTATAAAATTATCAGTGGATGTGAAAGTATGCTCTGCCATATTTCCTTCACTTTGAAGCAATGATAAAAACTTAATTCCTCCCACATACTAGGAATAAATCCTTAAGAATTTCACCTTACTCTCCAGCAAGATTAGGTGGACCACTGTAGATCATATTTCATTTAACGAATAAGAACTTTAATTATCTTATTATTCCAAAACCTGGACTTTGTAACAGCTTATAGCCACTCTGGCATAACATACAAACCCTCTTAGCTTTTCAATTCTGAGGAACAAGGTCTAACCATCAATGCCAACATCCTCATCACAAGACCCTACCCACAAACTTAATTATAGTAATCGTGTGATCTTTCTCAAGCTCCAAATTGCCATTTTGGTTTCCTAGTGCTAATACAACTGAAAGATGTACCCAATAAAAATATGTAATGTTTGGATTCACCCCATAGCCCTGAAGGGATGTCATTTTTTAGAATGCGGAATGAGGATTCTTGTGTTATTTCATGTGCACGTGCTATTGTACCACTCAGGAAATCGGCACCCCTATTAACGAGGTGGTGTTTACAGTCATTTTGTTCAGCCTTTATCCCAGTATTCCACACAACCCAAGCAGCAGAACTCTGTTGGCCAACTCCCTTATTTCCCATGTTTTCTCTAGTTGTCATTGAGAAACAGGAAGGATATCTCAGAAACATCATCTGACTCTCCTCAGCCTTCGGTTTCCTTTTTCACCACGGCATTTCAGCTTCCTCAAGGCTTCCTCCCGCCTCCCTGAGCTCGGACAGCCCCGCCAGAAGGGCGCTGGAGGGAACCCCTCCCGAGCAGCGCCTGACAGGAGATGAGGAGAGCTCCCCGCCAGTGCCAGTTCTCCCACCATCCCCTGGGCTCCTGGTAGATGAAGACACTGAATCTCACAGTCCCCAATCTCAACGACAGCTTCTCTAACGCCACCACCCCCCCCGCACTCCCCGCGGACGGCAGCCGCACCCCGCCCACCGCCCGCCCTTCCCGCAGCCGGCTCCCGCCCCCGCAGCGCGCATGCGCAGACGCGCCGCAGCCGTAGGGGCGGGGGCGCCCTTCCTGCATGCGAGGGCGGAGCCGCGGGGTGCCGGACGGCAAGATGGCGGACCTGGACGAGCAGCTCTCCGATGAAGAGAAGGTAGGGGCGGGTGGCGCGGGGATGCCGCTCCCCGCCGCCGAACCCCGCTCTTCTCCGCTCCTCTGAGTCGGCGGGCCGCGGGACCGTCGCCGTTCGGGGCAGCCCCCGCGGCCCGGCCCGTCAGCCGGGGGCTGGAGGAGGGTCCGCGGGCAGGAGGGGGGCAGGGCCGGCCCGAGGCAGCTCCCGCCGCTCCTTGTAGGGTGCGGGGCGGACGGGAGAGCTGGGCCCGGCGGGGCGGGAACCCGCGTGCGCTGGGGGCGGCGGCGGCCGGGGGCGCTTAGCGGCGAGCCGGGGGTAGAGAAGGCTCCTCCGGCCCTTCCTCCAGCTCCGCTTCCCCTTTCCCGGGCCTCCTGCTCTCCCCGGGGATGGGGCCGTGCCTCGGCCTGGCCCCCGAGCCGGGGTGCCCTGGGGGAGGAAGGGTGTGGGGCGAGGAAGGCTTTCTCGTTTCCTATTAGGTGGCAGCAGCGGGAGAAGGCTGAGGTCGGGGATCAGGGGGTCCGTGCTGCCCGTGTGTGTCTGTCTGTCTGTCTGTATGTATGTATGTGTGTGTGTGTATGTATGTGTGTCTGTATGTGTGTGTGAGATCTCTACTTGTGGCCGTGGGAGCTCCTCTGGCTTCAAGCAGGTTTTCACAGGACATCTCTAAAGGAGCAGCGTGTATTACAAGAGCTCCGTTACCGGCACTCCCTGCCTTCCCCTTGTAGCCAGCTTCATGGCAGCTGTCTGCTCAGAGCCTGGCTGCGGTGCTTCATGTGCACGGCTCACGTCTTTGCATAATGCACAGTTTTATGCATTTCTGTCCTAAAAAAACGCGGGTTGTCGTGGCAGCAGAAGCTTTGAGGTGACTTAAGTCTTGTAGACATCAGGAAAAAGAAATGCTTCAAACTTCTCTGAAGTTAGATGATAGATATCCAAAATGTTGTAAATGGTTACAACGAGGTAGATTCTCTGTACTTTTTAGATTGACAGGGCTGTGTTTCAGAGCTGGAGAGGCGCTGGTGGGCCAAGATGCTGAGTGCATGGATCCCTAATTTTTATTCCCAGCCACAGGTGTTGAGATTGGTCCTCTATCTGGTTCAGATTCACATGTGTTATGTGTGGCAGTCTGTGATTGTATTCTTTCTAGAACATACAAGTAACTTTAATCCACTTGATAGAGTATATGCCTGAACATGCTGAGTATGCAAGTTAAGATCACAGGGCTGAAGGATGGCTAAGGTTAACAGAAACCTCAGGGTTCACCTGGCCCAAGCAGGTTACCCATGATCACATCCAGGCTGCTTCTGAAGATCCTCAAGGAGGAGTAACCTGTGCCAGCACTCAGCCACCCACAAAGAGCAGAAGTGCTTCCTTCCTTGTGCCAAACAGAACTTCCTGTTTCAGTTCATTCTTATTGCCGCTTGTCCTGTCAAATAATGTAAGGTACAGTGACGCTTTCTTCTTACCTCTCTGTGAGCTAAGAAGCACTGCCTGTGCTCAAGTGATTGATGAAGTTAAGTTCTGAACTTTTTTTTGTCCTTTAATTGCAGTTTTTCTTTTTTCACCAAATTGGTGCAGACTTTCTGGAGGCTCCTCCTGCCTTCGTATAATTGAATAAAGTCAGTGTTTTTCCATTGCAAATTTAAATTGATTCCTCTACCCGTTTCAGTCCTCTATAAAATTGATTGTTTTACATGATTGGAGTTTTTCAAGCCTGGCTGTATATTTATTGGCAATAAAACAAAGGTGAATAATGCTGCAAGCTCATGGAAAAGCAAATAAATATCCATGCAGGTCTTGTGATACCTCCAGATTTTAATTTTTCACAGAAGAGGCATGTGGATTAGTTTTCATGAATCTGAACCTCTTAGAAGGTTTATCGGTGTTATATATATATCCGCGCTGAAATAAGCATTCACTGTGTTCTGTGGCTCTCACTAGTGTTTGGAGAAGCTGTTTATGGACTTACATTTGACTCTGACATGTAACTTATTTTAGGTAGCCTTTTAGCAATGCTTTTGAAAGCACGGATATATTTAAGTTGTGCTATCATTTTACAACAAAAAAGTATACTGCTTAAAAACTATAATCATTTTCTGGTGGTATTAAACTGATAAGTTTGTGCACTCTAAGTTAACTAGGTAGAATATATATTTGGTTTAAAGCATTTGGGGGATCTGAGTTACTGTAAAATGAAATGGATTTGCCTTCTACTAAGTCACTAAATGAATACTGTATAAGGAATGAAATTTAGAACTGCAAATACTGCATATACATATATATCTTGAACTGAATTTCTTCAGTTTAATTCATTCCTGATGTCTCTACTAACACTTTCTGTGAATGATGCAGAATTCTTTTGAAGCTAACATTTATCAAGCTAGACAAGATTTTTCTTAAGCGTTGAGTTTTAGTGAGCTGAAATAATGCTGCTGGGTAGCACATGGAAAGCACATACTTCTCCCTCATCTAACATGGACTGTAATGTAAGTCCAGAAGGTATTGTGGGCATACAAACGTTCATTTTCACAGGGAATAATCAGGTTGCTTCTTTGTGTAACTCTCTTATTGTATTTGAAATAAAGGCCATCAAAGGCTGACAGACAATGGTGACGCTATGGGAAATTCTGATAGAGATGTAGCTACAGTGAGGGATTAAGTGATACCACAAGTCGTGTATTGTACTTGGTTTGTGTCTTCCTCTGTGTGCAGCAGGAACTGTAAGTGCTGCAAAGGCAGAAAGAAGTGCCTAGTTCAGGTGAAGGAGCTCTAAAACCAAGGAAGGATAAGAGCAATTGCGAGAAAACATCTTTTCCATGTGCAGGATGGTGTAATATAGAATTGTTTGAGTTGAAAGGGACCTTTAAAGGCCATGTAGTCCAACCTCCCTGCAATGAACGGGGACACCACAGCTAGATCAGGTTGCTCAGAGCCCTGTCCAGCCTGGGCTTGAGTGTCTCCAGGGACAGGGCACCCAGCAGCTCTCTGGGCAGCCTGTTGCAGTGCCTCACCACCCTCATCATAAAAAACTGTTCTTATATCCATCCAGATCTCAGTTTTTAGTTTGAAACCATTTTTTGTTGTTTTGTTGCAACAGATCCTGCTAAAGAGTCTGTTTGTTTTTTTTTTTTATATAGCCCCTTTTCAGACACAGAAAGGCCGCTCTCAGGTCTCAGTATCTCAGGTCTAGAGCTTTCTCTTCTCCAGGCTGAACAGCCCCAGCTCTCTCAGCCTGTCCTCAAAGGGGAGCTGTTCTATCCCCTGTATCGCCAGGGGCTGTCCAGTACTAAAGACAGCTTCTTTGACACACAGTGGTTTGTGGTGTTCTGTCGGTCTCTGAATGTTTCTTAAGAACGTTCCAGTTAGGTGGAAAAAGAAGATATACTATGTTTAAGTTTCAGTCTATAAATAAAAATTAGATGAGAGATGTGGAAAATATTGAAGTCCAGAACTTTTAAGGGAGACAGCAATGGAAAATCATCACTTTCCTTCACTTCAGAGGTAATTTGTCCTCTGATTAAGTCTTGAATACAGAATCTATTTATTTATCCACGACATTTGAAGTAGGTTTTTTTTTTTTAAGCTCAATAACTATTTTATGCAGTGTAGTTATGTTTCAGTTCCTGTACGAATTGTTCTACCTGTGGCTATGTCAAACTGATAAGCATATATAAGAATGTTTTGGTTTTTTTTTCTATGAGCTTATTAGTGTGTATATACAAATTGCAATTTATTTACATGAATATAAGCAGTGCTTAACAGAAGGGATTGTTTTCATTGTAGAAGGTGTATTTGTTAATGTAAATACTTGTTAATAAATAGCAGCACACACAAAATAGGGCTGCAACTGTTTGAATCCAAAGGGCGTTCTGTAGTCAGTGCCTTTTGGTGACTCACCAGATGTGTTTGCTGTAGGTTTCTTTGTCTTTTTTTCTTTTTGCGATGTAAACCCCTCTTGCTGCAAAGCACAGGAGTTAAATAGCCGTGTTGATGTGGAGATAGTCTGAGAAAACAGAGGTGTCTTAGGGAAGAAAGGGGGGAGTATTGATAGGAAGTTAGAGAACACCATGATGTCTTTTAATGCAAAAATAGCTCAAATTCCTTAAAATGCTGAGCATAAAAATACGTGTATTTTCAAGCATGGTATCAGAAAGGAACCCCGCCTCTTTCAGTAAGGTTATGCCTCAGTGTAGTTCTACTTGTTCATGAAGGCATATTGAATAAGGTGGAGTTTAGCAGCCAGCCAACTGGCCGGAGGTAAAACAAAACTTCCCTTTTGATGAGGAAATGGTCGCATTTTTGAAAATGAACCCGCTTTGCTACCACACATTTCCTGGTACTTTAGGTAACTTGACAGCTTTTTGAACTAGGTGTGAAAACCTGCAAAGCTAAGTATAAATATGTCAGCAAAACCTTGCAGTGGAATTTAGAGTAGTTAAGGAAAAAACTTTTTTTCTTTAGGTAAATGCTTTGAGATGAAAAATTTAAACCAGTAAAATACATTGTCTTGTGTTCAGGCTTTGTATGTCAGCAGCAGAGCTCCCTGTGCAGGAGCAAACCCACCCATGAGCTCAAAAGCGTCAGTAGGCTTTTCTTAAAGCTAGTTATTCTTTTAAAAATAATCTGATTTTTCACATGCTGATGTTTAGTAAGTCAATTTGTGCACTAAATCATTTGTTTTGGAAGGGTCTGAAATCTTAACTTTCGTAATTGCCCCAAATGAGACTTGGAGACTATAGGAAATGAGGATCAGTTTTGGAGTAGGAGCAAGATTTTAATAGACAGCTATGGGTATAATTGCACAATAATCCATAACTGAAGGTGATGTTTTGCAGGTATTCTAATGTTCTTTCTTTCTAGTTCATAGAATGTATATTGTAGTACATTAAAGATGTAGCTTTGCTAACCTGTCTTGTGGGGGAACCTTGTGAGCCCTCCGTCTTGTTCTTGTTGAAGCTCTGAATGGAACTAGGGATGCTGTAGCGTGTTCCTGTGGCTGACTGAAAATCTTTTAATAATTGAATGTGAAAAACACTCAAACAGTGACTGAATTAGTGTGTGTTTAAGTTGTCACATTATGGAAGCAGTCTCACTGTCAAAGTTAATATTTTTCCATGAGTGAAACAGAACAGAAGTTTTGTAGAGGGAGTTGCTTTCCTACAGATGTGAGGTTTAACTTAATGGTTACTATTTGATAACACTTGTGACAATTCTTTAATAAGAATGAGGAAGTTGAGAGTGCATCTCAGGCTGCTGTGTAATTCTGAATATGGCAGCCTTCCCAAGGCTTTTTTACATCCATATCTGAGATAGGGAAATGTGTTAGTGTGAGTTAGAAGATGATTTTTAAAAATGCATTGCTACTCTTGAGATCAAAGGACAGAATCAAAACTGTAATCATTTTATCTGCATGAAAACGTTGAAAAATTGATCATATACTGTATGTATAACTGCAGTTAATAACTTTATTTATTTGTGGAGTGGTACAAGCTGGAAGAAACTTCTGGAGGTATCCCAAATGCTGCGTTGTCCAAGCAGGCCAGCTCAGATCAGGTTGCTCAGGAACTTGCCCTTTCAGTTTTGGGTATCCCTGAGGATGGAGGCTGCACAGTCTGTGGGTAACCTATTCCAGTGTCTGACAGCATTCACACTCAGAAACTGTTCAGTGACAGTTTCTCACGTGGCAGCTTGTCTGATCCTTATTGTTTATTTTCACTGCTTGTCTCCATAAAGAAACATGATGCAGAGCAAACTTGCCTGCATTCTACAGAAGTTTAAAACAAAAAAAAAAACCAACAAGAAAACCAAAATCTGACTTGAAGACGCATACAAATGAAAGCTGTTATTCTAAATCAAAGTTCATATTTTCTTTTGTTATGAACAGTTTGAGGAGACTGGATGCTTATATGCGTTCTGACCGCATCGTGGACTGTGTGTGTCTAAGGAGTGCCACCTCAGCACCATCAGCAGCCTGGCTCCTGCCTTTGTGCTCACACAGCTTTTGTGGAAGCTTGCTACCCAGGGAATCTCACCAGTTACATTTATAAGGTTAAAAAGAAAATAAGCCCAAAATAGAGAAAAGTAGTAGAAGAAATTACTGGCTGATCCAGCAGTACTTGAAATGGGAGAGAATGATGTATGATGTGGTAGATGAAGCTTTCTATTGCTCAGCAGCAGTCATCAACCTACAGTTCTGCTGTGAAATATCATCCTTGTTTAATTTAATTTCTGCAAACCGAAGAGGAATAGGATAAAAATTCTAACCATGGTACATGGCAAATCGTTATATTTTTTTTCAGACAGAACTGTATAAAACTGTGTTTTAGTTTCCGAAAATGAAGTTTTGAAAAGTTGGAACAGCTTAAGCAGAAATGAAAGCAGATTTTTCAGCGCATGGAGTTGCTGAGTAACCATCTTTCAAAATGCAAGGCCCTTCAAATACTTGCTTCTTAATTTGACTGAGTGTTAAAACTTCAGAACTGCGAATTAACTTTGAGAGATAATTTTAAGGCACCGGAGTGGCAGGGGTGGTTTTGGGCATGGGTGAGGTGGCAGCTCAGTCTGGGAATAGGTGTTTCTTACAGAGCAAGCTCTGCTCTTCTTCCTTTTTGTTCTGCACTTTTGAATCCAGGCTTGGTATCCTTGGAATAATTAATGATAAATAATGAGCTTGAACTAATAGGAAAGGTCACTTCAGAAGTGTAGATTTTTACAGTGGATGAATATTCTGCACATGTAAATGAAGGATTTGTTATGCTGTGATGGATAGCTGAGAAAGAGAGGCCTGGTTGCTGGAACTGAGGAGCGCTTGCACTGTGCTGGCAGAATGGCGTAGTTCTGCTTTGGGGAGATGGCACTACCAAGTCTTTTTTGTGTATGTTTGGTTAGCCATGCTGTATGCTTTTAACTTCTCAAACAAAAGTGAAGAACTTTGCTTCACAATAAGTGTAAGACTTCATAGCTCTTTCAGTTCTCTAGGAATGATTCTTGCAAGGAAATGGTGAAATTTTTATGGATCAGGTAGATATCAAATAAGCATCAGGAAAGTACCTTGCTGCTTGCCTTCTAGTGGTTGTTGGATAAAAGCTAGCTATAAATCTACGTCAGATCTTTTGTCAAATCATAGGGGGGTTGTGCTAGCTCCTAGCTGGCTGCCCAATGTGGTATTTTGCTTGCTGGATTAGTTAAACGTGTTCAAGTTTAATCCTATGCTGAAGTGTGCAATACCAAAGAATAAGTTTTGGTGATGTTCTGAAGCATGCTGAGTGCCTTAGAATACCGGTGTAGTTGCCTGAGAGCAGGACTAGATGCAACTTTATTGGACACACCTCTATTTTCTAATTTGCTGTTGTCCTCAGAGATTAAAGAAGCTGGATTTTGTATAAATTCTGAACCTGAAATGTTCTTTATTTTTTCAACTGTTCTGGTAATTTTGTGGTTGCTCGTGTGTATGAGTTTTCAGGCACACACCTGGAAAAAGGACTACAGAAAAGGTAAATTGGAGTAAAACCACTGCAGAAATACTGTTGTGCACTACAAGTTTGGGACATGTGGTGCCATCAATAGTTCTGGAATCCCCTTTGTATGTATGTGGTTTTCCTGGCCCACTTGTTCTCTAGCTCACTAACTGGCAAGACACAGGCTTTCAGAGAAATACAGATGCAGGCAAAAAATGATATATTCAACTCCCTGTAGTTTTATAAGCAGTACTTTTTCTTTTTTACAGATTTTAGTAACTGATGATGATAGCTGAAGTTTCAGATTGACATTGATGATTGAAGGTTTACAAACAAAACATGTTTTATTAAGTTCAGTACTGTTGTAATGTTTCTGAAGTGGTATATAGGAAGTGGGTGACATTACAGGGTGAAAACAATCAATACTTTTCAAGATGGTTATTTTTTGTGAAAATAAATTTCATCATCTGAGTCAGTACTTCAGATAGAAAGGCTATTACCTGAGCTGACTACTATCTGAAGTACCTCATATTGTCTCATTTTGACTAGGGTTTACTTTTATCCCTACTATTAAGAGCTAGTAGCGTTACTTGCTATTAAATGCTTGTATATTATTTTTAAAAATTCCATTTTTAAGCGAAGGGATTTATTTCAATCCAATATGATACAGTGTTTTTGTCCCCAGGGGCTGACTTATATTGTTACCAGGATCTGTTCCTTTTCTCTTTGTTGTTTCAGTTTACAGAATTTCTAACTTGCTAAATAGATTGAGGAAAATATTTGTTCTACAGATTTAATGCAGCTTCAGGCATCAATATGAAGGAAATGTCTTCATTTAAAGCTGTTGATATGGAATGTGCCCCTCCTTTCCTGTGCCACGGAGCCACGTTTTTGCAGTTCTCAGCTCTCCCAGAAGAGAAATGAATTGAATGCCATAGTGCATTTTTTCAGTTGAGGTTGGTAGCAAAGAAGTTGTAAACCTCATTGTCATCCCTTCCCTGCCACCAAAGGCAGTGAAGCCTTTGCTCTGGGTCTCTGTGAGATGCTGCATATATCAGAATGCTTCTTTGCTATTTGGAATCATATCCATGAAATGTGAATTTGTTTTCTTGAGATGCTGAGGAGATGGTTTGCTGCCCGCTCAGGGTAATCCCTTTCTCACACATATGTTCTCAGAGCTTGTCTGGCCCTTTGAAGGCTTATTCACCTCACTAATCTGCTGGCAGCAAGAAGCAGCAGTTCTCTGAAATTCTTACAGTGAATTGACTGCTGTGTTCTTGCCACCTTCTACAGCCATTTTTTGCTACATCAGTTTACTTTTCTGAATGCTCACGTAAGTAGACAAGCAGTGTCTGTGAATGACAGGTTTTTCAGAGGATTGAAAGTTCTTCATCTACTTGGAAATCTTAACAGTGTCAGCCTTCCTGAAGCTATGGGCTAGCTGTGAGAAGCCCCTCTAGCTGCCTGTAGATAGAGCTCAGTGGGTCAAGACTAAGCCATTTGCTCAGTTGTCTGCAGAAAGGCTTCCTGAGCCGGCAAGAACAGTGCCAGAAGGCATGGCAGTGGGCACCAGACTCTTGGGGCACTTTACTGCTCCTAGAGAAGGAACAAAGAGCTCCCTTCTACTGAATATGGCATCTCACCTACTTGTTTTGCCAAAAGTAGATTCACCTATGAGTATGAGATTTAGTTTTACAGGGAAGCGAAGGTTCTCTCGGGAATATAAAATACACTATGTGTGGTGCCTTATTCCTTGTACAATAACTGCTGTAATTGCTGATAAAGGCAACTGCTAGAGCAAACTCTTTTCCCGTGATCAGCAACAAAGTTGTCATGGCTCTGTAGGATGGGACTGGATTACCAAGGTTTTCTTCTCCCACCCCATTGTTGGGTTTTTTTGGTTGTTTTTTTTTTTTTTAAGATTTTAGTTTAAAAGGGTTTTAATATGTACCTTACTGTTTCATTTTTATTGCTCTAGAGCAGTAAACTTTAACCTGCCATGAGCGCGGAGGAAGGGCGGGTCTCCCTGCTGCAATGAATCTGCAGCTGAACTTGCAATAAGCGATGTGCAGGAAAGAATAATGGCAAAGCATGTGGTTTCACAGCATACTGCTTACTGGTGTGTTCTTCCTCTGCTGTGTGGCTGTTTGTTGAAGGAACTGTCAGGCTGCCTGACAAGTACAGCTGTAGCTCAGAGAAGTTAAAGGGGAAAAGATAAAGGGAGAAAGGAAGAAAAGCTAACTGAAGTTACAGTGCCTTTCTTCTTGTCAGGTGTACCCTGCCCGATGGCTGGGAATGAGCATATGTCACAGCAGAGCTGCCACTGCAGCATGGCGTTGTGAGAGCCCTGCATGTCTGAGCGTGTATTCATGGCCATATATAGGCACATGCAGCACTGAAGGTTGGGCTTTTTCAACCAATGTCAGCTTCCGATTTGCCAGAAACAGGAAGAGTGGTTTGGAGGCATTGTAAGTCACTGTGTGTGACTTTAAATTCAAACAAGCTTCATAGTGGCCCAGTCTGGAAAAGGTGAAGGATTTGTCTGTGTACCTAAGCGATGGCGTGCCTTGGGAGAGATGGCACTGGAAACAGACAAAAGGATGAAAGCAAAACACTGTTCAGTAAATGACTGCTTTGTCCTTGTGTAATCTGAACAAACTGCAAATACTGACATACCTGAATCTAGGTGCTTGTTTATATAACAATTGCTTCAGTCTCTAACAGGACAAAGTATGGCCTGATAGCCACACTTGTTGCATACAACAAAGCTATCCTTTTCTCCTTCTTTTATCTCCTCAATTTGATTTTTTACCTTAGCTGCAATCATTTTCTACATACAAATCAAACAGCTTTTAACTGATGTGCTGGGCAGTATTTGGTTTCACTTCCATTGAGAGATTCAGTCTTGCTGACTCTTACTTACTGATCACAGACTGCATTTCAGTCTGCACTGTGAAGTCTGATCTACATGTGGAAATGGAGAGCATCTGCAGCAGGAGATGCTTCTCTTCTTAGTGCTGAAGAAGTTGTTTTCCTTCACAACGTGTGTATCGCTTGTCCAGATTAATCCTGAAAGCTGCAGCAAGTCGCAGAAGCCTTTAGGAAGATGTATTTAGATTGGTTTTCTGCATTCAGTTAATTAAATACAGTAAATATGCACTTGAATGCAAAGAATGGTAGTAAAAGCTGCCCACAAGAATTGTTTTTTTGTGAACCACTGAATTTCTGAAGTTTGCAATTTCTTGCAAGCTTTTCAGAAGGCAGTGACTGTAAATCTAATCTTGGAAAGTACAGCAGGAAACCATTGCTATGATGCTTTAGAATCATAGAATTACTCAGGTTGGAAGGGACCTCAAGGATCATCAAGTCCAACTGCAGCCTAACCATAGCACCCTGACTCTAACAACCCTCTGCTAACTCTATATTTTAGATGATGTTTTGGGGGAAAACAGAATAGCAAGTTGAGATATTTAGTGTATTTTCTCAGTTCTGGCTGTTTGAGATTTTGAAGGAGTGCTCAGTTATAACCTGGGTTTTTGCTTCTCGCTGCTATTCATTTGAAGTGCTTGTACTTTGTGCCAGCCTGGTTTCTCTTGAAGGAAAAGCGTTTGTCCCTTAGACTTTAAAATGCTGTGTTCTTTGTGTTCTGATTGTTAAATCAGTTCCGATCAGTTTTTAAGACTGAGACTCGGTGTCTCCAATAACTGGCATTGTTCACAACTGTCATGCATCCCACAAAGCTTTAAAGAAAGCCCTGATTTCCTATCTGTACTGCGTTGCCCTTGATATTTCTTAGCTTATTGCTGCGTGTTACAAGTAACATACTTTTGCTGTATGTCTATCCTTTTATTCTTTTAATTATTTGTCCTAAACCACCACTTTTTAGTTGTCTGCCCCAGTGTTGTAGCTCGTGTTTCCTATGGTTGTATCTGAGCCAGTGGCTTCTTGTTGCCAAAAGGGGGAGATGTTCAGCTCGGTGAGGCACGTGGGAGCGCATTCATTTCTCCTTTAGTTTGACCTGGGAGCACAGAGCGTGCCTTCAGAGCTTGTCTTTTGGGAAGGACTCTCCGGCAATAAAGAATCCCTAAGTGATCTTGAGGTCTTGTGTGTTAGATAAGAGTACTGGATTAGTATTGGTAATAAGTTAGTTTGGTTTAACTACTGAAAAAAGAGGTGGATTAGCTGTAATAGGGCTCCATTCGCATAGGTAGGTTAGCAAAATACAGAGGGCAGCTGACTGATAGACAGCAGATTTCTGGCTTCTGCAACCATGAGTGTACCTTACATGTCTTGATTTGCACATTGGTGATTATTTAGAAAGTGGTATCTGTGATGAATTGCTACACTGAAGAGAGTCATACTGAGGAATTTAATTTACTACTCAGTGTTCACTGAATGCAGTATCTTTCTTAGTCTGTCCCGAGGAAACATGTTACTATTGATTTCTTCTGAATAGATATTATTCATACTACAGCAAATCTGGCAATAAGAAAAGCAGTTTGTACTGGCAGCCAAAAAAAAAAAAATCAATGTAGCATTACCAGAATAGCTGAAAACAAGGTATTGTTTGGGTTGTAATGCAGATTTCCTATATGATGTTGCACATATTTGCAGCTTAAACCACATGGTTATTTAAAGTGCAGTTTGAGCACTAAGTTTTCCTTAATCTTGCATAGTTAGCAGCTGCCCAGCCCCAGACTGTGCCGCGTGTTTCAGAGCTCAGGCTCTCTGGAAATCTTGCCTCTGAGCATGCCCAGAGCTGGCCCAGCCATGCCCAGGGTGAGCAGGCCTGTCTGTGTTCTGGAGTCGAGTCAGAACCTAAAAAATGCCCCCTCATCCAGCACACCTCCATAGCTACTCCTCTGTGTGACCCCAAAGCCCAGCCTAATCCCAGGCTCTGTTAGTTGGTCGCTTGGTTAAGATGCCCTTGCAGAAGAGCCCGGAGCTTACCTTGCCCTTTAGTAGCCCATTGATGCAGTTCCTTAGCTGGGTATTTATGCTCTGCATTGGTTTGGTCTGAGCACTGAGCTACACACAGTATGGGGTGCCCCTGCTCCTGCAGGGCGGTGGAGCAGCGTGCCTTCACTGGGGAGAAGCACCCAGTCTGCTGGCTGGGGTGATCTCTGTCTTATGCAAATGAGATTAAATTCCTTTGTGTCAGAGAAGGCAGTTGGGTTTATCTGGGTGAGTGCTTTAATAAGGTGCCATAAAACAAGGCACTCCCACTCCCACTGCTGTGTCTCATTTGATGAAAGAGTAAGCCCTGTGGCATTTATTTCACTATAATGCAAAATATGCAAAGAGGAGTTCTGATGTATGCATTTGAAGCAGCAGATAAAGGCTGTCAGCAATCCAAAACACAGCATTCAGTTGAGACAGCTGAGACCTGGCAGCCTTTCATTTCCATTAGCAGCTCTGATTCGCGATGAGCAGGAAGCAGCTTGGCAAGTTGTTTGGGGTCTGCGTGAGTTTGAACTCTGCTGATGAGGCAGCAGCCAAGTGCTTTCTCAGGGCACTCAGAACTTGAATCACCTTTCCTGGAGATGACTGGAACCTGGCTGAACACTGGGTTTATTATCAACCTGGACAGTAATTGATACTTACAGGTTGATTCAGGAGCTCATGCAGGCTCAGACAGTTGCTTCTTCAGTTTCATATGTCTGTAAATGTCTAAATGTAAAGCATTTTGTGGTTGTTTAGGTATTTGTCAATAAAGTATGTGTTTCACAGACTTGGTAATTTCAAACAGAAAGACCAAAGAGTGCAGAAACTGCATCTCCTAGATCTTTATCCCACAGAACCGTAATTGAAGGTGTTAGAAATGGGAAATACTGTTCAAATCACTAGATTTGAATAGCAATATCATGACAAGGATGAAGGACAGACTTGAATGTGTCCTCAACTTAAATAACTGTAAATTACGTCAAGTTAGGAATCCAGCTTCTGTTTATTTGTTCTGCATGTTCTTAAGAGCTTAAAGGGGAAAACAAGAATGGAAAGTCAGCAGAGGGACACTGTATCAGTAAGGTAGCACTTCAGACGTTTTCAGGTTGGTTGTTCCATAGTGAAGAAAGCAGCTTTGTGTTCCTTTGGCAAACATGTGTCTGTAGCTGTGCAGTGCCGTAAGCCAGCTTGGGGGGGCTGGTCTGCAAAAAACAAAGATTACCTTTCTGATTTTGCTCACTGTGCAGTTGTGTAAGTGCCTGTGCAAGCACAGGTAGAGAAAAGCCAGGGCAGGCATGCGTACTTTGAGTGGAAGTGCTGACCTCTGCTGTGTTTTGAGTGCAAAAAAGTTATGGCTGAAGGCAGTGGCTTGAGGTTCTCAGGTGTTTTTCTCTGGGGTGGGGAGTTGTGTTGTTTTGTTTTGTGGGTGGTTGTTTGGTTGTGTTGTTTTTTGTTTAAAACTTGTCTCTTCCTGGTTCTGTCACTTGTAACCATCTCTGCCCTGTTGAGATGGAACTTCATTTTCTGTGTTTCTGAAAAGGAGCACTGCAATGTGAACGAATCAGTGACACAGGAATTGTGCATTTTCGTGTCTAGCCATTGGAGTTATCCAGCTTTTCATGATTGGTGTGTAGAGTGAGTAGAAATAATTACAACTCTATAAAACCACGTAATTTTTTGTCTTTTAGGTGCGTATAGCAGCAAAATTCATAATTCATGCTCCTCCTGGGGAATTCAATGAGGTTTTCAATGGTAAGTGTATTTCTGCTGCATGTTTTCATTTAAGGCATCTGTTCCCAAAAGTATATTGCTGATTGCTCTTCTGAATTTCACATAGCTTAGTTTTTTAGGAGCTTACTTGCTGCAAGAGATTTACAATCCCAATTCTGTAGACTGGCATATCAAACTTTGCAGTCATAAGGCAGCTCGGGGTTTAAATGCAATAGTGATAACCTACCAGTTCTCTTTGTGATGTGAGAATGAGCCTGCTTTCCATTTCTGTTCAACCATGGTTTAACACTACTTTTACAAGGCACACAATCCTACTTCAGCAATTTACAATTATATTTTTCAATATAAATCAAACTAATTCAAATTAAAATGGCTCTTTGAGTATTATTTTGATTAGTTAACCTTGAATGTACAAAGGAATACTGCTTAAAGTGTAGAAAGAGTATTAATCCCCTGCAAACATGTTTAACCCATAAGTTATGGCATCCTACATTTTACTGATATGTAGGTAAGCTGTAAGGGGACTTGAAATTAGTTTCCTTCTGCTATTAATTCCTGAACTTTATCTGATATGTTATTTTTCTTTAAAACTTGTCCCATTTGTCCTGTACCAATGTGTATGGATGTACACAAAGTGTAAGCTGTAGCCTACAGTAACTCAGATGCTATTTAGATAAGGAAGTAAGGTGAGTACACTAAACTTCTAATGAGTGACAGGAGCTTAAATTTGTTAAGGAATGTAATGAGAAGTATTTTGTTCTTCAGTTAAACTGTGAGTAGGTAATTAATACCCTGAACATAGCTTGCAGTGTACTTGTGAAATGAACTGCTGGTGAGCAGCTTGTGAGCAGAGATCTCTGAAAGCAAATACAATTTCTTCTTGCAGTGCTGCTAAAACTGCTCTTAAGCCAGTTAGTAGTTACAGCTCTCTGCACAGTAATTCAGCTGCATGTTTGATGATGACACACAACAACGCATTGGTTCGTTGATGTCTAGCCGAAGACTTGAGTGTTGGAGTGCTAAGATCAAAAGCGTTTACATGCAATTCAGACTTACTTCTTTGATAAATTCCTTGAGCCTACCCACGCAGGGTATGGATTGTATCTTCTTAACCGGATTGCTTTGGAAGGAATCCCATTTCAGTAGCACTTTTCTCGTTTAGTTCAGTCAAAATCAGAAAATCTGAAGCAACGGATTTTCCTGCCTAGTTACTTAGATGGTATGGGATGGTTTGGGTTTTAATTGTTTTGGATAGTTTGTTGATATTTGTTATGTGACTGGAACAAATCTTTGAATTAAGTATACTTCTATGTTATAAACTTCTCCTTTCAGATGTTCGGTTGCTGCTTAATAATGACAATCTTCTCAGGGAAGGAGCAGCCCAGTAAGTACCAGCTGCCATGTATTCAGTTGCATAAAAGTCAGTTCAGTAAGGCTTCCCCAGCAGTAAGTGATTTGTTTAAAAAGATGCTTTTGCAAATAAAACCCTGTTGTGAGCATTGTGCATCTTTGATTAAGATACAATATTTTGGCAGCAAAGTGTTGTATCCTGATGAGTTAGAACAGCTGCTTTTGAAATGGGAGACCTGCATTTTGGAATTTGTCTCCACACTCTTGCATTTTGTTTTGTTTATTGGTAAATGTTGTAGACACTAGACTTGTAGAAGTAGGGAAGACCCTACTTTTATATGAAGACCTTATGCCTACTATATTTCATGCCAGATTTTATTTCCTCTGTAAGAATAGAGTCATCTAATTGAATAGGAATGAAGTCAGTGGAATTTACATTTTCTGTTCTTTCACTTTCTGTGGGTTACTATAAAGCTTAAGTGTCTGTCTATACAAGGTGACTTTTGAATGTGAATCATTGTGTAATGATTGGAATAGCAGTATCAGTGCCGAGCCAGTCAAGATGAGCCTGTATTTTTGGGCTTGCTAAACAATGAGGCAGTAATAAATTTTTCTTTTATCATCCAGATTATTAGCTATTGTTTTAAGTCTCTTATGTCTACTAAGGAAGAAAGATTGTGCCTGATGCAGGTTTTTGGTGTTTTTTCCCTCTTGTAGTGCATTTGCACAGTACAACTTGGACCAGTTTACTCCAGTAAAGATTGACGGTTACGATGAGCAGGTATGAATTCAGTGATATTCCTTACATTTTTAAAGATGTTCTGGTATTGGAACATACCTTGGAAAGCAAAGGAAAGGAAATATATCTTCTCTACTAAAATATAGATGTTACAGCCCACCAGTGGTACCAGTTTAGTAAGTTATAGAGCATCTAAAGAGCCTGCAATTTACTTCTGTAGTATTGTCTGATATTCTGATTTGGAGCTGTAGGAGCTGCTTATCTGTAGTACTTGAAGCTATTAGAGAGAATAGAGAACTTCTGATTGCCTTTTGTTTCAGTAAGAGGTAGCGATCTGGATTTTGATTCTGTGTCAGTGCTTCCTGTTATCTTCTTCCTCCCTTGATGTATGTGCATATTTTGTTTAAAATGTGACTCTTTGAGGAATCTTCAGATAAGTGTGCACTGAAATGCACGATTGCACAATTTGTCATGATATTTTTTTCCTTTATTTTATACTAATACATTTAACTAAAATTTCATAATACAGGTTTTGATAACAGAACACGGTGACTTGGGAAATGGAAAATTTTTGGATCCCAAGAACAAGATTTCTTTTAAATTTGATCACTTAAGAAAGGAGGCTACTGATCCTAGGCCCCATGAAGTTGAAAATGCTATAGAATCCTGGAGAAATTCAGTTGAAACAGCAATGAAGGCGTATGTGAAAGAACACTACCCAAATGGTGTATGCACGGTAAGTACTAAGCTATCTAATCACTGAACTGTTGGTGAAGCGTAGAATTAATAAATAAATAAATAAAACGCTCTCACTAGTGCTGTCATCCTTTACTATATTCTATGAAAAGTATGAGGAAAAACAGAAGAGTACCACCAGTGGCATTGCTGAAGGTATTACAGATGGCTCTGAAGACTAGATCTTCTGCTTCAGGAATGTGTTTTTTTAAAGTTTATGATGCTTAATCTTAGTTTGGTTTCTGTGAATATCTACAAATAAAATTCCTGACATCAAGTCAATAAAAAAGTCATGTAAATTCATTTTATTCCACTTCCATATGTGTGGATAATGGGTAGCTCCTATAGATAAAAATTTGAAATGAAATTGTAATTAACTTGGTGAACCAGGGGTGTAGTTGGTTTCAACTGTGAAGAATTAATCTTCACAGGGGTTTGTTAGGGAGATCAGGGGAAGTCTCAGAAGTTTAATGTTTCAGCAACTACCAACAGATGGTTACTGCAGGTTATATTTCTGTCTTAGTCCTTTCATGGAAAAGGCTTGAGACCTTCTGTAGATGACTGCAGATTGGCCTCATTGATCCTGGATCACTGGTAGATCACTTAAAAAGAAATAAATATTGCATGAGATACAAATATCTGCCTTGGTTTGGTTTACTGACAAAACTGTCAGTAAAGCAAACTGTTTTCTCTCCATCACTTGTCCTATATATAAAAATGTATAATATAAAATATATAAAATGTATATATGAAAATATAAAAATTCTTCCCACCAAGCATCACTGGGTTCTGCAGCTTCTTGAAATAAAATTCTAGACTTAAATAGCATTTGGTTTGCTGTTAGGAACCCTGTGACTGTTTTAAGTTTGGCAGGCTGATCTATGGATAGCTGTTCTGGGCTTTATATTAACCTGATGGGAAAACTAATCTGGTAAAGAAATGAATATTCATTTGCTGATTTAATGTGATGAACTGGATTCCTGTACAATCAGGTGAGTGCCCAAGTTTCTGTAAAGGAAAGCAGATTGCACTTTTGTCAAGATAACTTCTATGTTGTTTGTTTATTTGTTTTTAGGGAGCACAGCAAAGCAGAAAACTAAAGCTACCTTTTTATCATGTTAGCAACAATCTAAATTAGCAAAAATAAAGGCTTGAATCACTTTTTAATTAAAGAGTAATTTGTATCTGAAACTCTTGTGGTAGCAATGACTGCCATGACAGTATGTGTGCTTGGAATTTCTGGTTGAAAAAGCAAAAACAACAGCAAAAGCCTTTGTGAGTTACAATACTCAACCTCTAGATTTTCTAATCTTGCTTTTCTAATTTTTAATATATAATCATGTTTTATGTACTGAGTATTATATACAAATCTCATTGATTGTAAAATAGGATTGTACAGTTAATTGGGATATATACTAGGACTGGATATCACTAAGCAGTTTGAACAAGATAGCTGAAATGTTAACTCTGCTTTTCTCATTTTTAACTAAGGTCTACGGTAAAACAATTGATGGACAGCAAACCATTATTGCATGCATAGAGAGCCATCAGTTCCAAGCAAAAAATTTTTGGTAAGTTTTTGTATGGGTACAAATACAGTGAAATACAGTGCATTGAGCAACTGCACTATTGGCATTGCACTGATTGTCCTAATGTCAGACAAGTGCATGTACACCATTCATGTTTCCCTACCAAGCTTTTCTTCCTGTACTGGAGAAATCATTGAGTGTACTGGAATCTACATGTAGCTGTAGGAGAATTGGATCTCAGAGTACTGAAACTTTCTTTTTTAAGTGCAGACAAAGCAGGAATCAAGACATGGCCACAGTACCATCCTGACACAGCTTTAATGTACTAACCTTCTAACCCACTAACCTCCTAGCTAAAATGGAAGTGTCTAATTTAAGGGAAGAAATCAGGTGAAACTACAGTCTCCCCATACTGCTATTCAGATGTTTGAAACTCCTTAAAGGAATTATGCAAGATTGTTGAATTTGTTTCTACTGGGTGGAAACAAGTTACTCTGGAACAGAAATTGTAGAAGAGCTGAAAGATTTTGTTAGAGTTTCAGCACTAGCAGACAGTCTTGCTACTTTAAGGTTCCTTTCGTTCTGTTTTTTGATAGCCTGCTCTGAAGTGAATTGGCTGATCCAGCAAATTTTCCAGGTCTTGGGAAGAAAAAAAGATTGGTTATATGTGTATACTAATAAAGAAGGAAAGAACACTAAAGCCTTTAGATATTTTCAGAAGCTAAGTCCTGTTGTTAAAAGCTCCTTACTAATAGATGCCCTTGGTCTTCATCCAAATCTTGGATAAGTATTCCAGGAAACTGTTTTCATCATGACTGGCTATGGGCTGAATATTTATGATTTGAAAGGTACTGTGTATGTGTAGTTCCACTGGGTATTTTGTTCTTTTCTTTTGACTGACAGTTGTATATTTTGTTGTTTATTTTCCCCTCAACTAATGAGGTGAAATATTTGTTTTTAATTTTTGCTTTTGAAAGGAATGGCCGCTGGAGATCAGAATGGAAGTTTACAATCTCCCCTTCAACCACTCAAGTGGCTGGCATCTTGAAAATTCAGGTATGTTTATCTTAAACTGTGTCCTGATGAATGAAGTATCCAGAGAGACTTAGGCCAATGCATTTAAATATTTCAAGAGAACTGGGGAGCCCGGGAAGCCAAAGAGAGAGAACAGTTTATTGAAGTGTTAGCCGTTTGACTGCATATTTGTCTCATTCTTGCTAAGTACTGTAACGACTCTGTGGGCTTCAGGAGATGTGTTCATCTTGGATGGGCATATACCTACTTCAGTTTTGTATCTATTTCCTGTACAGTGAGCCAGTGGAAACTTGAATTCCACATTATACTTCTTGAGAAGCTTCTTGAGTGTAGTCCCTTTCTGAAGAAGGGTTTTTTTTCTTCTTAAGTGATAGTAGCGTTTTTGTTTTTTTCTTTTTGGCGTTACCCTCGTTGTTTAGAAAGATAGGAACCTTTGGTTTGAGTCATTCTGTTGTCTGAAATTTTTGAATTTAGATCTCCTTCATTAAGAATTTTCCCTTTCTGTTGGCTCTAAGGCATTCAGAAAAATGTTTTCCAAGCAGGAATGTAGAATTCTTGAAACAAGAGCAAGTCTGGCTCATGCGGTAGGCAGGCAAACTTGGCTTTCTGGATTGGTTCCCTGGAATGTGTGCACATATTTTGCAGGAGGTTATTTAAACAGTTCTGGGATCAGGATCTGGAATTTTATTGCAGCTTGCCTTTCAATGTAGGAGGGTTTTTTGGTTCTTTTTTTTTTGCCATTTTTGTTTTCTTTTACTAGATGTAAGCCAAGTTCCCTTTTCCTGCTCTTTCTGTACCTTCAGTAACTTTTGCACTGACCTTACTGATCAGTGACTTGATTTCAGAAGGAAGATGCACCAAAATATTCTCAGTGAGGCTTAGTATGTTCTTAGTTGTGGTAGCTGTGTTCAGATCTAGCTAAGCAAGGGCCTGAATCTCATTTCCAATTTTGGGTCAACATTCTGTAAGCTAGAATGATATTCATAGTGTGGACGATTGTTACTATATTGTTAATCAAAATGGTCATAGTAAGCACCCTAAGTAACTGCTAGACCTGCTGAGACTTTGGAAGAATCCAAATGAACTATCACTTAAATCTGTCCTGCACCAAAACACTCGTTTTGTCCACAGCACTCACTTCAGGTTAAATGT
Source organism: Perdix hodgsoniae (assembly GCA_035772895.1). Lineage (NCBI taxonomy): Eukaryota > Metazoa > Chordata > Aves > Galliformes > Phasianidae > Perdix > Perdix hodgsoniae. The sequence goes on from JAPSGF010000043.1 coordinate 3,281,900, forward strand.
CTAGGAGATTTTTCCAGAACAAGCAGGCATTTATCTCATTCTGGGAAATCTGTGAGCAAACAGCTGTGTGATGCTTAGCTGCCTGCTGGATTAAATGACAACAGAAAGTAGCCTGAACAGGGAATTGAATTAAATGTGCATCTCACACTCATTTTGTCCTTTATGATTATCTTGTATAATTAATCAAGACATTATTTCTGTTTATTAAAGTGCATGTTTTGGGAAGCAATTAAAAGTTTGAGCTTTTTGCTTTCTTAGGACATTCCTATTTCACTTGGGAATGCTGAATTCTGTTTCAAAGTTCTAGAAATTTTGTTTAATTTCTGCAATGGATATAGAAGTACTTTGAGTGCTTTAGTTTATTTTAAGGAATGAAACAGGCTTCTGGATTATAAACTTACTATGACTTTAGTGGATTGGGGAACCTTTATGACAACAGTGTTGCCTTGGTTCTGATAAGATCTTTAAGTACCTTGGGGGGAAATTCCAGCATCACCTGTGTTCTTGTGTCTTATTTACTGTTAAGGTCACATATACAATCTTCTTTTTTTTTTCCTTGTTCTATTAATACATTCCAGTATAGGGGTATCTTAACTGTCTTAACCTCTTTCAGTTTCAATTTTCTTTTAATTACATAAGGTGAATACTGTGCAACAGCAGGCTTTTAGTAAAACTTAAGTCCCTTTGGTGCTTGATGTGCCCCAGCTGTGCATGGGAAGCAATTGATAAGTGTGTTGGTTACTGATTTTATCTGTTAGATAATCTGTTATTCTCATCCCTTCTTAGTTAACATTCCCAAGAGGTTCTGTTCATAAACATTGTCCTTCTTGTAGTCTTCTGAACCCAGATATAGCATTCTAGAAGGATGTCACCAGTGAGGTATAGTACAGAACAGTTACTTATCATATTTCACTTGACACAAGAAATTTCAGGATTAGATTTGACTCTTCATCTGTGTTAAATGCCTCAGGTCTGGATGTTTGTGAAGAATATAACTTGGTGAGGCAGGTATTTGTGCTGATATTGGCTTTAGAGCACAGGGAAGATTGAGTCCTCTCCAATGGATCATGGCAGAGAAGGCCAGATTATACCTCACTGGATTCTCTTGTTTCATTGGAGGGGCTCATAGTTTCGCACTTCTCACCTCCAAGGAACTAGATTGAAAAAAGCTGATAGAAGTTTCAGCCTGTGATGTTTAATTTGAAAATAAGCTAATCTTATACTTAAGGTATCTTTTGTTGGAAAACAAGTTTTTTGCCAGTAAGCAAAGTAATAAGAGACAATGAATCTTATGAACTAATATTTTCTCTTACAGGAAATGCTGCTTGTGCTTAGGTATAAGTGCCTTGCTATGTCATTATTTTGTCTCTTTTTTTGTGTATTTTTGTCTCTTTATTTTGTGTAAAAGTGAGGGCCTCTTGCATATGTCATGATCATAATGTATATGAAATCATACTGTTGTTCATTAATCACCACATTCAAATGTTATCTTGCGTAGTAGGGTGCAACATAAATGCTTCTGTTTCTCATAACATCAGTTACAATGATTGTGTTGACTTGATCAAACTTACAGAAGTATCTTTAAAGATACCCGTTTAAATGTCAGAGTTCCATAACTCTTTTGCATCAGTTATTGTAAATGTTTACACATAATTTCATAAATGCTTCTGATTTTTCAAGTTCTCTGATAGTTGCATTAAAACCCAAATGTTTTCAGATCCTTCTCTCCTTCCCAACTGAATTTACTTCTAAAATTAGCTTGAGTAGAGTTTTACTACTTACCTCTTCCTGCAGGATATGCAAGGAAGCTGTTTGTAGATTTAACATTTCAAATGTAAATAAATTTCATTCTGCCTTACTGCCTTTGTCAAACTTTGTACTGAATTTCTCCTTTGCCTACATGTGTACCTGGTTTTGTTTTGAGCTGTACCTAACAGAAGGAGATATCAAAAACAGGCAGGTGAAGAAAGGGAAGCTTAATGTTGTGTGATTCCTGGCACACAGTTTGAGCAAAGCTGGAAAGAAAGGAAATTCAGTGTATCCTGAGGCTTTGCCAAAGCTGTTCTCATGTTAAATGTATTGTTACCACTTGAAGAATTCTTAGTGAAGTTATCACATAAGTAGCAAGTTTTCTACTTCTTGTTGATCAAAGCCTAAACTTTGCATGAAATAGTACTTGAAGCAGATCAGCACCAAAATATTTTAAATTTAGTAGCTTCTTCATAGTTGCTTTTCTAAAAGTATTTCTGCAACATTTTGATTTTCATGTATGATGACATTCTGTAACATTTGAGTTTTTTTGTCTAATTCTCTGTAGGTTCACTATTATGAAGATGGTAACGTTCAGCTTGTGAGCCATAAAGACATACAGGATTCTCTAACAGTGTCTGTAAGTGAACTTTAGAAACCTTTATGTGTTCACTGAAGTGACTTTTTGATTTAAGAACAGAAGCTAGTTAAAAAACAACTTAGAAATGTGAGGGCTAGTTTTCTTTCCTATGTGAATGAGAATGAATATTCTAATCTGTGAATATTTTATATGTAATATTTTCTACTTCTACATTACAACTGCATTTAGTAATTTTAAATTACTACAATTATGTGTAGTTAATGTTAATTTAAAAATTTTTTGATTAAACATGTGCTTGCATGTGGCTTATATAAGCTAAATTCACTTTGTAGCTTTAATCAGGTTGCTGTCTTGTCTTTCTACACCTGTGTTGTATTTAAATGTTGGTATGCAGAGTGCTTTATAGGTATAATTTTTGAGTATGAAGAAGGTTTGAGTTATAATAATCCACTTTATTAGTGCAGCTTCTAGGAGATCACGTGTAGTACTGCTTTGTTTGTGGCAAGGTAACTGATATGCTAAAAAGTAGGAAGTAAGTGCTGCCAGTTGAGAAGCAGTAGTGAGTACTTTTCCTCCATTTCCCCCCAGTCTGTAACAGGTGCTTTCAACATCATGGTTTTCCATACAAAAATCTCTTTCAGAGATGCTTCAGATTGAGGAGTATTAACAATTCTGGAGTTTAAAGTTTTCTTTCCAAGTGGATTCTTTTAGCAGTGAGGAGCACAGGGTTGACATAAAAGTTGTTTGGAAATAGTAGCAGATGTGTCCTTTTGGAGTTGGTATTATTGCAAAATGAACAGCTACTTTTGAAGTTATAATCTTCTTGATTACTGGAGGTGATATTTACAGGTGGTAGGATTTCATACTGGGGTGTTCCTTAAAAAATTTAAGCCAGAGAAGTTAAACTGGTAAAGGAAGATTTTAAACATGAACATTAGAGGTATTTTAAAGATAAAGGCTAGCAGTGACCCTGTGGGTCTTAAAACCTTAGTTCATCAATAGAGAACATTGTTCATTAATATAAAGCAAGATTTGTTGGCTTTTCAGATGCAATAGCAGCATAGAGAGTGGCAGACTGTGGTGCCAAGAGATAACACTTCTGTAGCTGTAGATATAAAATTACTTTTCACCCCCTAAGCAAAGAGATCTGTTTAGTCTTTCATTCAACTAAGAGATGTTTCAGAAGGAACTGTCTGGAAGAAGGTCTCATTTCAATAGCTTTTGCTTCTCTTTCTTTTGGAAGTAACTTAATCCTGTTCTGCAATTTAGAAGACCAACGAGTAGAAAAACATCTTTTACATAACCTTCCTGCCTCCTAATAGAACAAAAGCGAGTATGCTGCTGGTTACCAATTTTTAGCCATGGCTAAAGCCTTCAGAGCGGGTAGAGGTTCTTATCTCATGCAGGCAGAATGGTAGAATAAAAGGAGCCCTAATTACTTCTTTTTTTGTTGTTTGGCAAAGAAGCAATTCTGTACCAGCAATGGGCACAAGTGAAAGAAAGAAGTGAAAAGTTGTCTTGTTGCTGTAACTATGAATAATTGTAGTGAGGGTTGCTTTTTTCCTCTAGTTTTTCTCTGAGCCTTTGAAATCATTGTTTCGGTTCACTGGAAAGTCAAAGCCCTTTCATTCTGCAGTCTTCTGCTTGCTCTCTAGCACCTTCATCTCTCTCTGCCTTGTTCAGGAGCACTTTCATAGCTGCTGGATGCAGTTTCTCTGAAACTTTGAAGCAGTTCTAGTTGAGCCTGCCATAACTTTTCTCCAGCCATGCAGTCCAGCCTTGCTCTTTTATTAGCAATTCTGTTGCCAGTGGCTATTAAGCTCAAAGAACTAACCCTTTGTAGGCACAAGGGATTGCATAGGACAAAAGCATGTCTACCTGTTCTGCTTCTGCTGCAGATGTCCCCTCAGGAATGTCCCGAAGACCCAAGTTGGAGGCTTCTAAATTTTTGAATGCTCACTTCCTTCCGAACACCTCTTTCAAGCACTTCAGCTAATTTGCCTTCAGATTGACTAAAGGGTCGTTGTTCATTTTTAAAGCAAACAAGAATTTACATGCTGAAAGATGAGGCATCAAAACACTGCTATTAGTCATGATGAATTTTGGAAATTGAGTTGTTGCACCCTCATTTTTGTAATGTTTACTTGAGTGTTTTTTTTAAGACTGCGTATAATTTGTTTTTCCTGCCTCATCTGAGTTGTCTAATTTAGAATACTTGGAGATGAATCTTGTTTGTTTGTAGTTTGTGTATTTTTTGTTTAGCAGATGTTCTTTAAGTTGTACTGGAGATAAAATGTTGATAGCATTAAAACAGGCAAAGTATTGATGTTCAGAGACTTGTGTGTACATTTTCACACTTGCAAATGCTGTTCTTATGTCTTTTTATCAAAACAGAGCTTTTAATCAAGGCGTTTTAATGAGCTCTGCAGTAATCTTTATGCCTGTTCCAGTTGAAATGCTCTAATTTTTTAACGTCACTTCCTACCACAATTAAAACTAGCTTGACTCATGTAAATAAACCAGTACTGCTGTATACTTAGTTAATTTGTTTCCTCATAATTTTAGTTTGTGCTCTGAACTCGCACGACTAATGAAGGTGTAACAAGAAAGAATGTGGCATATATCTGTTGAATGAGTGTTGAGTTCAGTTGTGTTTTAGTCACTGAATGGTCACGTGTTCTCATGGAATCTTTTCCATGTCTCTCATGATAGTGGAATAAACAAAATGTAAGCAGTCTTCACAGAACCATGCAGTACATCCAGCCTGACTGAAATACTCTCTTTGTCTAGAATGAAGCCCAGACGGCGAAGGAATTTATAAAAATTGTGGAAGCTGCAGAAAATGAGTATCAGGTGGGTTGGATAAAAACACCATAGCCATAATCAAACATTATCATATATTTAACCAGAGCTACTATTCTGCAATTAGCAAGCTTGATACTAAGATTATGCTCTTTCAAGCAAATACAAATAGATTGCATGCTGCTGTTAAATTACCTTCCCTTTCTAAACCTTCTGGTGATTGCACTCGCCTACATAATAATAGTATAAGTCATTTTTTGAGAACAGAAGATGAATCTCTGAGGTCCCTAGTCTGTTTAAATATCAGCGGTTCTGATCCCTTTCATCCCAGGTGCATTTCTTAAGTAGAATTTTTGTACAGATTTTGTTTGGAGGTGGCTCTTTTTCACAGCTTTGCAAAGTATGACAGTAAGCATTACGTATTTGAGTTAGTCATTTTGAAGCTAGAGAGGTACAGCTGTTCTAGATGCCCTTTGTAGAAGTGGTTTCATGTTCATTTAGGTCTTTAACATAAGGTAGATTTCAGACACCTTCTTCTGTCAGCTTGGAAAAAAAATACTCATTAGTAAAATTGTACTAAGTATCATATACATTATGTTTAAGTTATGCTGCAATGTCAACTGACTCAGCCATCCCCCAGAAATAACAGTGGGAAACTTTGATGTGTGGAGGTAATGATGTATGAGCTGACTCTGATCAGCATTTCATTCCTGTTGCTGATTAACCACACTGAGGTTTGCTGAATCACCTGGCCTAGAAACAAGGTTTAGTGCATCTGTTGAACTATCTTTGCGTAGTTTCAATCTAGATGTAACATCTCTTATTCATAAAATATTTCAATTTATTAAGCCTCTAACAGGCTATTCAATCATTTAACTTCTTATGTAGCATCTTTGTTCTGTTTTTCATGCATCTTTGTATGACTTTGTGTTTAACAGACTGCAATCAGTGAGAATTACCAGACTATGTCGGACACTACGTTCAAGGCCTTACGTCGGCAGTTGCCAGTTACCCGCACCAAGATTGACTGGAACAAGATTCTTAGCTATAAGATTGGAAAAGAGATGCAGAATGCTTAAAATGAACGTTGCATGACTGGATCATTTTAGTGTCCTTGTATAACAATTTAAAAAAATATATAAAATACAAAAGGTATTTGGAACTGTCAAATCACCCAGTCAGCATGGGCTTTTGCCATTGAAAATCACTGTAAGTAGTTTGGTTAGAGCACAAAGCTTAGCTAATTGATCTTTTTTTTTTTTCCCCCTTTTCTTTCTCTTCAAAGGGTTGCAACTTCAGTGTAGCTAAGTAATTTCCTTTAAAGTTGCTGTTATACCTTTATTTTTTTATAATGAAGAAACCATGCCTTTAGTTTCCCATTACAAGTTAAGAACAGTTTGAAAATATTTTTGCATATGATAACCCTTTCTCTTGCTTTCATGTGAAATGGACAACTTCCAAAATGTGCTGGATTCCTTGTGGAGATCACTAGTTGGCATTTCTAGGTCAAGGTCAACGTGGAATTAGCAATAGGTGCTGTTGTTGAAATCATCTGCCCTTCCACTGTATGTCATCTTGGGGAAAGCATTTTCTATCTTGTTTAAATCTTTGAAAATACTTATTTAGTATTAACAGAACTTTTTTTTTTAAGAAAAGGCCAAGGTCTAAAGCTGTTTTAAGGTTTTGAAATTAAATAAAAGTACTTACTCCAAAAGTCCACTTAATGCTTTGTTCCTGACAGTTACTTAAATACAGTTACTTAAATGAGCTTAAATTCCATCTGCCCTTAAGTTTTTGTCATAAAGCCACAAGTGTATTATAACAAGGCATATTGTAATATATATATACAACCTGTACTCATTACCATGTCTGTCTTTTTTTTTCCTTGGATTGAAATGTACTAAAATTCAATGTGACATTAAAATGCAAATTTTCTATTTATTTGAGTATCAAATTGCTTCCTGACATAGCCTATTTTTGGTATTTATTTTTAGAGCGTTGCTTAAAACAGCCGCAAATTTGTGGCCTGTTGGCTATTTCCAGTATATTTGGAGATTTATTGTAGTATTGTCATCATTCATGGTTTCCACCCACATTTAAGAAGCATCTGCCTATGGAACTCTTTTTGAAACGTGTATCTTATAGCTTCATATGGAAGAAACTGCAAGATAAAAATAACATGTCTTTTTTTTCCTCGGAGAATACTTTCCCCATCTGATAGATCTGATATTGGAAATAAATTTTAAAAGAAAAGGCAAAATTTGTTACGAATTATGTATTTCACTTCAGTGAATACATGGATTTCATTTTTAGTTGGATGACAGCCCATTCCAAAAGGTGCTGTGCAATTCTATGCTCACGATGGAAAAACAAACAGCTTCTTTTTTCTAGAAGTTAGTTACTTATGCGGACTCCAAAAAGTGAAGCTTACACAAGGGTTATATTTTTGTTTACAGCGTGGTCCTGTTAATCACCTTAAACCGTAAGTTACGGCATAGTACAAGATTAGATTCACTCTCTTGCTGAGTATAAAAATGTACACAAAAGGTAGGTTAGTATTTGGATTGCAATAGCAAGCCCCAGTATGCTGTTTGTCAGTGTTTTCTTTTAAAGGGGTATGGAGCTGATTGCAGTTCTTGAAATTGCTGCTACTTTACTGTACTAAACTGTCCAATAGAAGAATGAGCTTTGTTCTACAATAGCCTTCCTGAAGAATTGCCCTCTCAATTGTCTTTATAGATCAGCTCTTGAACCATCTTGTTCTTCTTATTTAAAAGAAAGCTTGTAAAAGTTGTACACGAGCTGATGACACATCCAAAGTCGCAGCCTAGTCAGTCTGTCCATGTTCCTTAAGGTCTAAATACAAGTCTTGCTACAGTATTCTCTTCTGCATACTTAAGAAGCATAAAAGGCAGTGAATAGACAGATAGAACTGTCCATGGGCAGCAATGGTGCAGATAAGTACTCTAGCTGTTAGAATGTTACGCGTGACCAGAATCAGCGCTGGCTGAAAGTCAGAATGCTATTTTTCTTATCTGAAATAAAAGGCTAATTTTAAATATATTCCTAATAAAGAGGTATTTTATTGTGAAGTACTCTGTGGTTGTGCTTTCCTCTCTGTTCATTCAGTTCCATGTTAGTCTCAATTCCTGTATTCAAAAAGTAGCATCCCTGAGGATGTTCAGTTGTACCACAGATTTGGTTGAATAAATTTGTACTTTTTTTCCTTAGTATGTTTAGTCTGAGATAGTTCTATGCCTTGGACAACAAATCCAAGTGTCAGTAAAGCAAATCAGAAGTAAAACAAATATTCCATTACTTTTTCTGGATAGTACCTTCTGTCATATTTGGGAGTAATGACTTCCTAAAGGAAGCTGACAGGAATTTATCAGTCGAGGTAGATGGCACATTGAGTTCTTACATTCTCTCAAAAGTTTTGAATGTCACTTGCATTTTTATTTTACTTTATTTTCTAACTTGTATTGTTAAATTGTTGAACTTTACAACTTACTTGGTAGGCTTTAAGATATTTTGTGTAGGTAAAGCACTTTCTGAAAAAATTTGCTGTGGCAGTTGTGTCAATGTGAACTAATATTTGTCTATATTCTATTTTTTAACTATGAAGACAAGCTTTGTATTGTGCAGTGTTGGTGTACTAGATATTATGATTTGTGATATGCCTTATAAAACGTTTCTGTTTATGAAATGTGTTATATCTTATGCATCTCAGTGCCCCCTTCCACTGAGAATTTTTTTAACTTATACACAAGTAAATAATTGCTCCTTCTGAAAACAAGAAACAGGAGTTACACTTCTGCTTTCAAATTCTACTGAGCAACCCATTTTTTGTATGTCTCTGTTCTCACACTACAAGTAGAAGGAGGCTTTACCATCGCTGTAATATTAGTTACATCACTTCTGTTTCTTGTGTTTTGCACACTTTGGCACACTTGAGTTTACTTCCTTTTGGAGAAATCTGCACTGGAAGGTGTGCTCTGGCTTTGCACCAAACTCCAGCTCCTCATAGGGATATGGGGCCATAGCAGTGTTTTGTCCTTCAGACAACATGAAGCCACCTGTGTGTTGAGGATGTCTGCACAATCACATTAAATCTAGCTTTCAAATTTCCAGACTTAATACAGTGTAGGTGTAGAGGTTCAGTACCAACAGTTTGATTTTATGGGTCCTCTCCTGTCATACTGACTTACTTGCTTATGCAGATACAGCTTCTGCCATGTTTGTTTACTGAAAAAACTGAAATCTTGCATCCTGTGAATTAGATTTAGATTAAACTTTGTTTGCTCATAACCTTGCAGAAGTGTCAGTTTTTGACAGTGGTAACTCCATGATAAATCTGAACAATATTTTTCTTTTTTTGTAAAAGGTGAACATTTGCATCAGTTAAAGAAAAAAGCCAATTTCTTTGAATGGCTGAAGGAAGGAAACAGGGAGAGTTAATACTTGTCATGCTTTCTTACTGATAATGTTGCTGTGACTGGTTTATCTGTAATCTGGAGTGCACAACGTGATTTTTATCCCTTTACTCGTCACAAGAGAGGATATGAGTTGGTAATATCTGCCTCATAAGTATATGTACTGTGAAAAACATTTGGAATTCATCATGCATCCTTTCTTGCAAATTAACGCAATTGTGCGTTGGCAAATATGTCAGGCTTGTAGGGATTGTTGCCTGGCTGCTGGTTGTTTGAAGTATCTTGAGATTTGAAACAACTTCTAGACTTGGGGCTTTTAAATTTGCCTGCAATAAGGAGTTGGTTGGTTGGTTGTGGTTTTTGTTGTTGCTTTCTTTGGAGTGGGAGTCAACCCATATTAATAATCACTTCTAGGAAATCATAGAATCATTTGAGTTGGAAGGAACTCCCCTGCAATGAACAGGGATGCTTACAGCTAAATCAGGGTGTCCGGAGCCCTGTCCAGCCTCACTTTGGGTGTCTCCAGGGACAGGGCACCCAGCACCTCTCTAGGCAGTTTGTTGCAATGCCTCACCACTCTCATCATAAGAAACTGTTCTTGTAACCAGTCTAAATCTTCCCTCTTTTAGTTTGAGACCATTTCCTGTTGTCCTATCACAGCAGACCCCACTAAAGAGTCTGTCCCGTTCCTTCTTGCAGCGCCCCTTTAGATACTGAAAGGTGCTCTCAGGTCACCTTGCAGCCTTCTCTTCTCCAGGCTGAACAGCCCCAGCTCTCTCAGCCTGTCCTCAGCTGTTCCATCCCTTGGATCATTTCTGTGGCCCTCCTGGGCGTGCACTCTATCAGATCCACATCTCTCCTGTACTGAGGACTCCAGATGTGGACACAGTACTCCCAGTTAGACCTCACCAGTGCAGAGTAGAGGGGCAGGATCACCTCTGTCGCTGTGTTGGCCACGCTGCTGTGGATGCAGCCCAGGATACAGTTGACTAAAAGGACATATTGCTGGTTCATGTCCAACTTGCTATCCAGCTGTACCCCCAGTTCCTCCTTGTCAGGGCTGTGCTCTCTCCTTACACCCCCAGCTTGAACTGACAGTGGGGGTTGCCATGACCCAGATGCAAGACCTTGCACTTGGAGTTGTTGAGCCTCATGAGAGTCTTGTGGGCGAATTGCTCAGGCCTGTCTAGGTTTCTCTGGATGGCATCCTCTCCTTTGGGTGTGTCAACTGCACCCCGCTGCTTGGTGTGATCCACAAGCTTGCTGAGGGTGCACCCAAACCCACTGTCAGTGTCACTGATGAAAACGTTAAAGAGCACTGGTCTCAGTACTGACCCCTGAAGGGACACCACTTGTCACTGATCTCTATCCAGACATTGAGCCTCTGACCACCAGTTCCTCATCCGTTGGACAGTCCACATGTCAAATCCATATCATTCCAAAATGCTCCTTTTGGTTTTATATTTGAATGAACTTAATATATTTCAATGCCAAGTGTGTACAAAGTACAGTTCTGTCGATAGCTGTGAAAGAATTTGGAGCAGTTCTCTGAATAAATATGTAGTTCTCCATTTTGCAAGTCAAAGTTTGAGTTACCCTTCAAATTTACTTTAGAAATCGTTAGGAATGATAATGCAGGAGGCTGAGGTACGGCTTTGGTGCAACAATACAAATGCAAGACCTGCAGTGTTCACGGCCTCTTGTTGCAGATCAGAATTTTCTCTAATGGAATGCTGGTTGCTGGGCTGCATACGTTGCAAGCCTACGTGAGGTGAGGCAAAAGTTACTTTGCATGGTGCATCTAGAACATTTCTTAGGAGCAGAAAAGAGTTTTTATCCTATAAGAAGGGAGTTAATGAAGTAAATGGCTCCCAGGAAACCAGGCTACCTGCTCTTTTGCAAATGAAGCATTTATGCATCTGACAAAAATGACAGCCACGAGTTCTCTAAGTGGAAGAAAACTACTGATTTCCTTGACGTACAATGACTATTAAATGTTTTCTTTCCATGTTCTTCAATCATCTGCCTGGCCCATGTGCTGACTTTCTGAAGTACAGCACTGTAAGACATGTACAATCTAAGAACTGAGCATCTGTTGGAGAAGCTGTGTATCTGGACATTGGATTTTCAGTGGTAGGAGTGTTCAAAACCTTGCTGTGCTATTGAGGTGCCAGCAAGGGCTCCAGCTGTGCCCTTGCATATGGGATGCCATCATACTGCCGTTTCCCAGATAAGGCACTACATACAGTGATAATTCAAGATATGTTACCAAGATCATACGAGGTACAAGGGTGTGACCAACTGTGGTTTTCCAAGTCTCCTGTTCAGCCTGGAGTGAGGGAGTCCGACACTGCAGCTCTGAGGAGCTTGAGCTGTTCTTCCTATTTCAGTCTATCTTAATCCAGTCAAAAACAAGGGTATTGTCCCAAAACCTCTGTGAATCTTCTGTACCTGCAGTCTGAATGCTGACCCAGCACTTGTTTCTTCCACCTTTCTAACAACTTGCATTTATAACTTCCATATCATTTGGAAAGCAAGGAAAGAGGTAAGTTAATTACAAAATAAATCAGTATTCCAAAGATGAACAGACTTCAAAACGCTCTTCCAGCTTTGCTGTGACACTTCAAGTTGATATTTGAACAAGTAACTGCAGTAGAAATCTGAGCTTTCAGGAGCCATTAGCAATTTTGAATGAAGTACCAGGAAGAAAAGTCAACTTTCGTCTTTCCTTTCAAATGGTGCTGCTTTGTTAAACCAGTGAGACGAGTGAACTTGGCAATTCTTTCACTTTATTGTGAAAACATGAACATGAGAAAGCAGTATCATAGTTAGCCAAAAAATGGCTGTGGCAAAGGAGTCCAGAGGTCAGAGACTGGACTGGAAAACTCTGAACAATAGCGTTAAGAATCTTGAAATCTTTGAATGAAAAGGAAAAGTTTATCTTGGTTTTCATTCCACAGTGTGGCAGGATAGCACCAAGCTGAGAGTTGCAATTGACACGGTGGAAGGGATTCCATTCAGGGGGACCTCAACAGACTTGAAAGGTAGGCCCGGCTGAACCTGATGAGGTTCAACACAGCAAAGTGCAAGGTTTTGCACTTGGGCTGGAGGAATCCCAGGCATCCATACAGACTGGAAGGAGCGGTCCTTGAGAGCAGCCCTGCAGAGAAGGACCTGAGAGTCCTGATGGATAAAAAGCTTAACTTGAGCCAGCAGTGTGCTCTTGCAGCTCGGAAAGCAAATGGTATCCTGGACTCCGTCAAAAGAGAGGTGCCCAGCAGGGACAGGGAGGTGATTGTCCCCCTCTGCTCTTGTGAGGCCCCATCTGGAGTACTGCGTCCACGTCTGGAGCCCCCAGTACAAGAAAGACAGGGAGCTGTTGGAGAGGGTCCAGAGGAGGGCCACGAAGATGATCGGGGCACTGGAGCACCTTTCCTGCAAAGATAGGCTGATGGAGCTGGGCTTGTTCAGCCTGGAGAAAATAAGGCTGTGGGATAACCTCATTGCAGCTTTTCAAAGGGAGCCAAGCAGGAGGGGAATCAACTCTTTGAGAGGGTAGATAACAGCAGGACAAGGGGAAATGGTTTTAAGTTAAGGGAGGGGAGATTTAGGTTGGATGTCAGGGGGAAGTTCTTCACAGAGAGAGTGGTGAGGTGCTGGAACAGGCTGCCCAGAGAGGTTGTGGATGCCCTGTCCCTGGAGGTGTTCAAGGCCAGGTTGGATGGGGCCCTGGGCAGCCTGGTCTAGTATTAAATGGGGAGGTTGGTGGCCCTGCGTGTGGCAGGGGGGTTGGAGATTCATGATCCTTGAAGTCCCTTCCAACCCAGGCGATTCTGCGATTCTGTGATTAAGGATCAGCTGCACCTTGACTGCACTTAGTAGGACAGAGACCTGTCTGCTCTGAAAGAAATAGCTGATGGTAAAATCTGACTTTCCCCTCTAAGTTCCTGTAGGCCTTGAGCAATATTATTATTAGGGTGGATGTTAGGAATAGTTACATCTTTCTTGCTGTGTCTTCAAATATGTACTATAGCAGACTGTTCATCCAGCAGTACCTTGTATGTAGGCACTGATATCAGTCAAAGCTGAAGAGGTGAAATACATCACCTTTCTTGTGTCAAATACATTATTATGTATTCCCAGAGTGTTTCCAGACTGTGCAGCCTTTAGGCTAAGGATTAATACCAGCAATTCTAGTTTCAACATGAAATTCAACATTTGTCATTTCTCCACATCTCGGCCTTTGGTTCCTGCTCATGTTTAAAGGCAAATTGTTTGGTTTTCTCCAAATCTTTTTAATTTAGGTCTCTGTGTTGCTGAGGCTATCATGGTATTAGCACAGTTCTTGGATTTCCTTCTGATAGAAACTGGCATTGAACGTTTCCTCAGTAGTGAAATTTCTTATATAATTTTAAAGCTAATTCTAAATGAAATGAAAAGAAATTGTTCTGTATCCTAATAATGACAACCAGCAAACAGATCCTGAGCTGAGGGCATCCTGGAACAAAGAGCAGAAAGCTGCTATCAACTTGTCTGGGCTGATGCACCAGATCTTGATTCTGGTGTATTTGTACCGACAGCAGGCAGTTCACCCAGTGCTATCTTGTAAGCACTGATGTCAGCTGAAGCTGAAGAAGTGAAATGCAGCACCCTGTGTCTCACACCTGCGTGCTGGCTGCTTTGCTGGCCGACCAGCAGTTGTGTGACCAGAATTACACTGCCTGAATGGAAATGATGAAGGCAGAGCATGCCTGCACATAACTTCCAAAAGAGAAAATTCAACTACTGGACACTTCTTCCATCTGAAAAGGTTCTTCAGGGACTCAGCAAAGTTGCTGAACCAACTGTAACTGCTGACATGGCATGGTGACCCAGTGCCTGCTACCAAAGCCAGGCCAACGATGATGATGTTGAGGAACTGGGCAATAGTGGACACAGTCTTGGTAATCCCACAACCGAGTTCTGGGGAAAGTCGAAGTTACCAAAGTAATGGACCCAATGAAAGAGGTTCTGAGATTATTTATAATTAATGGATATTCGGTGCAGATGATGGATTTGCTGCAACCATGTGGTGATCATCACAGACAACAAAGGCCTGAGAGGGGCAACAGTAACCATCTTTTGCTCAAAACCTCTTGTCTTCCATTGATCATAGAAGGGGAAACAAAAGTTCTGTGTGGCTATTTGTGCCTACCACCAAGGTAAGGATATGCTGAAAGAATGGAACTACATGCAGGTAAAGCTCTCTACTTGCTGACAGGGATTTTTGTTGTGGTCTGTCTCCCTGCTGCCATTGCATAGCAGCTGATTCAGTCAGCAGCTGAAGAGAAATTAGCTATTTGAGCTCTATTGACTGTGACTAAACAGAAAGTGAAGTGAGGTAGTGCTGGAATCAAATGTAAGTGAGGATTCAAAAGATGTACAAAATCAGTATTCATTTGGACTGAGATGGGACATCTCCTGATACAGAGCTTCCCCTGTAGAAAGGGAAAGAAGATTGTGTCTCCACAGTCTGCAGGGAGAGGTTTTTGTCATCAGTGACATACGGGGGGGGGGGGGGGGGGGGGTGAGTAAGTGATACAAGCAGGCCAAGTAGGAAAGAGTTCTGTCAGACAAGGGAAAAAGTGTTTTGGTACTCACTGTTGCAAAGGTTTAGCAAGACTCAGCTCAGGAGCCAAATCTATGACAAAGTGAAATTCAGTGTGCCACATGAATGCAGCCTGTTCTGGTGACAAGAAGTGCTGTTCACTGTATCTGAATCTGCCTGCAGTCTGTTCTTGTTCCCTGTAGCAGCAGCCAGCCTCAAGCAGCAGTAGTTATCTGCTCATGGCTCAGCACTGTGACTTCTCCATTTCCTTCGTCTGGATTTCTGGAAATGAGTAAAATATAAATGTCAGTGGGTTCCTGTGTTTCTACCATTACCTCACTGGCAAGGACACTGCGTAGGCATTCAGCTCATTGTGTTCCGTTCTGGGACCCACAGCATAAGAAGGATGTGGAGCTGTTGGAGTGGGTCCAAAGGAGGCACAAGGATGATCAGAGGGCTGGAGCACCTCTCCTATGAAGATGGACTGAGACAATCAGGGTTGTTCCTGGAAAAGGGAAGGCTTTGGGAGACCTCACTGCAATCTTTCAGTACCTTAAGGAGACCTGCAGGAAAGATAGGGAGAGTCTTTCTCAGGGGGCAGTGATAGGAAAAGGGGTAACACTTTAAACCTAAAATAAGGCAGATTTTGATTAGATATTCAGAAGAAATTCTTTACTCAGAGGGAGGTGGGGCATCCACAGCTGCCCATGGAAGCTGTGGATGCCCCATCCCTGGAGGTGCTCAAGGCTGGATCGGATGGAGCCCTGGGCAGCCTGAGCTGGGGGGTGGCAGCCCTGCCCATGGCAGGGGGTTGGGACTGGGTGGTGTGTAATGTCTCTTCCAACCCAAAACATTCTGCCATTTTGCAAAGAGAGAAATAAAAAATGCTATGTGTATACATTAATTGCACATTTCAGATAGAGGAGTCAAGACCTTTTTCAGTTAAGAAGGTTCATTTAGCATGCAGTACCAGTGCTCAGCAAACTGAAAACCACTCTCAGTATCTTAATTTAAAAAGGCAAGATACCGAACAACAAGAAACTTCAATGCCTTCTCTCCTGCACCTCCAAGTTCACCTCAGTAAGAAAAAACAGACCTATCCCTTGTCTCTGGTCTGAGGCACAGGTCTGAAAAGCTCAGCTGTTGTCCTTCTCAACCTAATGTGGGGAGAGAGAAAGCAGTGCAGGTTCCCCCCGGGCTCCCAGCCGTCTGCCTTCCCTTTTCTCCCACAGCCTCATTTGCCTCTTATGACATACAGAACGTGGATGGGTGTGGATGCCAAACTCTGACTTGCCAAGAGCTCTGTTTTGACCAGAGGCCAACCTCACAGCTTTTAATTATTTCTTAACAAATCCTGAGCACGTACAATCCTGCACAAATACTGATGTTCTTTGTATGCCACCTGATTTTTATAAAGGATCTTCATAAAATAGCTCAGTGAATATGTGGGTCAATGTAATTTGTAATAAATATGGATATTTCAGTGGATTTTTTTTCAATAACTTTTCAGTAAGCTTTACTAAACACAGATGTGTTTGAGTGAAGGCACAGTGCCCTGCACTGACACCTGATGTTCAGGGTGGAATACCCATCTGATTTCTAGGGAGAAAAGTCATTTGTTAGTCAAAAAAAGAAAAAGAATAAAGGAAAACCAGTTGGATTGTTTCATTTTTCTTGTTTTCTGGCTAAGATTTATTTCTAACGCTGCCTGAAACTACTGAAACACTGCTCAGAGTTGGGCTTAACTGTTAACTCCTTTCTTTGCGCCATGTTTGTGCTGACATCCTCTTAACTGAGCCAGGTTCAATTCTGTTTCTGTGACTTGTAGGTAATGCAGTGAGTTGGTTTTCCTGGTAAAAAACCTTGACTTTCCTTCCAGGCTGCACTTCATCCCTTCTTCATAACTACCCATACATATTCTTCTTTGACCTGGACGGCATTGAGCGCACCCTCAGTAAGTTTGCAGATGACACCAAGTTGAGAGGAATCGTCAAGCTGGGGGGAGAAAGGCCCTTCAGAGGGATCTGCACAGGCTGGATCGCTGGGCCAAAGCCAATGGGATGAGGTTCAACAAGACCTGTTGGTCCTACACTTTGACCCCAACAACCCCAGGCAACTCTACAGACTTGGGGCAGAGTGACTGGAAGAACGTGAAGAAGAAACAGACCTAGGGGTGTTGCTGATGCTCAGCTGAACATGCGCCAGCGATGTCATCAGGTGACCAAGAAGGTCAACGGCATCCTGGCTTGTATCAGAAATAGTGTTGCCAGCAGGAGCAAGGAAGCGATCATCTCTCTGTACTCAGCTCTGGTGAGGCCACACCTTTAGTACCGTGGCCAGTTTTGGGCCCCTCACTGCAAGAAAGACAGTGAGGTCCTAGAGTGTGTTCAGAGAATGGGCTGCCCAGGGAGGTGATAGAGTCACTGTCACTGGAGGTGTTCAAGAAACATTTAGATGCTGTACTGAGGGACATGGAAATATTGGTGATAAGTGGACAGCTGGACTGGATGATCTTGGAGGTCTTTCCAACCTTGGTCATTCTATGATTCTATGATTCTTTATTCTCTTTTTACTGAGTCTTCATGCCCATGGGCAGCCCATGTGCTCAGGGGATGTTGACCTTTGCTTTCTCCATCCTCCTGCAATTTAAACAGATCTTTGGGAATCTGGGATCCATCTACATTTCATTCAGCTACCTCTGCTTTACAAACTGATAAAACTGGGGCTGTCGAGACCCTACAGAGGGATCTGGACAGGCTGGATAGCTGGGCTGAAGCCAATGGGATGAGTTTCAACAAGACCAAATGCCGGGTCCTGCACTCTGGCTGCAACAACCCCAAGCAGCGCTACAGGCTTGGGACAGAGTGGCTGGAAGACTGCATAGAGGAAATGGACCTGGGGGTATTGATTGATGCTTGGCTGAACATGAGCCAGCAGTGTGCCCAGGTGGCCAAGAGGCCAATGGCATTCTGGCCTGCATTAGAAATAGTGTGGCCAGCAGGAGCAGGGAGGTGATCATCCCCCTGTACTCAGCTCTGGTAAGGCCACACCTCGAGTATTGTGTTCAGTTTTGGGCCCCTCACTACAGGAAAGACAATGAGGCCCTGGAGCGGGTTCAAAGGGCAACAAAGCTGATGAGGGGTCTGGAGCACAGGCCTTATGAGCTGAAGGAGATGGGATTGTTCCATCTGGAGAAGAGGAGGCTCAGGGGAGACCTTATTACTCTCTATAACTACCTGAAGGGAGGTTGTGGTGAACTGGGGCTTGGCCTCTTCTCTTGTGTAACTAGTGATAGAACTAGAGGGAATGGCTTCAAGCTGTGCCAGGGGAGATCTAGGCTGGACATTAGGAAATCTACATTTCTGAAAGAGTGGTCAGACACTGGAATGGGCTGCCCAGTCACTGACCGTGGAGGTGTTCAAGGAACGTTTGGATGTTGTGTTGAGGGACATGGTTTAGTGAGTTCCATTGGTGATCGGTGGATGGTTGGATGGGATGATCTTGTAGGTCTTTTCTAACCTTGATAATTCTGTGATTCTGTGAAAACAGGTAGAACTTCATTCCCTGTGGTCTAACCTTCATATCACTTGGAAATTCATAAAAAAATATTATTTAAAAAAAAATTCTGAGAAATAGTCTGGCACACAAATGAGTATTTTTGTTTCCTAATAATGGTAGCATGTTTCGAAATATGACCATCTTCTTTTCAGCTGAAGTACACTCCTGTAGTAACATAATATCTCACCCACAAGATACAGAGCAAAAGCTTCAGGCTGGTCACAGAAGCCTGCTGTAAAGTACTTTAGGCATCTCTGTTTTAATGAAAATACATTAATTAAGTTGTTTTATTTTAATCTTCCTTATCATATTTTCAGATCTGTGACAGAGAACTGCATGCTTTACCTGAAAACAGAATTTCCTATGTGTGGAAGCTGTTATACTCCAACTTCTGGATGCCTGAAAAGTGCTGGCTGTGCTATGCCATAACTCCCTCCCATTGGCATGCTGTTTGCAAGTATTGCAGATTTCAGTTTAGACTGCCATCTCCAGTTCATCCCAGACATTGTTTAATTAGCATTTGCATATGTTTGCATATCCATTGTATGTGAGTGGATTTATACCCATGTATACACATGTGTAGGTATGTGTAGGTACGCATGGGTGTATATCTGGTTGCTTACCATGTACCTAGATGAAAAGGCACCAGGCAGGGAGTTGCAAGGAGGGTGCTGCTGCCAGCAGGGCTGGCGGAATGTGGGGTGTCTAGACTGGGACTTGGCTACACTTCCAAGTGCTCACAGGTGCCTGAAGCCAATGGAGGGACTGCTCGTGCCCTATCTGAGCATACTCAGAAAATGCTTCTGGCCACCCCAGGCTATGAAGGCAGGGAAGGGCCTAGAGGGCAAGATGTATGCGGGGCGGCTGATTTCCTTTGGTTTGCTCGGCCCAGAGCAGAAGAGCTGAGGGAAGGCTTCATGCTGGCTGCAGCTCCTCACAGAGAGCAAAGGGCTGAGCTCTGCTCTGCTCTGTGTGACAGCGACAGGTAGGTGGGATTTTAAAACTACCTGTTTGTTGCATACAGGTAGCAACTATTATTTCTTACCTGACATGACCTAAATTCAAAAGGATTCTTTCTTCTGGAGAAAAAAAGAAAAAAAGGCAACTTTCTGTGCCTCACATTTAGTAACTGTCAGTGCCTCTACTTCCTGATTTAGTTTAGCAAAGTCATCAACAGCTGTCTGAGAAACCAAGAACGCTGGGCTTGGTCTATTGCACTTAGGCAGCATTTGAAGGCAGGGACTGGAGTGCCTGAGGAGCAATGTGTGGGACCACTTGAGTGAGAAAGATGTGTGCAGAATCACAGCAGAAAGGTAACAGATGCTTTTAAAGTGATTTGTATGCAGTGATCACTTCAGCTGTATGCTGTTAGGTCTTGACCTAGCAAAAGAGTGAGTGTCTGGAGCCAGATGACACAATAAAATCCTAATAAAATCTCTTTATAGTACTGAAAAGTTTGCCTTTTTGACTTGTAAAATGTGTGTTGTAAGACTTTTTATTGATACTCAGCACCCTTTGCTACCAGAATGGAAAGAGGAGAGAGAAGTGGTGTTAAAGAGAGCCTGAATTGCAAACACCTCTTGCGTGTGAGCTTGGCTGTTGTTTCAGTGGCACAACAGAAACACAATCCATCACACGGGTGCACAGAGATGCTTATGACTCAGGATATCCCAACAGGTAATTCTTCATCACCTCATGCAGGCTTTTGTTGTTGGACACATGGTTCCTCTTTCTTGATTGTTTTTAAAGGGAATTGATCACAGTTTTGCACTATAGGCAATAATACTCTCAGTGCTGCGGTATATAGACAAAAATTGTACAAAAGACAACTATGCTGAGTGCTTGTTGTTCTCTTTAGCCTATGCATAAGAGAACATGAGATGAATATTTTAGTTTAGAAATAACCATATGATGGGATAATGTTGATTTTTTTTTCAGATGTGACACGTCTAAAATATTTATTTCCATTCTATCTGGAAAAGGAGGCTGAGATGTTTGAAATGTGGTTTTCTGTAATTTAACTAAAAATGTCCTAGTAGTTACAGTGAAAGTGCCATCTGTACATTCTAATTTACGAAAGCTTTATGATTATTAGTGGGAAAACCTGTTAGCCCTCCCACAGCAATAGACTCATGTGGGGGCCACGGTCCCTTAACCAGAAGAGCCTGAAGCTGCAAATGTGCATGGCCCAGCCACAACTCCAACCACTGCACGGCCCATGGGGGCCTCTGCTACCACCAGGAGGTACACATCTGTACAAATGCAGATTGATTTTGCTGTAATGTTTCTAGCTATTGTAAACATCCTGGAGAAGTGACCGCATTCTATCTTTGGGGCCTTTTGAATGGCAGACTTGAAAATGTCAGGAAAGCATGGGTATTATCTGTCTGAAACTTTTGATGGGATTTCATGTCCTTTTGGTATCGCTTACAGAAACACTGAGCTGTGCCTTAAGATGCTTAGAGAAAAGAAGGCTCCAGGGAGACCTCATTGCGGCCTTCCAGTACTTGAGCATATAAGCTGGAAGGGGAACGGTTGTTTACAAGGCTGGATAGGACAAGGGGGAATGGTTTAAAACTGAGACAGGGCAGATTTAGGCTAGATATTAGGAGGAAATTTTTCATGCAGAGGGTGGTGATGCACTGGAAGAAGTTGCCCAAGGAGGGTGTGGATGCCCCATCCCTGCAGGCATTCAAGGCCAGGCTGGATGTGGCTCTGGGCAGCCTGGTCTGCTGGTTGGTGACCCTGCACATAGCAGGGGATTGAAACTAGATGATGATTGTGGTCCTTTTCAACCCAGGCCATTCTATGATTCTATGACTGATTCTATGATTTTATGATTCTATGCTGGGGAGCACTATCCTACTGCAGGCTGCAGAAACACTGAGGGGAGAAGCTGAGACAAGAAGCTGCAGTGTGTGGCACTTACAGGCTTTACGTATGTAGCACTTGAAAGCAGGAACTGGTGATGATGGTAACCAACTTCTGCATCTCTGTGTTGATGAACCTTGTTTTGTGTAGAAATGTGTCACTGAGAGAGCCAAGTTAGAAGTAAAACACATGTCACAAAAGGAATGTTTTACTACTTGATGATTACGATTCATACACGCTTTTTCTTAATAAGACGTTAATTTATCTCGTGCGGAACCTTTCGAGTGGGGGTTTTACAGCTCAGGACGGTGCTCAGCAATGCACACATAAACAGACATGCGACACCCAACAAACTGGTGCTGTGTGCCTTTGAGACTGCCCTAGCAAAAGGGATGGGCAGAGAAACTGGAAATACAAAACAAAAAACAAAACAACAACAAAAAAAAACGGACCGTACAAAAATCCCAGGTCATCCCGATCCCAGAAAAGCGAGCCCCATTAAGGCCGTGAAAACACCGGCTGAAATCCCTGTGCAAACACGCAAACCAAGAAAAGCTGCAGCGTGCGCAGCTTTTTTCTTTTCCCCAATCGTTCCCGCTATTAATCTTCCCTTCCCCCCCCCCCCCCGCGGGAGCCTCCGGCCGTTTCGTAGCGTTTCATCACGCTGCCGGTGCCCGTCGCCGCCGCGCTCCCCCCGCCGTGCCGGGGGCCGGCCCGGGGCCGCCTCGCAGCACGTGGCCGGGCCGGGGCTCGCGGGGCCGCGCTCTGCCTTCCCCGCCCCCGGCCGGGACCGACCCGCGCTCCGCCGGGCGCCGCGCTCTGCTGCCGGGCTCGGGCCGCGCGGAGGAGTCCATTTTCGCGGCGCGGCAGCCGAGAGCTGCGAGCCGAGAGCTGCGAGCCGTGCCCCGCGCACAGCGGCAGACGCGCGCTGCGAGCCTGCCGCAGCAGGGAGCGCGGTGCGTTCTTTATGGTTGGTTTGTTGTTTTTTCTTTCCTTTTTTTTTTTTCCCTCCTCAAAAACATGGCTGAAGCCGGGACGGGCTTTCTGGAGCAGCTCAAGTCTTGCATCGTCTGGTCGTGGACGTACCTCTGGACGCTGTGGTTCTTCATCATGCTCTTCCTGGTGTACATCCTGCGGGTGCCGCTGAAGATCAATGACAACCTGACCACAGGTACGGCTCCCGCCCGCCGCCAGGCGGCCCCCGCCCCGGACGCCGACCC